>OU744449.1:16810598-17126343 GCA_916610825.1 Haliclystus octoradiatus
CCAAATCGCTCCCCGGTCAGTATTCCCCCTTTAAATTAAAAACACAATTTACGTATCAAATTATTCTCTGGAAATTTTAAATTAACTGATGTTTTCTGACTCGGAATCTTATTCCAAAAATGCATTTTATTCCAACTTTATGATGTTCACATGTTGAACATCTTGAATATTTTGCTGAAGATTCATTACGAATTTAATTTCATTGAAATCGTTTATAGTTAAAATTCTATACTCAATTCAAATCTACTTTTAAATTTACGCTATTTCCATTTTATGTAAGGCGGGGATTCACGGTTCCATTTTTGATGCAATTGACTTGAAACACATATCAATGGATTCGTTATTAACCAGAGGCGTACATGGCCGGCTTCATTTCTTAAATAAATACATCGAAGTTGATAAAAACCAATGAAAACTGTTTCCATTTTCAACAACAATGCTTTCTCAGACTGAAGCGCTAACTAAGCAGTTTCGCACTTGAATGACTTTCTATTGTCTCTGAGCAACAGTGCAGATCGATCTTTTGTTTCGTGTATGGTCATGCGTCAGAATGGAAATTATATAATCAATGTTTTTTGAAAATTATTTATAAACTGTTCGGATAGGAATGATATCACATTTGTAAACAAACCCATGCTGGGGAAATTCTTATTTATTCAACATAATCTCACATGTCTACTGATAAGGATAGCCGGCAATTTTACTGCAATGAAAAGACATTAATATAGAAAACAATATACATACAAACTTCCTCTTCATCATCGACAACAAATTATTATTATTATTATTATTAGATATGAGCGATCGCATATATAGATTTAACGAGGATTCAAATGCGATGAAACTCGATTGAACAGTTTGATGGGATCAGTGTATTTAACTAAAAAATGTAAACAATAATAAATAGTTTTTTCTTTTGGGAAAGTGGATTGAATCAATTATTGAATAATCAAATCGATGGATTTATAAATGTTGCCATGATGTGAGTGTTGTTTTACAATGTTTAGTGATGAAGCTAAGTAAAATGCAAACAAACCCGGGAGTTGTAATAATGGCCCTATTTATATAGTCAATTCAAATGTGAATATTGCTTCACTTTCGAGAGTCGGCTAGTCGTTTACACAGGACTATGTAATAATCTACATTTAAATAAAACCAGTAATCATGCTATTAAAGATAGGACTGTTTCATGCGTATGAAGCTGAATTAGGGTCAAACTCGATTCAGACGGCGATGACATATTTCACATGGTGATGATGTGTTTTCACATGGCAATGATTTATCCTGAATCAGTGTAGTGTTCAAGCAAAATCACCCCCTTCGTACTGTGGCAACGAAATGGCATTATTTGGCACGCTGTTTAGTGTTTTAAATAAAATTGGAAAAGTATTTAGCTAGCATGATTATCGACACCACCTTGCCTATATGACTTGGAATATGTAGAAAGTACTGTTCATGGCTGAAAATAATTGATGAAATAAGATGTAAAGAAGTAATAAATAGTTTTCCCATTCTATATACTTATTCAAAAGTCACTTGAATCAAATGTTGAATAAACACGTTATGAGTAGTGAACAATTATTAGTATTTCTCCGGGCTATGCCGGTGTTGTATAGGTGGAACACAATTTAATTTAGAAAAGCCCCCGACAAATTGTTACCTTACAACTTGAACTTTATGACATTCAGTATGATACTCGGGTTTGTGATGTTTCTTGGGTTTTTTGGATTCTTGAATTTTTTGGCTATGGCTACTACTTCCACGTGCTTTGGGATAAACTAGATAGTACCAAATTTTGTAAATTTCTCAATTAAATTGCGGCTTCGATCGGCTTTTCTACATAGATTTGTTCATGCATTTATTTTGAGCCAGTTAAACCAGATGATTCACAACTCAATATAAGCATGCTTTTGCATGCAACTCGAAGTCTAGTGACTCAAAAAAGTCAGTAAAAACGAGAATGAAACGAAAACATCCCAATAAAACGAAAAATAACTACAAATTTGAGATAAAAAGTGAAACGAAAACCCATGCACTGCAACTCTACCATGCATAAAATGATACTATCAAAAATTGTCACGTTGCAATTTGATTGATGCAAAATCAAACAATGTTCTATATTTATGGCATGGGCTCTAAATCAGATACTGATCGACCCTCAGATCATTGATAGACCAATATTATCCAATTTCGATACTCAAACTTCTTCGATATTATCGAAAACTGTAATGTTGCAATTTGATTGATGCAGAATCATATAATTCATATAATGACCTATATTTATCATCTGTATGAATTATCACTTATCAGATCCTCAAAAGAAATCAAAGCAATAACAATAACACACAATTCAGCTAGTCGTTTATTTGATCTTAAAATTTACGACATTTAATTAGGAGGAAGCAACACGTTTTTTCCAAGCAAGCAGAGGTCCATGATCAGGGTAGTATTTTGCATGCACACCAGCTGGTAGAAGTTTTCCAGTCGATCGTTTTTCTTCGTAGTCAGTGCGAAAATATTTTGTGAATCCCCATTTCTTTGAGACGAAAATCTAAATTAAAAAAAAATGTAATATTGAAAATAAAAAGGCAACATAGAAGTTAGACCTAGATGTTTATTTCTCTGAAAGCGCTATGTTTTTAATTTTCAATCATAATTGACAAGGAGGAGAGTTTGGTAGAAATACGGAGGACAAGCGCTGATTAGTCTTAACATATTCTAGACATTGTGCAATTTTCAAGACATCCTGATAAAACAATTCAAACAAATTGCATTTCTTGGAGTCAACAACAACCCAGGCACGGAAAGATTTTGATAGATGTGATTTCAAAACATTTCCTTCATATAAATCACTACAATTTAAAGAATATTAAAAATATGTCACCAATATTTTTTTGTATCAAAACAAGATAATCTAAAAATACCCAAAACCCTTCATTTTCAATAACTGTGCTTGGAAGGTATAGCTATGTTGTACCTGAAAACGCAAATTCTAGTCACGCTATCGAAGTTCTTATAACAGTATAACATCTTGAAGGAAAGGAATGTAGGAAATGGTGATTCTATGAATTTGGAGTATCGTAGTCAAATCTTTTTTAGCCATTTTGACATTTTTTATCTTTAATATTTTTAGTATGAAAATGATGCAGAATTCTTTGGTATGATAATATGAGTAAATCCAGAAAGAAAAAATATTCAAAATGTTACACCGGAACTAGTGCCAGGCTCTTTTCGTCCAAATAAAATGGCTCTTCTTAAAAACGTTGTGGGTAAAATTGCTTTCAATAAATCTTAATTATTTTGTTGATAACTGTACCTTGACATATTTGCTTGGATTCTACCGTGTGCTTTTTTTACTTGAGACCATGCAAAAAAGTTATTCAATCAGATGTTTAGAAACTTCCTAAAACAGCTGGAGCGTGACTGCGTTTTTAAACTTCAAAACGCCACAACTTTTTTGTTTCTTCACCAATACACTTTTTTGTTTAGTATACTCGGGATAGCTTGACCCCCGTCAGCAGGCCGAAGCCGAGTATACTCGGGATAGCAACGTGGGCTTTCCACAGAGCTTAAAAACAATGAGAAAGGAAGTCTTCAAGCAGAAACCTTTGTTCAATTAAACAAATCGAATATCAGCTAATCAGGGAATCTTCTTTCACTTGAATCCAACGTGATCTTACGATTTTAAATCAGTTTGAAAGTTCGAAAGCAAAACAAAATGGCGAAGTGTTGACACGCGATCGCCTTGGCGCTAAGAAAGGCAATAAAATGAGCTATTATTACTTCGAAAACACGATAAAAACTGAAGCAATACATTTATATGGTAATCAACTATTATTATTTCTGTTTTGTATGTGGTTTTCTGGTTAATGAATTTTATTTGGAGACAGAGAAGTTTGTGTTGTGTTTTGCAATTTTTTCGGATTTTATAAAATTCGTTATAATGAAAGTTTTGTCCAAATTAATATAAATCAAGCATGTTATATATGTTTATATTCGATTCCTGTTCTAATTAATTGTATTGGGAGTTGGCTTAAATCATTATTGGATATAAAATGTAGTCTTGCTATTTACAATTAATTTTTTTAGAAATGAAAATTTCGACATTCATGGCGTACGGGCGTGGGTCTACAGACATAGTTGCTCTCTTTTTCATCTTGTTTCAAGGCTAAATTGCTCTTGAGACCAAATAAATCAAAAGTTTAAATAAAGTATGATATGTTAAAACTTATTTTGTTTGATTGATGTTAAAATAATTTGAATTCAAGACTGTTTTTCATAAAACATTTGAAACATTTCCGTCATTGTGTTTTTCTTTTGAAAACTGCGCAGTCTTTGATTATAAAATTTCAAACAAAAAGTACACAACATGAAATACATGTTTCGAAATAATAATTTCCCAAAACTTTGTTATATAAAAACGAATATTCCTTGAGATAAATGAACTTGAAAGTTGATTACTTGATATTGTGATCGCATGCAAAAACAGGGCGGCCTGTGGTGAAAGGATATTGAAAAATCATCGGCATCATAAGTGTTAAGAAGAGCCATTTTATTTGGACGAAAGAACCTGGCACTAGTTCCGGTGTAATATTTTTAATGTTTCTTCTTTCTGGATTGACTTATATTATCATACCAAAGAGTTCTGCATCATTTTCATACCAAAAATAGTAAAGATAAAAAATTCCAAAATGGCTACAAAAGATTTGACTACCTTGTTTGAATTTGGTTAATGTCTAAAGTTGACAGATGAGTTAGGTTCACTAACAACATCATAAAATTACCGACTGAATCTATGGAAAGCGGAACTTACCTTTTGTCTGCCAGGGAATTTGAATTTTGCTCTTCTTAATGCCTCAATTGCATTAGTTCTGTTACCATCCTTGCAACGGATGGACATAATAGTTTGACCAATCTTTACCCTGGCAACCGTACCTTGTGGTTTACCAAAAGCACCTCTCATTCCTGTTTGGAGCCTTGAAAATGAACAAAAGTAAAACAGTAATGTTATTGAAAAAATTATAATATGAGAATAAATAACCATATAGATTTAGTAGAAATGTTTGAATTAATTTGAGTAGTTTACACATTTTCCTTAAAGAGTTTCGAATGACCAGCAGCCTTTGCTTTGTTGTTTTGATTACAAGAAACGAGGCTAATCCTCTGGAAAGTGACGTCAGAGGATTGTCCTCGTGGCTGTTGCAACGGTAAGACACGACAGAAAGCTTGAGAAAATAGTCTGGTTTATCAATTTCAGTTTGGATAAATCTCAATTCTTATTTGTCGAAACGCAAAGTCTATGGCTATAGATAGCCAACAAATGTATACAGCTCACAAATAAATAGCGGAATGGGAGTCAAAGTCCGATTATCTGTCTGAGAAGTTTAAAGCAAATCAAAACAACTTGGATAAAATGTACTTTCAAATCAACACTAATTAAATTCATATGATTCTAAATTTTACAATTTACGGGCATAAATACTACAGAAAAATAATGCAATATAAAACATACATAGGTATGTAACTAACTATTTTTAGACGAAGTCTACGTGTTTACAAACATAATTTAGATCTGAATAATCGAAGTATCCGTATTAAAAAACGAATTCACCTGGTGTTATAATTTCATTTTGTTTCAGTGATAAATTTCGATTTTGAATGCTAACAAATCACTTCCCGTCCTTTCAATCCCCAATATTCTTGTATCAAGTAAACACCAACATGAAATTTTGAATCAGTTGAGTTCAGTTGTAGTTTTCAACTCTGTTTTCCGTCCTCAATTCGTATGACGCTAGTAGCAAATTGATTTTCGTGGTACACATTTCTTAAAGCGTTAAAAGCCCTTACGACGTCCACCTCTATTGCTCTTGTAACTTTCCAAACCAGTTCGTTAATAAATAACTTGGCAGAGATTCTTCCATGTTCGTTTTACAAATGTTTTGCAAAATCTCGTGTGTGTGCAAAGGAGACACAAAGTCGGGCCAGGTATCATGAAAACGAGTGATTGAAATCTGGGTCCAGATTTCAAAGACAAAAATATGCAAAGGCTGCTGGTCATTTTTTGTCTTTAAAGTAGAATGTTGCAATGAACAAATCAATTGGTGTGTAAATTGATCCAGAATTGTAATATTATCTTTAGGCCCCTATGGCTGAGTCAAAAGTAATTCACATTGCCAAATTATGTTCATCAAACAATACACAATCAATTTCCAGCATCAAAACCAACAAAATTATTAAGAAATGTTAGAAGAGTGTTTTGCAGGAATACTGTAGCAGTTTCATTGCAGTGACTGGACAACAGGACATACCCCACTGCATCTTTAATCCCCAGCCAAATGACTTTTTATTTCGCCAACAATCATGAATTCAACAAAATCACATGAATGTTGGCAATAGAAAAAGTCATTTGGCCGGGGTATTATCCAACTCCATTTTTTATCATATTTTTATGACAGAAACCAACCATAAATAAAATATAGGAAAAGGTTTACACTACGAAATCACTCTAAAAAGTTTGGGAGGAAAAATTGGAATCCCGAAAGGAAAAATATTTCATTAAACTCTGCACAGGGGTAAACATTTATTTCGCTAAAAATTTGAAAATTCTCTCTGCGGGTTAAAACGTCAATACATCATTTTCTTCCCTCCTTCTAGATTTGTGCTAAGCCTTTAGGAACTATCAGTCCCATAATCACCTATTTGTGACGGTTCGTGTCCGAATCAACAGTTCAACAATTTTCGGATTTCATTTTATTTGATAATATAATGTAAAATTCTATGCTCTTTCTAAACTTTCAATCAGCTTGCTGATCAGACGACTATAACTCATTTTATTTATTAAAATACATTTAGTTTTGCAGAATAATTTGAAATCATGCAACTGAGAAAACGCAGCACAAAGTTCAGTCAACTTATAAATTTTGTAAATTCCTCGACAATGCCACATTAGAACGCTCTGATTTTAATAAAATTATAAAATGTAAATAGAAGATGACATATAAAACCAAACGGTAATGGTTTTTCTATTCTCTTTTATTCTATCTCATGTCACACAGCTTTCCACATTTACGCAATGCGTTTACGCAAATTTTGAAGTTACTACATTTATAAGACTAGAGTTTCCCTAAGTTCCATAAATGATCGGTTTAAGGAAAGGGTACCTTATTTTTACAATCTTCGCTTTTTTATAGATTTATGATTTAACATTTGTTCTAAATTTTGAATAACTTGATTTCGATTGGAATAATGTCATGTCGTATACATTTCATCTCATCAAACCTCCTTAGCAACGACTTTGAATCAAGGATAAACCATTAATTTGTTAATAGGGGTGGCACAATTGATCTGAAAACAATCGGAACAATCGGTTTTGCCAATCATCGGCACTAATTTTTAGTAATCGGAAAATAATTGACAACGACAAATCAACTATTTTGTCAATCTTTTCACCGATTCGGCAAAGTTTCGAGTGGGTGGTCACGTGGTCTATAGTGGGTGTTCACAGTCAAACAAACAAATGATTGCATGCGGTCGCACATACATTTCTGCAGTTGTCAAATGGATATAACTTCGTGTTATTGGAGGATTTATTTAATTTCTAAGTTCAGAAAATTACTTCTGTGCATAGTTGCTTACTCGACATTGTTGCTGGTGTGTTTCATGTCTTATTTATTCTCTTGGGAGAAAAATAGCTCCGCTACGCTCGGACTCATGGTGAATAATATAATAATCAAAATAAACCAATTGAAATCAAATTCAATAGAATATCTAATCAATCAAATCATCATGCAAAGAAAACTCAAATCAAATCAAATTCAAAAAGTAAATCAATCCAATCGAATGATATAAAAATCAGATCAAATAAAATAAATTATAACAATATCCAAATAATATAATAATATAAAGAAAAATATATCCAAATAATAAATCAAAGAAAAAAGAAAAAAAATGTTAGGCAGACCGATGGAATTGAACCCCAGACCCCGTGCACCTTATGCAAACGCTTCACCACTAGACCATACCAAGATAATAACAAATTAAGTGATTTTCACTACTTATAATACAGGTGTGAGTTGTAAATGACTTGCGAAATTGTCTCTTCTTAAGGTGATGTCACAGCAGAATTAAAACATTTTAATAAACCAAATAAAACCATGACGACTGGCTTAGCAGTTTGATGTAATAAATAACTTCAGAAAATACAAACAATAAATACATAATACTGTCTTGTCCAAGCCCCCAACCAAATGATGAATTGTCGGTTCAAAAATTCTCATAGTCAAAACACAACAACAATTATCTTCGAAGTTTCACCTCAAATAGTGATGTTACAGAACGATTAAAATCTTTCATTAACCATTTCAATTGACGAGAAGAAGAAAACAATCATGTGTTCTACCAATGAAGAGATAATCACAATGTAAACTTATCCAGGAGTATTAGAAAACATTTCATTTAATAATGCAATTGTAATCTCGCTAAGCTGCGAGTCGGCCATAATGGCAGGCAATGGAAAAAAATTTTTGTCAAAAAAATTTGGCTAAAAATTTGGAATAATCACACAGCATGCCTATTGTATTTTTAACAATAAAATGGTGTTTCTTGCGCAATCGTTTTTTGTTCGACCTTTGTTAGCACGCAAAGCAGTGTGTTGAACGTTATTTCAAAAGAACAATAGATTTAGTCAAAAATGAAATGAAAACATTTCCACCATGACAGCATAGACTCAAGGTCACTTACGTAACCATGAGTCAAAAATTACAGGAATTAAAACATGTAACATTTTCGTTGCCAGATCAACCAATTTTTAGCGGTGAATACATTACTTTTTGGGAATATTATTACGTTTAAATTCTTGAGTTATGCATGGAAAGCGAAGAATCACATTTGTAACACTTTTAGATGGAAAGAACGAAGGAAAAGGGTAGTTCAATTAGGGATGCGAATCGACAGTCAAAAGGGTAATCGAATATTTGACAAGTTAGCATTCGATTCGAATAGAATATTAATCGAAATCTTTTGTTCTATTGTTACCATTCAAGTAGAAGATGAAAACACAAACAAAACCTTTTCCATGGCTGCAAGAAATGCATTGAAAAAATCATATATAACTTGACTATATATCTTTACATAGATTTTGAAAGATTTTGAACACATAAGTGCATCAGTTTGTTTGCTCAGTTTGCTACGACATTAGTTTACAGAATTCATATGATTCAACACACTTCGTGTTTCATCACGTCTGTTCGATCAATTAATTTGAAACAGACTTTGAAATAGAACTAACAGCGCGTAACTTGAGATTTTCTTTGTTATGGTAATTAGGGGGAGTTCCGTAGACCATTCAAACACGCAAAAGACGTTGCAGTGAAAGGTTTGTCACGTGTTTGTTTCGTATTTTATATAGGTAAAAAGAGAATTGATTTTGAAAAAAACTGTATGCAAGAAAGGTTACTTTATATTTGGAAACAAGTATATCTAATATTAATTTGAATAATAGAATACTTCATTTACTATTTGAATAATCGGTATTTCATTGGTATTCGATTATTAATCGATTAATCGATATTCGATTCGCATCCGTAAGTTCAATGATGTTACAAGGAAAACAGAAATTTCCTTTGAATGCTACATTTTGGCGCCGTTTTCTTGCTCGTTTTCATCCTACGATGATCAAAATACGAGCTCTATATTATGGAAGATCTATTTTATGAGCACCAAAATAATATAATTCACAACAGTTGTTAAAAACTATAGTATATGATGTGTTTTATGATAATGTGTACTGTCTTTGTCTATAACAGACCCTGGCTTATTGAGAATTACAAGCTGCCTGGCCCTTTCGAGAAATGCTACTATGAAAGTTTAACTTCTATGGGTTGCCGTGTAAAACGCTAATAGTGTTAAAACTCTGGTGAAAAGCTACATGAACTAAATCTGATTATTCGGTAAAGAACTCAACAGTATAATTTTTTGAAATCAAATTCATTTGTAACAACATTGAAATAGTATAATTCCTGTCAAATTTATGGCATATGTGATAATATATATGATACTGATATGTGTTTTCAAGTCACAATGAAATTGGATTTTAGTAAGAAATCAATGGGAATTCACTTGCAGTTTGCATTTTGTGTAACTGATTAACTGATTTATCTGGAGGTTTATTTTCCCCACAGCAATAAAAATAGGTTTAACATAAAATTCAACGTTTGAAATTAGATATAGATTAACAAATAGGAAGATCCGGGCTCATTTTGATTAATTAATGAAGAAAAATAAACCTACGTATTGCTCTGTTTTGGGGTAGTTCACTTGATATTTTGCGCGAGTCACGTGATATAAACACCCGCTATTTGTCACATAATTTCTTAGCCGAATTGGTCTATCGTGTTTAGAAAATGAAATTCACAATAAAGCTTTTTTATTTGAAAATTCATTAATTCAATGTTTTGATATTAAAAAGTTTATATCGCCCAGTACAGTTGCCCTGTTTTGTTTACAACGTTCTGTAATTCAGAACCTATTCAAAACATTCGAATGATTCATCAAGCCACTTGACACCATTACTGTTATAAAGTGAAAAAGATCAACTCATTAACATTGATGAATAAAACACGTTATCATGGTTGAATGAATAATTAAAGCGGTCGTCGTTTTAATATATATGAAACAGTTTTGTTAAAATAGTTAAAATAGTTTGATGTTTAAAAAATGTTTGTACAAAGATTCGATGTTTATTATTTTGGATGAAGCACTCTTACGCCTAAATCCGGCCCTGTATTGAGCAGAAAACACTCGCACAAGAAAGTTTATGTTTAATTTGTCTAGTTTATGATCAAAAATAAAAATGTCCTATTTGATAATTTTACAATAATTTCTCAATTCTTTCCGCCATACTGAACAATTGGAATTTGCCTGGATTGTCAATTCTGACAAAAAAATGTCACAATTTGTGAAACCTATATTGTTTACCATCCATTTTGTATTTCAACATGTCTTCTTTTTATAAACTGTATAGTGATTTTTATAATATTATTACATAAGCAATCTCACCTATCAGCACCAGCACACGACAACATCTTGTTGATTCGGCAGATATGGTATGGATGAACTCTGATACGAATATGAAAAGCATCTTTTCCGCATGACTTTACCATGTATTTATTGGCGCATATACGAGCCGCCTCTAATGCTTCACTTGAAAGCTGTTCCAATTCATTAGAAACCAAGTGAACACAGCCTGGAAATTCATCAACATAGGCTTTCTTTCTACCAAGATCAAAAATTCTAAGCTTTGAATCTATAAGAAACAATGACGGTTGCTAAGTTGATACCCATTTCATTATCTTTTGGTAAAATACGCTTCAATAAACTCTGAGAGGGTGGTGGTTTTTTGTTTGCGAGTTGACGTGGAGTGACCCACCTAAGCTATTGTGTCTAAAGAAATTGACAACAGGGAAATTTTATAAATTTTTGCTAAGAATTCACAGAATTTCACGTTTTCCGGGGAACATGGCGGAGTGCCATAAGTGGGTCACAGCTCTTCAACTCACTCCAACTTATTTAATTTTTCATATCTGTTGAATTACTTTGAATAATGTTCCTTTTATTAATCTAAACAACTGGTAACAAAAATGAGGCCAAATGTGAAAACAATTTCGAAGCCCTCAAAGAAAAAACTCTCCTGCTTGTAAATGGGTCACCATTGAATTGCCGTTATGCACAAAATGACAAATATTTTTATAATTGTATAACTTTAAAAGTTGTGACTGCAGTTAGTTAGTGTTCTCATTATGTACCTGCAGCCGGCAGACCCCATTTTATTGAGCCTCGATTCTCCATTTAAAAGTAGTTTACAATGATCTTCAGATCTATTGTTTTTGCTGTTCTGTGTAGAAATTCTGAAAAAACGGATATATGTGGTGCAGAGTCTGCAGTGCACAGCTGATATCTACATCTTACCTGGTACACCACGGCAAAACCTTGATTTTGGGTAAGGCTTATTCTTGCAGTAGCGATAACTGAAAAAAATTTACCACGGGGTTAGATTCATCAACAAATACTGCAAGAAAGATACAATAGCCTTTCATTTTATTGATCAGATAGATACATATTTTAGGCACAATATTTCAAATGATTTGAGCATTGTCGTTGACATGGATGAACTAGCTTTGTTGCCTGATTTAATATTATCAGTGATTCAAAAGGTTGACCTTTATAACATACACTCATTATTATATGAACACAGTCAGCAATCATCAATAGAGATCTTTTACCACATCTGTAACAGCAAACAAGCTAGCAGTCAGGTCAGAAATACAGACACACGATTTGATAAATTGCTTGATAACATTTTGATTTGAATAGATCAAAGATCAATTATTCCATACAGCAAGAAAAAGTGGATTGAGATACCCCAGCACTGATTTTCTGTGTATGAAATAATATGTATTGGCAATTTCAATTCAGATCTCGGGGTGGCATTGCCATACTTAATGGTGGGAACAATTATGAAATTGTGAATTGATCAATCGTAAAAACACTTTTTGTGTGACTTTTGCGTTTTTTATGCAATAAAATAGTTTATCATTTTTTTTTAATATGTTCTGTTCTTGTAAACAGCGCCGGATTAACCCGTAAGCTAAATAAGCTTCACCTTAGGGCCCTTCGTTTTTGAGGGGCCCTTAAAAAAAATCAATTTGTAAGATAGTATTATTTTAAAAGTTGAAATTAATGGAGGAATTCAATAACCAATTATAATGAGAATTATGGCCCTTTGTGGTTAACTGTCTACTGATTTTAATAGTATATTAAATGCTAATCGAATAGCAACAATTCGAATAGTACTTTTCAAAAGTAGGCCTAAACATTCAACAAATGTTTTCATCATTCAATCTTGTTTTGAATAGTGTTAATTTAACAAAGTATTATTTGACAAAGTTAATTTAAACAGCAAAACAAAATGGGTTTAATAAAACAAATAATACTGTGTCTTTTGTAATCTTTTAAAATCTTTTTGAATGCTTCAAAACCATCATTCTACCACTGCAATAACAACATTTTATTTTTGTGTGAATCGTTTTTCTTCGGACAAGAATAAAATGGCGACTATGAAAATTCAAACTGAGATGATAACTTGAAAGTGAGGCTAATTCTATGTTTGCCACACCCATTTTAGGGCCCTTTGGAGAGAGAGTGCTTAGGGGCCCTGAAATGTTAATCCGGCGCTGCTTGTAAATGTAGATCTTGTTATTGAAAACTTGAGATCCTGTTATTGCGTCTCACGACAGCAAACTAGCAAAACAAGCTTTTCCCCTTGAATGATTACAATAGCTACGTCTATGCTCCATTGACGATGAAAATATCATCATTCCATATTTTCGTTGCTAATTGAATCGGTGATTGTTGGAACTCACATTTAAAACTGTTTCATTTTATTAAATGCAATCACATTTGCTTTTGGCAATTTTGTCTGACTCTTGGAAATACATCTCTACATGGTTTCGTGCTGTATTTCCAATATTAATTATCCAACAACGTTGTTATAGGTGGTTTTAATCTGAAATTTATATGTTAACTCAGAGCTCTGTTACTTAACACTTATGCTGCCGTCCACGAGTATACTCGTTTTCAAAATGCGCGTCATTCAATTGCTTCGGAAACAATTGATAAGGGACTTCCCCTTCGAATTCTTTTGCTCAAATTAACCAATAGAAGATCAGCTTTCAGGGGAACCTTCTTTCACGTGATTCGGTCATGATCTGATGAATTTAGAGAACATTGAAATTTTACTTCGAAGCATGTTGTAAACAAAATGGCGTCTGTAAGAACTAGTATGGAGTTTTTTATAAATAATACTAAACATTTCATAAACAGAATAAAAGTTACATCAAACTGTTCCTAAACATACTGGCAGTCATTCTGAACATAATTATTTTTGTCTCTTTCTGAAAAAAATGTATTTTCAAGCCGGAGAAGACAGCGCTTTGTTTTGTTATTGTGGTGATTCTTCGTTCATCCTTCAAAACCATATTATCATAAGACGTTCAACAGAAAACGTAATTTAAAGCTAATTATCCTTCAAGTATATCTTTCCAATGTGTGTTTGAGTTGTTTATGTGGAAAATTCATTACTTTCTCAAGGTAAAAATGTTTTATTTCGATGATTTGTTTACCTTCATCTGTATTTATGATCGCAAGGCGATTTAGATGCATACATGTTTTACAGCTTCTGTAACCAATATTTCACAAATATTTATAACATTTCAAATGTATTTGACCATTTTATGATCTTACGAAGACAATATGCTAGTAAACAATATCTTAAAAATTTATTTTGTATTTGTTTTGCATTAAATTGTCATTTTTAGTTGGTAGAAAATTAGAGATTTCGAAGTGTTTCAATACCAAGAACAAAACATTCAAATTTATTTTGATTAAAAAATACCCAACATTATAAATAATATTGACGTATTTCAAACTATGTAGTTTCGAGTAATAAAACCAATCTCTAACATTCACAAAAAGAGAAATATAATCGTTGCATTTCATTCCCAGGTGCTGAGCTCAACTTGAGCGGCATGTGGCGTACCCGACTTCTCCTACAGTGCGGCGACATAAGTGTTAAACATCATCGCTAATGGACATTCGCTAATGGACATAACGGAAATGCTTTTGTCCTGTTCAGCCTTGACTGAACTACGCATGTGTATATTAAGAACCTTATTAACTGCTTCACTAAAGAGTTACTAGTAAAATTAGAGATAATTTTCAATCTCCGAGGATCACCCAACAACCCATTGCTAATTGGATACAAGAGAATGTGAAATAAATTGAATCTTACCAACGAGCAGGTCGGCGACCCATTTTGACCTGCAATTAATTAAAAAATGTATATTAAATGAAGCTAATTTTTTCTAGTATTCCATAGTTTAGCTTCAAAGAGTACCACAACTATCACAATTTCGCAATGAAGTGTCCGATTAGTAAATCATTATGCATTTAGGAACAGAATCAATACTAGCTTCCAGACACAATATAATGCTCTGCTGTTATAAGTGTTATCAATTAAATTTCCGCCAGCAGAATTCAGTTTTAGTGCTGTATTCCTGTCAATTCCTACTAAAATATCGTTGAAAAAACAATACCATCGAACAGGTACTTATACTGATACATCTAAGCTTATTGGAAACCAACTCAATTGTAGAAAACGAAAGGTGACAGTACAGGTTGAGAATATTAGATTATAATATTTATTCGTAACGTGGGCCTAATACTAATAGTTACACACTCGCATTGGCAGTAGAAGAAACGAACAGATCAACTAAATTTTTATCCATTCGTCACAGGTTTCGTCACATGTAGGCCTATGATTTACCTGTATCACCTAGCACATAGCTAGCTTTGTCGTAGGCTCAATTTGAGGTATTTTTAATTAACGAACATAACCAAATCAATAACGCATAATTATAATAATCGAATCTAGAAATCTATTATAAGCCAAGATATCTAAGACTTGAAATTTGCAGCGTAAATCCATCTTGGAAGTTCCTTAAATTGCTTCGTCATTGAGCAATAAATATTGAACAGTACGTGTAGATGCTATTAAACTTTACCAATCAACAGATTCATCTGATGGAAGACGATACAAACTCGCACTTACCCTAGTTTGAGATCGAAAAGAAAGGTAGAGCGAAAGGGAATTTTACAAACTTGTCACAGCCTCTCCATGGCCCAAAGTTCCAAGTTAACATGACAAAGAGGTAATAACAGGAGTCCCGATCGCGATTTGACAAACAGCAGCGCCAGCCGTTATCTCAAAAGTAAATTTGAGATACGGCTAGGGGTTTTGTCGAAGTCGGCCGATTTTCTAGACAAAGTGATTTTCGTTATAGAGATCACTCTCATATTGTTGCTCCATTGTCGTGCTGGTCGTGATCACGTTTTCGTTTCATTTTTATCTCAAATTTGTCGTTATTGTATTGGGATGTTTTCATTTCATTCTCGTTTTTACCGACTTTTTTGAGTCATTTGAATTGAGTATAGAATTTTAAATATAAACGATTTCAATGAATTTAAATTCGTAATGAATCTTCAGCAAAAGATTCAAAATTTTCAACATGTGAACATCATAAAGTTGGAATAAAATGCGGTTTTGGAATATGATTCAGAGTCAGACAACATATGCTGTAAAATTAAAATTTCCAGAGAAAAATTTGATACGTAAATTGTGTTTTTAATTAAGGGAGGAGAGAGTGCTATCATAAATGTTGTACTTTCAGTCTAATACATGCTTTGATGTCTCTGATATTTACATTCTGTTAGGAATATTGAGTAAGATATATTTGAATGGACAAAGTTGGTGACACTATTTAATTCTTCATTTTATACAATTAAATAGGACGTATACCAAATCTCAAACCATACAACGCTAGCCCTGATCGCGATCGTTCTGGATTTGTATATACAGAATGAACAATACAAATTATTACGTTTGTTGATGTAGCAACTTTTAGGCTACTTCTACACGAGAGCAAAAGTCTTTCAAAAGTCCACTTTCAAAAAGTTAAGATAGGTGATCAGTTTACACTATTGTCATTGTCATTTGTCGATATCTTGTTTCATTACGGTTCCTGTAACAAATTATAAGCATAAAATTACTTCGTATATAATAATCCTTGTTTACTTTATGGCGCTGTTATACTGTCTAGAGAGGATGTGTAATTATATATTATGTAAACATTATTCAACTGAACTGTTATCTCGAATCGGCCATTATTTCTAAAATGACTCAAGCCCTTATCTCAAAAAATTCTTCGTACAAAAGCGTCTGCAAAATAACCCCAAAGCCGTTATCTCAAATCGGCCATTACTTCTAAAATGACTGAAGCCGTTATCTCAAATCGGTCATCGTTTCTAAAATGACTGAAGCCGTTATCTCAAAACCGGTCATCGTTTCTAAAATGACTGAAGCCGTTATCTCAAAACCGGTCATCGTTTCTATAATGACTGAATAGCCGTTATCTGAAAAAATTCTTCCTACAAAAGCGTCTGTAAAATGACCCCAAAGCCGTTATCTCAAATCGGTCATCGATTCTCAAATGACTAAAGCCGTTATCTCAAATCGGTCATCGATTCTCAAATGACTAAAGCCGTTATATCAAATCGGCCATTACTTTTAAAATGACTGAAGCCGTTATCTCAAATCGGTCATGGTTTCTAAACTGACTAAAGCCGTTATCTCAAATCGGTCATCGCTCCTAAAATGACTGAAGCTGTTATCTCAAATTGGTAATCGTTTCTAAAATGACTGAAGCCGTTTATCTCAAAAAATTCTTCGTGCAAAAGCGTCTGTAAAATGAACCCAAAGCCGTTATCTCAAATCGGCCATTACTTCTAAAATGACTGAAGCCGTTATCTCAAATCGGTCATAGTTTCTAAAATGACTATAAAGCCGTTATCTCAAATCGGTCATCGCTCCTAATATGACTGAAGCCGTTATCTCAAATCGGTCATCGTTTCTAAAATGACTGAAGCCGTTTATCTCAAAAAATTCTTCGTACAAAAGCGTCTGTAAAATGACCCCAAAGCCGTTATCTTAAATCGGTCATCGATTCACAAATGACTAAAGCCGTTATCTCAAATCGGTCATCGATTCTCAAATGACTAAAGCCGTTATCTCAAATCGGTCATCGATTCTAAAATGACTAAAGCCGTTATCTCAAATCGGCCATTGATCTAGAATATGCTAAAGCCGTTATCTCAAAGTCGGAATCTCTCTATCTAGAATTTTTATTCTCGTTTCATTCTCGTTCCATTCTCGGTAAGATCACTTCCGTTAAATATTCGGCAGCCAATCAAAATAATCTTGCGAAAAATCAAACCAATCATAAGCTCTCCTTCAAAGCGAAGCTTTTCTAGATAGAGCAGCATCTTTGTATAGAATCGGCCAGATTATCAGGCCGATTTGGGATAACGGCATTTGAGATAGCGGCTTTGAGATAACGGTTGGCTCTCAGTCCCGATGAGTCCCAGTCCAAGCCTTCATTCCATCACGGCCCTCATTTCGCTCCAGTGCGCTCCATTGAGTGCCGCGAGGAAAGAGGGCAGTGATGGAATGAGGCTAGTCTATCCCATGGATGTGTAAGTATCTTATGCCTCTATGGTCATAGAGGTATAAGTATATTATACCTCTATGGTCTAGCTCTAGTCAGTCTTTTTGACGTGGACATGTCGTTGCGAAGAAACTCGTTGCGAAGAACAGTCGAATTTATTATAACGATGTTTTAGATTATGGTATTTTCAGAAATAATAATCAATTACACGAGAATTAGTAAGCATATCCTCTGACTGAAATATAGAAATGTCAATTTGTAACATATATTATCTCAAAGGCAATATGTAACATATTATCTCAAAGGCAATCCCAAAGGTATCGTTCGATTCCGGTTTTCTGTAGCCTGCTAGAAGATTGCCGTGCTAATTCATATGGTGCCCATTAAATGCATATATATCCAATCGAAAATGTAAATGAATTAATAACAGTTTTAGTTCCCAAAGCCAGCAATATTAACAACCATGTATCGGGCATGTATCATAAATATGCTGACTGATTAAAATAACACTGGGTGCCAGTAGGCTAAAGTCAAAGCAATCCTCTGGATCAGCTAAATTTATCATGCAATATATATATTGATTATTTTCATTATCCCTTGTGAGTTACATAGTTTTAAAATTTCCTTTGAAATATCAATAAATATTACCATTGACTGATGGTCAGCAGACACCATGTCAATTAATACCTATTAAAACCCCATATTTTTTCATTATAAGCCCTCTGAATTTTTTACACCATTAAATTTTTGACAAATATATTCTATTCTATATAATCCTGGGCTGGGACAAACTTCCAATCATTATCAATCGTGTATTCTACTCCAGAAACATACTTTCTTACAAATCCAACTATGTCATATATGTATACGTCCTATCCTAGAATATTGAGGATTACTCTCAGCTTTCGATACTGTTACAAATGTATATTAACTTTTTGATACTATTTGTAACGCTACTATACTATTAACTTTCAATATTCTATAAGAGAAAAGTGAATATAAAATGAGTTATGATGTTATCAATATTTTTAGACATTATTAATTGCATACAAAATTAAATATACAATATATACATACATTATAGAGTATAAAACAGAGACGAGGCAAAGCCTTTTCCGTAACTCGGAGTTTCACGCTTTTATTGCGATCATCAGACGGTATCACCGTCTGATGATCGCAATAAAAGCGTGAAACTCCGAGTTACGGAAAAGGCTTTGCCTCGTCTCTGTTTTATACTCTATATTATGCTCTGTCCTAAAAAACATTGAGCACTTTCATATACATGTGTGTATAAGAGTTCACACTCAATACAATTAATTTTTTAATTAATTATTATTATTATACATACATTATATATATATACAATATATATATACAATATATACAATATACATTAATATAAATTAATTGCATTGATTGCAATTTATTTTGGTTTGGCAGTGTTCTCAAATTAATGACTATTAAACAAGGTTAAATTATATCAAATAAATGATTATCTGCAGTTTGTACTTTTGGTAATTATAATATCTATGTAAACACAAAGATATCAGAAGTTATACTTTATTATGCAATATTGTAATTTATGGTTCATAGTTCATAAACATTCCTTGCTGTGTATATCTTTATGAAACCATAGTCACTAGTGACTATGATGAAACCGAATGTTATTTGTTTCATCGCGATCAGCTACATATCCACGGCTGATTTATGGACATACTTTTCACATCCTGAAATTTCCACCAATTTCAATGGTCGGATTCGGAATATGTCGGTCCGAATCGGATCAAACTCGGATTAAAATTTCGTGCCTACATTTGGATTATTAATGCCTAATGCAATCCGGTGCAGACCTCTAGTTATGAATGAAGGCATATGAACCCGGTTATGAAAGAGGTTTTGCAAAAGAAGATTCCTATTGAAAATAATAATCAAAAAGCAGAGCTTTATGTAGATTAAAGAATGTTAGGGCATCGTCAAAGCCGCTATCACGAGCGTCTGAAGCATCTCGGTCTGCAAAGCTTAGAGTATCGACATGTGCTACATTTTATAAAACTCCTCCTTTTAAAAGTCTTATTTGCCTGTAGACAATAACTTTGAAAGTTGGAATAATCATATTCAAATAAAATCCCTCTTGTGCTAGCTGTTTAGACAGTGAGACGCTATATGAAAGCTTATCATTGGAATTTACGCGTTTCCTTCGATTTGTTCTTATTGGTGCACAGAGCTACTTCAAATACTCGCGGAGAATAACCCTCATAATATATGATATTGATGGAAATAAATCTTGAAACTCCTTTTGTTTCTGATCATGTTCCTGGAGATATTATTATGTATAAATAAAGCCATGGTACCACGTAACCACGCCCTCATGGCAAGCTGTATATTTTCTTACAAAAAGGGAAAACACAGCATGTTACCGTGACGGGGAACAAGCAATAGCAAACAATCAAATGGGTAATTCTGATACATCTTCAGCAGTGTCATTGCCAGCTGCCTCTAAACCCCAGGGAGTAACTTCAATTGTTGGTATACCGAGACGTGCCAATTATCGAGAGTACCTTTTCATGATCTTGTAGTGGCCAATGTTGGATATTCCAATCAAACATCAACCAACCAACCGACGCTGGGACAATGTTGCCCCAACGTCGGTGTGTCTGCTGGGGGTTTGTTTGTTGTCATATATATATTGTAACTTCCGTTTATCTCTCTACATGTAAATAATCACAAATAATCAACTGTAATATGTAATCTCTCTTTTTCAATGTCAACCTTTGTAGAGTCAACACAAAATAAATAAATTGTCATACAAAACTCTACATTGGTGACACCGACGTATTTTATTTTCAAGCCTTCTGAAGATTATAATTTGGTTTACGGCGACTAATTATACCTTCGTTTTTTCGTTTATATATAAATATATTCTGAGATATTTACAAACAGTAATTTCTCAAAGATGTTTGGTCATATTGGCGTTATTGGACGGTCCTGTTCCTCGATCACAATTCTGTTCATCAATTTAATAGGGGAATATAAAATAGTTTTATTTCAAAGCACTAGAGGCTGAAAACACTTTGTATAAGGGATTCACGACTCTAGATGCCACACCAAACCGTTCTTCCAAATTTACAGAAAAAGTGAACGAACTCGGCTTCGGTTTTGAGTTTCAGAGTTTTGACTTTTGGTATACGACAAAATCATAATTGGTAGACCGCATATAGCATCAGTTACAGGATAAAGAAATTACTAATAAGTAATTACCCCATATTATGACAAATTACCAAATTAAAAATGTTTTGTAATATTGTTAAGCTACATAAATATTCTTTGAAACCTTTTAAGAGCGGCAAATAAATGTTACGTCTACGACACTCAAATATTGTAAACGCTGGGTCGCATCGCTGAAAAGCTTCGATAAATCAAACACAGAATAAAATGATTAATGCATAGATATGTTGAATATCGTTTCTGTTTCATATTTATTTCAAACAGTCGATCCAATCTACGGTGTCGGTGCTATGAATTTTTTTACAAACCATTTAAAATTTAATCTGGATCGATCGACATAGCCATGTTTACTATTTACATACGCATGCGCAAAGGACGCACGGAACATTATCTTTTGAGGACAGCTTTCCGGCAGCCGGAACAATATTCACCGCGTTTATTTTATAACACGTGATCATGATGATGATTTGTTAATTGATTATTTTTTAGCTTTCTATATGCTTATTGCTTTCTATCAAAGCTTTTTTCGAGTTTTAAGGGTAATGTTTTCTTTTCTATCATTCAACCATGAGTCCGAGCAAAACAGAGCAATCTTTTTTAAATGATGAGAAAGTAGCCCAGCTCCACAAGGCCCACTATTCCGCTGCGTACATGCGCTCATCCTATACGCAGCGAAGTGAAGTACAGGGGCATGTGGCACAGGTCTAATGAGAAAGAGCGTGCCATTTATTTCCAGGTCACCGTTTCTCTTCTGAGTCACCGTCACCGTCATGGTCACCGTCACCGCTCCTCTACAACCCAGTCTTTTTTCATGTTGTTTGTAGTTTTCGATGACAATCACGATTCTTGACGGAAAGAAACTAAAACATACTGTCACACTGTGTTTAAACGCTTACTGCGTGATATATGGCATTGGCGTTATCCCTATCTCTTGAATATAGTTTGGAAATGGTCTTATTTGCTGTTAGCCGTGGTTGAGGGCAGCTTCCATCTCAAATTAAAAGTTTGATAGTCAAACGAAAACATCGTACTTGTCTTAGTTCTAAAATCGTCAAGATGGCGATGGAGCTGCGAGTCGGTGGGAAGTATAGATTGGGTAGAAAGATTGGAAGCGGATCATTTGGCAACATATATTTAGGTTTGTACACCATTCAATGTCTAATTGGATTTATCCTAATCTTGTGACAGCTAAGTTCCTGTTAACCAGCAAGCTAGCTAGGCCTATCTAATTATTGCTATTGCCACATCTGCCACGATATTGTTGGTTGGTCAGGTAGCCTAGATAGCCTTTCATTTACCCATTGAAGCTATTGAAACCAAACGATAAACCGTCGCTAGATCGGTAATGATGAGTAACCATTATCCAGTGAAAAACTCCCTTCGGGATAAACGTTCCAATCATCTTCTGGAAGTGCCTTTCACCGTGTTAAATTTCTCCCTAATTTGATATTATCACTAACTATTATCTATGGTATAATGGTAGGCTTGTTATGCGTCAAGGTTCACTTTCATGAATTCCGACATTGCTGTCAAATTCATTTACCAGGCTACCACTAAAATTGTATCGAGTGGGAAAACAAAACAACAGAAATAACGAGAGAAGGGCTTGAACCATTATTAGGCAGAACATTATTTCTAGTAGTTTGCTGCTTTCGGCTATGATCTTAGCCGCATAACAAGAACTTCCAAATTAATCTGAATCTATTCTGGCCACACATTTTGGTACTGTTTAACAATTTTTTATACATTTTCAACTAAATTCAGTCGCAGAACAAGTCTGATTCGGCATGCCATACCAGAGCTCTTTAAAGTGGGAATAAACCCCCAGACTATCTTTATATATGTACTAGAACCCAACGTGATAAAAACAATGGCGTAATTTTTTTTTCGATTTGGAAATTATTTCTTGGTGAAAAATGCCTTCAAAGTGGTGTTTTGACCCAAATGTTGCTGAGAAAAAAAAGGGAAAAAGGGATTGGATCTAGCTTTATGACGACAAAGTCACAAGTCGTGCGGTTTGTTTAACAGACTTAAGAGTGGGCTGATCACTCGACGTTATCTTTGAGGTGACATAGCTCCAAGAAGTCAAACAAACAAAAAATTCTGACAAGGCTGAGCCATGAACAAACATATAAACTCGCGAATTAAGTAAAAAAGATGCAATTTGTGATTCCAGGAGCAGAATAAAATCTATTGAAACGCTCAGTCGAAATAATTCCTCGTAGCGTCATTAAGCGCGATGAATCTGGTATAGATTGCAGATTAACACAAATGTCAGGCGGTGCGAGTGTTCCTTTGTGACTAGTCTAGTGACACATATTAGTTACATATTCTGTGTGACCGCAGTACTTCTTAAATCTTAATTAGTACACACGTGCCCTTCGAAATAGCTTGATCCTACGCTATATAAGTTATAACTATTTTTAACTCTTTCTGCAAGTTGTTCTTGAGTAAATGTTTCTACAAGATATCCTTCTCATGATCTAAATGTGAATGTAAACTGACTCGATTTGCACAGGCATGCACAAACGAATTTTCCTCGAGATAGTTGGTATTGCAAAGTATTAATTGCACTTATTCGGATTTATTTAAGTATTACTAAATTATTAAACAGACATTTTTCAATTATCATTTCAAGGTTTAAGTTTGAAATTGATGTTTGTCTAGTAAAACTTAAACCAAGTAATCGTATAGTTTATACGACTGTAGATAGATATATTATACTCAATAGTCTAACAAAGTGTTCATCATTCATTCACCAAGCATTCAATTATTATAAAACCATTGGAAATTCTGCAGTACATTCTACTGTGAAATTCTATAAAATATCGGAAAATAGTACAAAAATGATAGAGCCGATAGGGGGCTCGGACGTTCTTATAGTCAAGTTTACAGCCGTATATTAGAACTACAGTAATGCAGATTCTATCATTTTTCGATTTTGCGGTATATCTTGATTGCATAAACTTTTATCCTCTCTATCAACATTATCTGATTAACAAAATTAGGGTTTTGCAATGTGAAGTCTCGAGTTCCTGATTATACATACGCCATCAAATTTTTTTACTGGTCTAGTATTCATTCATTTGGCGAGAAAGTAGAACATGTTAGCATCATGTCACAATCTGTAGTTTATAGGATGCAGTAATACAGTGCAGAAGCTACTTTGCACAAAATACCTTTCTACAGAGACGATAAATCAGATGGACAGATTTCGTTTCTGTGAAAAGAGGACTATAAAACAGACAGTTATGGTGTTCTTATAGCGTTTCCCACCATACATTATGATTTTTACCCTCAAAAGAATACTCCATTCAGACATATGTTTACAACATTAAATTCTACTTAGCTAGCTATTGTGGTCACCAGAGAATCTTTTGATACGTGTTAAATATGTGTGAGAATGATATGTCAAAATATAAACTGTATAACGCGCGCTACGAATGAAACATATTCTGATTTTTATTTTCTTCAATTTCGTGAATTTTAAAATCATTAAATCATCTGGAATTTTGCTACTCTTGAGTTTATATGTTCTTCCTTACCTCAGTTTTGTGGGAGAGGAAAATAGATTGCCGTTACCGAGCTACGCCATCTCAAACGTAACATCGCGTGATTAATCCGATCTAAAGTCTATTAGAAAAGCCGCACGACTTGTGACTTTGTCGTCATAAAGGTAGATCCAATCCCTTTTTTTTCCTCAGCGACATTTGGGTCAAAACACCACTTTGAAGGCATTTTTCACCAAGAAATAATTTCCAGATCGAAAAAAAATTACTCCATTGTTTTTTTCACGTCGGGTTCTACTACATATGTAAGGTTAGTCTGGGGGTTTATTATTCCCACTTTAACATATAAGTATGAGTTTAATGGTTGAAAGAAAAGACGGGGAAAATAGATGCACTATTAGCATAAAAGGTTATGATTAATTAAAAAAGTTATATCATACTTCATACATTTATTATTGTGAATTATTAGAAATAGTTTATTATATATTATTATTGTAATTAATCACAAGCAGGGTCCGACAAAAGGTTCAGCCTTCTGGAATCCTAAGGGCATTTCAACTTTTTCTTCTGAATTCATTTATCAAAGCAACAGCGCATTTGGCTGTAAGCAACAGCGCATTTGGCTGTTCAAAATTTACACAATTTATCATTTGTCCGCCTATTGTTTAGCCGATTACGTCATATTACATCACACCTCTCCTAAGCGGACACATGTCTTATCTGGACAAAATCATTCAGTCTGTTGGGTGTCTGGCTAAGACAGTTTTGCCTGTAGTATAACATGAATTCCAACACCGTTGTGCAGCAACACAATAATCATTCTGCTGATGTAATAATTATGTGCTAAAAAATAGTAATGTAGACGGTGTCGCCCTACCGTAAGCACCTGTACTCCTTTATTTCTAGAGAAGTGACTTTTTTCGCTGAGTGCAAGATTTTTTAAACGCTCTTTGTTGATTTCAACAGCGACACTGCAGATCAATTTTAACAGATGAAGACCTGCATGCTTGTTGTATGCTGCTCTTGTTGTGGCGGATATGTCACTCTCTAACTTGAGCTCTTAATCAAACCAAGCACCCGTCACACTTAAATTCAAACCTGACCTCACTTACCAACTTGAGGGAGAAACCTAAGCTAAACTAAATGAAAAAACAATTGTATCATGGGCGGAGGAAATCAATTACCAGATATCATGATACCTCCTATGAAAGTCTAGGTTTTCAGCAAACAGACAGTTTTTTCTGTGCAATGGCCAAGAGAATCAAGTCGAAAAAAATTTCCGAGGGTCCGATTATCAAACAACAAACGTTTCTTGTGAAAAGTAAAACATTTATTTGCGCGGTTCAGGTGAAATCATGAAACCTTGCTCTGTTTCATTTTTGCCACGCGCGACATTCCACAAAACATATTGAATATCAGCAATGTTTAATAAATGTTTTACTTTTCACAAGAAGCCAAGTTTGGTTGTTTGACAATCTGAACCCTAAAAATATTTCGCATCAAACGAGATGATCTTAAAATAGCATTTGAGGCCAATTCTTAGTGATTTTGCCGTAGCAGAAGTGATCAAAATGTTTGGAAATTATCGATATTGGATCAACAAAGATCGATTTTTGAGGATGTTATTGATGTCGGACGAAGATGTTGTTTTTAAATTTGAATTATTCAAGAGGATATTAAATACATTTTATTTGGTTGATTTTCACAAATGTAAGATAATATTATGGTCTGTATAATCTCTTTAAAACACACAAATCTGAGTTAGACTAGCTTGGTTCTATTATAATATCTTGATATTAAAGATGTTCATATTTTTTTCATTCAAGGGACTCACATTGTGAACAAGACAGAAGTTGCAATAAAGTTAGAAGAAGTAAAAACAAAGCACCCTCAGCTCCATTTGGAAGCAAAGTTTTACAAGATGATGCAAGGGGAAAGTAAGTAGCTGGAATGATATTTAATGACATCAAAGTTAAAATCAACAGCAAAATTGGTTTGGGTCATAATTTGTAGTTATCTATAATTATTTAATTTTGATCCCTCATGCGCTTGAGCACCGCGCGGAAGTGAGGGCTGTGATGGAATGAGGCTACGATGTGATGAGGCTAGAAGCTGTTTAGCACAGAGACGATGGAAAGATGTTGAAATTATGACGAAAGACTTGCGACAATGAGATGAAAAGACGTGACAGAATTGCCAGAGTTATCATGGCTTTCGTTCGAAAGTTCTTCGCTTTCGTCAAAATAACATTTCGAGTGCAATTCCGATAAATTGTAGTTTTTAACTAGGAAGTATCCGACCATTGATGTTTATAATTGAATATTTCTGAATAAAATTTTTATTCCACAAATTACCAATTTCCTTTCATTCCGTTTCGCAAATTCCTAATTTCTCATATTCCGTTCCGCAAAATACTAATTTCTCATATTCCGTTTCGCAAAATACTAATTTCTCACATTCCGTTCAGCAAAATACTAATTCTGATATTCCGTTTTTCAAATTACCAATTCCGTTCCGCAAAATACCAAATTACAAATTTTCACACGTCAGTTTCCATGCCATTTGTCCCTTTCTTTTGACAGAGTTCAAAAGGTTAACTCATTCGTATTGTTGTCAATGACATGTGAAAAGTTTTGCATGAATAGCTTTGTGTAAACAAAGACCGAAGAACAGGAAGTTGGCCACTTAAGACATGATGTTTGACCGTAACAGACTTGAAAAGGTGTCCGCTGTCTGCGTTAGACATTGTCCGCTTACGGCAGTGGTAAACCTATTGAATTTGTCAACAGCAGACCTTGAGGTGTCCTCTTAAGGGTGGCATACGCTTAAGACTGGTGTCCGGAAGGACAGGTTCGACTCTAGGTTTAAAATTCAATAGATTTTGTAATTTACATAGTATAAAAGTTTTAAAAATGAAATGATTTGATAGGAAAAGTCAACGGAAATCTTTTTAAATTTTTATTCATATTAATTAACATCGTTTCGATCGCATCATGCAAACATTTTCAAGTTTAAGTTTAAAATTTATTATAGGACTTTTTATATGGGCTAATTTGATACAATATACAAAGGATAATAATATAATGAAGAACAACGTTTCGAGTTCTTAACTGAGCCCATTATCAAGTTAAACACAAGGTAAAAAAAGTAATCTAATTTATAGTATTTACATAATAAATAGCTATAATAATAAAAATACATCCTTGCAGATGGAATTTACGAAAATATTTTTGATCTTATTGAATCAGATTGTCCATTCAGGCAAGTATTCAGTTCTCTAATGAAAATCATTTCATAGAGCAAACAATCGAATTCGATAAATGAGTATACAATAGAGGATATTTTTGCTTTTAGTGATTTGATAACAGAACAACGCTTTCCTGATAATACATTATTAGTGTCATACGACGTAAAGTCACCATTTACAAATTTTTCCCTGGATGAGACGATTAATCTGATTGTTGAAAAGGCATTTACAGATCACTGGTTCAATGAGACACATGACCTAAACTTGAATAAAAAAGACCTGCACGATTTACTGGTAATTAGTACAAAAAATCAGCTATTCCAATTTAACCAGCAATTGTATGAACAAGTTTACGACATGGCCACGGGGTCCCCCTTGGGCCCTCTTCTGGCTAATGTATTCATGTGTCACATTGAGAAGAGGTTGTTAAATGAAAACTCTTTACCACTATTCTATAGACGGTATGTAGATGACACTCTAGTTTTCTTATTAGCCATACCGAGGCAAAAAGGTTTTTATCTATTTTAAATAACATTCATCTATCCTTGTCCTTTACAATGGAAATGGAGAATAGTAATCGATTGTCTTTTGCTGGAATATCAATTTTAAAGCTCAGAAACAGTTTTGAAACTAGTATTCACCGAAAATCAACTGATAGCGGTTTACTTCTTCATTGCCAGATTCATGTCGACCAATGCTATAAGACAGGACTTTTAAAAACAATGATAAACCGTGCAACGCGCTTATGCTCCCCTCAATGTCTTTTTAACGAAGAGTGTGTAAATATAAA
This sequence comes from Haliclystus octoradiatus, assembly GCA_916610825.1. Classification (NCBI taxonomy): domain Eukaryota; kingdom Metazoa; phylum Cnidaria; class Staurozoa; order Stauromedusae; family Haliclystidae; genus Haliclystus; species Haliclystus octoradiatus. The sequence continues at coordinate 16,839,486 of OU744449.1, forward strand.
ACATATTTTTAAGCATCTTAAATATCCAGCTTCTCTTTTAAATTCTATTTTATGTAAATTTAGTTTTATTCCACATCTTAATGATGATAAAAATGTTTCAAACACTGTAAATCATGTATGATGATAAAACTGTAAATATTATATTACCTTTTAAAGAACAGCGATCTGCCGATCATGTACGAACAGAACTTAGCCGATTAAGCAACAAAATCAGCTTAAATTTTAGACCTGTTTTTAAAAGTGCAAAAATTATCAATGATCTCAGATAATGTGAGGAAAAACCAAAGATTTTAAATCAACAAAGCGTAGTATACCAATTCAAGTGTGGTTTGTGTGAAGCAAACTATGTCGGTTTTACTTGCCGGCATCTACACTAGCGCGTTAAAGAGCATGCAAGACAATCTTCTGCTGTTGGTCAACATTTAAAAAATGCACACGGTCTCGCCCCTAAGGATATCGGTAATCGATTCTCCATTCTACGTCGCTGCAAGGACAAATTCGATTGTTTGCTCTATGAAATGATTTTCATTAGAGAACTGAATCCTTGCCTGAATGGACAATCTGATTCAATATGATCAAAAATATTTTCGTAAATTTCATGCCCAAGGATGTATTTTTATTATTATAGCTATTTATTATGTAAAAACTATAAATTAGATTACTTTTTTACCTTGTATTTAACTTGAAAATGGGCTCAGTTAAGAACCCGAAACGTTGTCCTTCATTAATAAATCTATTTGCTGTTAGCTATTGCGTCAAATCATTGTCTAAGAAGACTCTTATTGATAATAATATAATAATACAAAATAAAAAAGTACAAATAACAAATAAAAATTGACAAGAAATATCTATTTAAACACTAGGGACTTTGAGGAATCCTTTTGTGTGTTGAGCGACGGTTTAATTTTTGAATTGATTATCATCTCTTTTATTAAACAGTCAAATTTTGTTTTACCACAAGAAAAAACTTTAAAAAATGGTAAATGTCATTGTTTTTGTGTCAAAGTTATGGGCATCTCTTACATGTTTTCCAACAGCCGTAAAACGATGGTCATTAACGCATTGATGTAGGTGCCAGCGTGTGTAGCCAACATAGTCAGTCAGCATCGCACTGACCACACTTAAAATGGGAAACAACGCTTTGTTTGGATAAAATGTCAGGTTTTACTTCTTTATGTCTTCGCTGGTCTAATATCTTTGGACTAGTAAAAATCGGTCTTATTTCAATGCCAATTGAATTACTTAGCCGTGAAAGGTCTTGCTTGATGATATCGGCTGGTTTCTGGTCTTTAAAAGGTAGAATTATATTAAAAATTAAATCGTCACTTGAGGTTTGTACGTTTTGAGTAAAAGTGTTGAAATCAAAGTTAGCTAAAATATGCTTAAAAAGAGAGAAGAAATGTTGGGTATTTTAAATCGTTAGAAATGTTTCTAGGACGTTTACATTCTTCAATGAAATTTGCTTCTGATAGTCGTATTGCTATATTCAGCATTGTTTTTAAAAGTCCATTCTTGTATTTCATATCAACATGGCTTTGGAAATGTAACAATAGGCCGGTGTTAGTTGCTTTTCGGTAAACGAAGGTTGAGATTGAGTTACCTTCATTCTATAAAAGCATGCCTAAAAAACGTAAATCCTTGTGGAGTTCTATTTCCATGGTGAAACTTAGTGAATTGTGGATACTATTCAACTCATCGAGGAAGCGCATAACATGGAAATGGTCATCCAAAAAAGCAATTGGGTCACTCCACGTCAACTCGCAAACAGAAAAACCTTCACCCTCTCAGAATTTAATGAAACTTATTTCACGAAAAGATAATGAAGTGAATATCAACTTGGCGAAGTTTGAAGTAATTTAGTCAAAAGATGAAAAAAATAGAGCCCGCTAAAGATTATGAGAAAATTAGGTAATTTCATGATGAAAATTTCATTTTCGATTTGTGTTTGCTATCATAATGCAATATAGATGAAGCACATATCATTCGAAAGCTCCGACCATCTAGTTTTACCGGTATGTGTGTTTCAGAAAGCAAAATATATTAGTTTTTTTTTATTAATATTTTTAAGAAAATGTTTGGGGCTAATTTTTGAAATGAGCCCCTAATTTAAAAAAATTAAAACTCCGCCTATATACAGAGAATAATAATGTCTAGTGATTTTCGAAATTTCAACAAATGTTCTGTACTGAGAGCGCCAAACTTAATTCCACTTTTCCCTCGTGTTATTCTAATTTCCTACCTTGAGAAATCTCAATTCTTGTGTTGCAAATAAAAACAGCCAACAAATGGTATCTTTTAGTTGAACGCAAGTTGTAAAATCCATTCATTACACATTACGCCCTTCGGTAACAATTTTTACATTTGATGTAGTAGTCCTACAAATACACGCTAGGCCTATGTGATTCTCAAAGTACACTTAATTATATTCTTTCGTGTAAATCAAAAAACATGCGCTCAACTCCACTCAGAGTATCAGACTACAATGCAAACAACAAGACCACAAGATAAAAAGCAAGAAAGAACCAAACCGATTATTGGAATTGAACCCACGACCTTTGCAAAACAGAAGGAACAGAACTGAAGTCATTACCCCTCGTCCACCATCACCTTAAGGATTGATGCAATATTTTGTTTAAATTCTGAACACCCAGAAAAGGAATGAATATTATCCTTATTTTATTTAAAATAAATGTAGAAAACAAAACTTTGCTTCTAGTCTATTGAATTACAAACAAAACAGTAATGTGTTTAAAGCCACAAGAAATAGGAATTCACTTGACAGTGCTGTGTTGATACTTGACAATTAAATATGAGAAATACGAGCTGTTTTGTCACAGGTTGTATTTGTGAATTAGTGTCTTGTTTACCTAGTAGTCTGATGCTCGATGTTGTTGAGCGCATGTTTTTGATTTACATGAATGATTTTATTTAGTGAACTTTGTGAATCACATAGCGTGTATTTGTAGGACTACTCCATAAAATGTAAAAATTGTTACCGATAAATATAAACTAGATGGTCTGAGCTTTCGAATGATATGTGTTTCATCTATATTGCATTTTGATAGCAAACACAAATCGTAAATAATATTTTCACAATAAAATTACCTTATTTTCTCGTAATCTTTAACAGGCTCTATTTGTTTTCATTTTTTGACTAAATTACTTCAAACTTCGCCAAGTTGATATTCACGTTATTATCTTTTGGTAAAATAAGTTTCCTTAAATTCTGAGAGGGTGAGGGTTTTTTGTTTGCGAGTTGATGTGGAGTGACCCAATTGTGTCATCTACATGTTTACAAACCTCAAGTGACGATTTAATTTTAATATAATTCTACCTTTTAAAGACCAGTAACCAGCCGATGTCATTAAGCAAGACCTTTCACGGCTAAGTAACTCAATTGGCATTGAAATAAGACTAATTTTTACTAGTCCAAGATTTTAGACCAGCTAAGACATACAGAAATAAAATCTGACATTTTTCCAAACAAAGCATTGTTTACCATTTTAAGTGTGGTCAGTGCGATGCTGACTATGTTGGATACACACGCCGGCCCTACATCAACGCGTTAATGACCATCATTTTACGGATGTTACAAAAACATTTAAGAGATGCCCATAACTTTGACAAAAAAAACAATGACTGACATTTTACCATTTTTTAAGGTTTTGTCTCGTGGTAAAACAAAATTTGACTTCTTAATAAAAGAAATGGTATTCATTTCAAAAATTAAACCGTCGCTCAACACACAAAAGGATTTCTTAAAGTGGGAATAAACCCCCAGACTATCTTTACATATGTAGTAGAACCCGACGTGAAAAAAAAACAGTGGCGTAATTTTTTTTCGATGCGTGAAAAATGCCTTCAAAGTGGTGTTTTGACCCAAATGTCGCTGAGAAAAAAAGGGATTGGATCTAGCTTTATGACGACAAAGTCACAAGTCGTGCGGTTTGTCTAACAGACTTAAGATGGGCTTATCACGCGACGTTATCTTTGAGGTGACCTAGCTCCGAGAAGTCACACAAAAAAATTTCCGACAGGGCTGAGCCATGAACAAACATCTATAGAAACGCTCACCAAGAATAAAATCTATTGAAACGCTCAGTCGAAATAATTCCTCGTAGCGTCATTAAGCGCGATGAATCTGGTATAGATTGCGGATTAACACAAATGTCAGGCGGTGCGAGTGTTCCTTTGTGACTAGTCTAGTGACACATATTAGTTACGTTTTCTGTGTGACCACAGTACTTCTCAAATCTTAAATAGTAGACACGTGCCCTTTGAAATAGCTTTATCCTACGCTATATAAGTTATAACTATTTTTAACTCTATCTGCAAGTTGTTCTTGAGTAAATTGTTCTATAAGATATTTCCTTTTCATGATCTAAATGTGAATGTAAACTGACTCGATTTGCACAGGCATGCACAGACGACTTTTCTTCGAGATAGTTGGAACTGCAAAGTATTAATTGTACTTTTTCGGATTTATTTAAGTATTACTAAATTATTAAATAGACATTTTTCAATAATCATTTCAAAGTTTAAATTTGAAATTGATGTTTGTCTAGTAATTCTTGAACCATGTAATCGTATAGTTTATACGACTGTATAGCCTATAGATATATTATACTCAATAGTCTAACAAAGTGTTCATCATTCATTCACAAAGCATTCAATTATTATAAAACCATTGAAAATTCTTCAGTACATTACACTGTAAAATTCTATAAAATATCGGAAAATAGTACAAACCCGATAGAGGGCTCGGACATTCTTATTCAAATTTACAGCCGTATACTAAAACTACAACAGTAATGCAGATTCTATCATTTTTGGTTTTGTGGTATATCTTCATTGCATAAATTATTATCCTCTCTATCAATGTTATCTGATTAACAAAATTAGGGTTTCGCAATGTGAAGTCTCGTTCCTGATTATACATACGCCACAAAATTATTGTGAAAAGAGGACTACAAAACCAACAGTTATGGTGTTCTTATAGCGTTTCCCACCATACATTATGATTTTTACCCTCAAAAGAATACTCCATTTTCAGTTCAGACATATGCTTACAACAATAAATTCTACTTAGCTGGCTATTGTGGTCACCAGAGAATCTTTTGATATGGGTTAAATATGTATGAGAATGATATGTCAAAATATAATCTGTAAAACGCACGCTACGAATGAAACATTTTCTGATTTTTATTTTCTTCAAATTTGTGAACTTCAAAATCATTAAATCAGCTGGAATTTTGCTGCTCTTGAGTTTATATGTTCTTCCTTACCTCAGTTTTGTGGAAGAGAAAAATACATTGCCGCTACAGAGCTACACCATCTCAAACGTAACATCGCGTGATTAATCCGATCTAAAGTCTATTATAAAAACCGCACGACTTGTGACTTTGTCGTCATAAAGCTAAATCCAATCCCTTTTTTCCCTCAGCGACATTTGGGTCAAAACACCACTTTGAAGGCATTTTTCACCAAGAAATAATTTCCAGATCGAAAAAAAATTACGCCATTGTTTTTTTCACGTCGGGTTCTACTACATATGTAAAGATAGTCTGGGGGTTTATTCCCACTTTAAAGTCCCTAGTGTTTAAATAGATATTTGTTGTCAATTTTTATTTGTACTTTTTTTTATTTTGTATTATTATATTATTATCATTTGTATATTGTATTAAATTAGCCCATATAAATAGTCCTATAATAAATTTTAAACTTTAACTTGAAAATGATTGCATGATGCGATCGAAACGTTGTTAATTACTATGAATAAAACATTATAAATTTTTTTTCGTCGACTTTTCTTATCTAATTAACACCAAAGAAGCTTTTTATAAAATGAAATAGCTTTAATAATTGATTGATAACATCGTCCATTGTTTGCTGATACTATTTTATATGTCATCCATTCATCCAATGGCAGAAGATGACGAATTATGTGTTTTCATTCTTCGTGTAGGTGGTTTTTTGTATATATTTTGTATATTATATATCGATCTAGGTAGGATATACAAAAATCCACCCACACGAAAAATAAAACACATGATTCGTCATCTACTGCCATTGGACGACATGTGAATGAGCATCAGCAAACAATGAACGATGTTATCAATCAATTTAGCGTTTTAAGGCACTGCAATTCAAAATGGGATTGCTTAATTTATGAAATGCTGTTTATTAAGGACCTAAAACCGAACTTAAACTCCCAAGCGGATTCAATCTGCTCAGTATTGTTTTAATTGTTAAAATATAAATTCTTAGCATTCAAATTATTAAATCTATTTCATTTTAAAACTTAGATACTATGTTAATTACAAAATCTCTTTGAATTTTAAACCTATATGCTTATATTTATGTACAAATTAAATTTTATTCTCTTGAAAATGGCTAGAGACATTAGCCGAAACGACGTTTAGATTACAAATAAATTGAGAAATTGTTGTCACTGACGTTTGCTTTTGACTTTGCCAAAAAAACAAACTCAAAAGTTCTATAATACTGCTTAAAATTTCAGAATATGTTTTTTTATATTTTGATCACAATTTTGAATGCTAGATGACTCTACTGCTATTTACCAAACAAATGTGAGTTATGTCCACCGTATATATACTTTACACTGTATATATATGAACTACCTCTGATGTTTACCTTTTTAACTTCTTTTCTTGAACAGTTGGGATCCCGAGTATCAAATGGTGTGGCACTGAAGGGGATTACAATGTACTTGTAATGGAGCTGCTAGGTCCTAGTCTTGAGGACCTTTTCAACTTTTGCAACCGCAAATTTAGCCTCAAAACCGTTCTATTGCTTGCTGATCAACTGGTATGTTTTGATAACAAAAGTTAAATAACTAATACATTGTTAATCACATAACTAGTTCTTTAATAGTCTATTGGACTTTTATTTGCATGGCTTGTATTCCTGATTCCTGGAGCTATTTGCATGCAATGAATGAAAGACTTGCCAAATTTATCAGAACGTTTACAAAATTACAATTTCGATCAGGAGTTTCCTCGTTGGTGTAAACTGCCACCAAAGGTTATTTTAGGCCAAATTCCGCTGAGAAAAGAAAGAATTTGGATCAGATTTTTTAAGATGAAAGTGTTAGACTTTTTTATTTAAATTATGTATCAACGCGAGAATATTTTTATTTAAAAGTTGCCTGAGATAAGGATTAACATGTGCTTTTCATATTTCTATAAGCTTTGTTTTCATTAATTGTCATCACAATTTTATATAAATATTATAATAGCTTAAATTATTGTTCAACTTTGTTTGCCGTTCACTCCTTTACTCAACAGCAATTGTTGTTAATAGATGACAGACAACCATGCGTCTCTTTCTAGAGTAATCCTCGAATTCTATTCAAACATGCCTATTTCGTTTGCTTATGGTTTGTTTAAAGGGATTATATTTCTCTATTTTTATGTCACATAAAACTCATTCCTCGGACAGTCATCGCTGAAAGGCAATTGCCTTTTTAAAAGCTTTCATTCTGTGCCCTCAGAATAAGCATGATCAGTTTTGAGAATAGAATAAATATTTAATGTTTTTCGATCCTACCTTGCCTAGAATAAAATTGCATCTCAGGCTACTAAATTGTATTAAATTGTATTGAATTGTAGTACGTCGCAAGATTCAATCTCTTTTTTCAAAGACTTAGCCAAAAGTAGGCTCCCCTTTGATGGTAGTTTACACCAGCAACAGAATTTCAAATTGAGCTAAAACTTACTCATTTTTAGACTGAAGTACATAGTCTATCAAATTATTGTTTCAAAAGACTTTCCCATTTTTGAGAATTGAAGAATAATTTAACATTTTTCGAAAATTAAGTAATAATGAATAAATTTTCAATTGAGGAATTGTACAAAATTTGTTGAATCTCAAGGTATTAAAGTAAATTTTGACTTGTATTGATTTTGCAAATCCAATTCAATTCTAATTTCGAGACAAAAGATTGTATAGGAAAATATGATGCAGCATTAAAGCCAAAGTAATGCTCAATCCAGAAATTAAGGTAATAACAGACCGCAAATCCCATTGACAGACATTCTTCAAACAGTCAACGTGTATTTAATATGGTAGCGTGCAACATATAATTAAGAATGTAAACGCCCACCGATCCCCCATTGTTAGGTACAGTAGTAGATATTATTTACCTAGCAAAATATTTTCTGAATATTATTTCTTTGTCACTCTTTTAAATTAGATTATTGTAAACTTTGATAGATAATATATGTGATATTTGCAAAGACTTGTTTGTCTTGTTGGCTTCACAAACCTTATTATCGATTCTGATACCCAATTTGACTGTAAATATGTCACATAAACATTTATGAATATATTAACATACATTTCAAAAAAATATTGTATTAGTATAATCTATTCGTAATTTTTTAAAGGATTAATCATGTAAAGTAACCTTGCATCCCTCAAACAGACAAGCAGTACTGCTTAAAAGAGGTGACATCAGCAATGCTTTGTACTTGCACTAAATGTAATGCTTCAACTGTTGGAATGAAGCTCTATCTATATGCTGTTTTTGAAGTAGGCTTCCAACATTAAAAACAAGATTACGATGGAAGAACATCAGTAATACGAATTACGATAATATCTTACAATGATCCATTTTGATTTAGTTCATATACCAAAACCTATTGTGACAATTGAAAATATATCTTTACTATTTTAGATCACAAGATTATACACTGTTCATAAAAGGGCCTTCATTCATCGTGATGTTAAACCAGACAACTTTCTTATGGGTCTTGGGAAAAGAGGCAACATTGTTTATATTATAGATTTCGGTCTTGCAAAGCGATACAAGGATTTACGTACAAATCGTCACATTCCCTATCGGGAAAACAAGAATCTCACTGGTACTGCAAGATATGCGAGCATCAACACCCATTTGGGAATAGGTAAGGGGTATTGAGGATAAACTGTGTTTTCAGAAGAGGATTTCAGTTAAAAGCATTAGATATATTTACATTGAACATCATTTATAGGATATGTGGCGATAGTGATGGCTTTAGACTTCGGCGCGCTAGTTCTTGCCTAGCCTCATTCCATAACGGCCCTCATTTCCGCGCAGACATTTCAGTAAATAAAAATAGCTCCGCTACGCTCAGACTTATGGTGAATAATATAATAATCAAAATAAACCAATAAAAATCAAATTCAATAGAATATCAAATCGATCAAATCATCATGCAAAGAAAAATCAAATCAAATCAAATTTAAAAAGTAAATCAATCCAATCGAATGATATAAAAATCAAATAAAAAAATCACCTTCAATCAAATAAAATAAATTATAAACAATATCCAAATAATATAATAATATAAAGAAAAATATATCCAAATGAAAAATCAAAGAAAAAAGAAAAAAGAAAAAAACGTTAAGGCAGACCACCGATGGGATTGAGCCCCAGACCCCGCGCGCTTTAAGCAGACGCTCCACCATTAGGCCATACCAAAATGTAACAAACGAAGTGATTTTCACTACTTATAATACAGGTGTGAGTTGTAAATGACGTGCAAAATTGTCTCTTCTTAAGCTGATGTCGCAGCAGAATTAAAACAGTTTAATATTTACCAAATAAAACCATGACGACTGGCTTAGCAGTTTGATGTAATAAATAACTTCAGAAAACAATACAAACATAAATATATAATACTTGCTTGTCTAAGCCCCCAAACAAATGATGAATTGTCGGTTTAAAAGTTCTCATGGTCAAAACACAACAACAATTATCTTCGAAGTTTCACCTCAAATAGTGATGTTACAGAACAATTAAAACCTTTCATTAACCATTTCAAATGACGAGAAGAAGAAAACAATTATGTGTTCTACCAATGAAGAGATAGTCACGATGTATACTAATCCAGGAGTATTAAAAAACATTTCATTTAATAATGCAATTGTAATCTCGCTAAGCTGCGAGTCGGCCATCATGGCGGGCAATGGAAAAAAATTTATGTCAAAAAAATTTAGCTAAAAATTTAGAATAATCACACAGCTTGCCCATTGTATTTTTAACAATAAAATGGTGTTTCTTGCGCAATCGTTTTTTGATCATCCTTTGTTAGCACGCAAAGCAGTATGTTGAACGTTATTTCAAAAGAACAATAGATTTAGTCAAAAATGAAATGAAATGAAAACGCTTCCACCATGACAGCATAGACTCAAGGTCACTTACGTAACCATGAGTCAAAAATGAAAGTTTAAAACTGTACCATAAACCAAAAATGTGATGTGCCCAATCACAGCGCACATTGATATCACATGAGTTACTGTGAGGCGTTGCTGAATTCAGCAATTTTGAATTTCAACATTTTGTAAACAAACTATCGAAGCAGACTAAAAACGTTAAGTTTACAGGATTGTTTTGGATGTAATTGGAAAAACAAAATTAGAAATAATAGCTTACATTATCTTGAAGGATTGTATGAACACTATGAAAGAATTTTGTGGGTGTAAAATACAAAGAGGAGAAAATATGATATCTTAATGGAGCGATAACCATTGTTGAAACTGTAAGTACTTCTTACGGTTTAAAAATTGATTTATATTATCAAAATTAACTAACAAACTAATTAGTTACAGCATTGTTCTTATTCCAAATTCTATTGCACTGTGATTGGGCACACCATATTTTTTGTTTATTGCACAGTTTTAACCTTAAAGTTTTATTAGGCCCTCACTGAAATGTCTGCGCGGAAATGAGGGCCGGGATGGAATGAGGCTAGTTATTGCCAACGTTTTTCAATTTTGTGTCATTGATGTAGAAATATATTAAACACGGTCATGGACTAGACTAATTTGGCCTTGGTGCTTGGTTTGTGGGAGTTCTCCAAAAGCAAATGCGTCCGGCAGCGAAACCGTATGTGAATCTGTGAGCGAACCTGTCCCCACAAAACCATGCATTGTCACACTGAATACAAACCAAGCACCGTCAATGGAAACATTGAATACAAACTGCTATTAATTAATGGAGGGGGTGGGTGGGCACTCATTGGTCCTTCGTAACGTCCTCATCTAGCTTCGAATAGTGAACAATCACTAGCAAATTCTGAATAGTGAACAATCACTAGCAAATTGCAATTTAATAATAAAAAACAGTCAGACAAATGACGATGCTACTTTCTTGCAAGCTAGCTTTAACAGTGTTGATTGAGCTACAGCCTAAACCTTTCACTTACCGTATCACATGAATGACCTTTTGTTAGTCACCTGACTCATGCATTGTCACTTCCTGGCCATACGTAATTTAATCAGAACATTGTTTTAAGTTACTGGCCTCTGCTTGTTTTGTTATTTCGATTACAAGAAACAAGACTAAACTTCTGGAAAATGATGTCGGCGCTTACGTCAGAGCATTGTCCTCCAGCGTGGCTGTTGCTGCGAAAAGACACGATAGATAGAAAGCTCGTGAAAATAGTCAGGTTTATCAATTTCCATTTTGGATAAGACTTAATGCTTACAAACATTGGTAGGTGCAAGTACATACCACAGTGTTGAAATTCAAAGTCTATGGCTATAGATAGCCAACAAATATATACAGATTACAAATAAATAGCGGAGTCGTGATTATCTAGATTATCTGAGTATCTGCCAAGAAGTTTGGCCAAACCAAAATAACCTGAATAAAATGTAAATACTAATTAAATTCATATGATTTTAACTTTTACACTTTACATGTATAAATGTTATAGAAAAACAATGCAATGTAAAAACATACATACATGTACGATTTTCAGACAAAGCCTTCGTACAATGATTACAAACACAATTTTTCAAAATTCAACAATGAGACAATGATCAAAGTATCTAAATTAAAAAACGAGAATTCACTTGGTGTTACAATTTATTTTTATTTCGGTGATAAATTTCAATTATAAATGCTAACAAATCTCTTTCTGTTCTTTCAATCCCCAATATTCTTGTATCAAGTAAATACCAACATGAAGTTTCGAATCAGTAATCAGTTCAGTCATAATTTTGAACCCTGTCATCCGTCCACAATTTGTATGACTCTAGTTGCAGGTGAATTGATTTTCACGGTACAAATTTCTTCAAGCGTCAAAAGCCCTTGCGAGGTCCACCTTTATTGCTCTTGTAACTTCCTAAACTATTTTGAAATTGAAATCTGGGGTCAGATTTGAAAGACAAAAATATGCAAAGGCTGCTGGTCATTTTAAGGTCTTTAACAACCAAGTTCCTTATAATCTATCACATTGTTATGAAAAATATGGAATATGGCGTTATTTAACTTATTTCTTTTATTTCAAAAAAGGTGTCTTGTGTTCCAAACCTCCTTAATTGCTCTTAGTTTTCAGATAACAATTTGTTTTGAGAAGGCTCATAGCTGTTGACGGGTACATGTTGTATCAACAATTCTGCATATAATCATGTCAACCAAGCAATACCATTAATTATATTTGCTATATTTTCACTCTTAAATGTAATAATTGCTTGTATAACTTTTGAGTTTAATAATTTTGATTGTATTTGACCCCAAAATTCACTCAAAAACAAAGTAAGCTAAAATACTTTGACACCAATCATTAAGAATCCTTTTCTAATTTCTACAGACAAAAATATAGCAAACACATATTTTAGTGCATATTCTTACTTCAATGTTCAAATTTCTCTAGTAATTATCGTCTTCAAATTACCATATCAAATTTATGTGAACACGCAAGATTTGTTAATATCTGGATCAATTCTAGAAACAGGCTTGACAAATTTGTTCTATGAGATTGTTCCTAATCTTTCAAGATAGCAATAACACAGTGGAATATTGTGGTTATCATGTGTGTACTGTATATGCATTGAACACATCCTTTTACTTTATTTCAGAGCAAAGTAGAAGAGACGACTTAGAATCTCTTGGATATGTCCTGATGTATTTCAATTTGGGAAGTTTACCATGGCAAGGCCTGAGAGCTGCTGCTAAGCATCAAAAGTATGAACGCATAAGTGAGAAGAAAATGGCAACCACTGTGGAGTCTTTATGTAGCGGCTTTCCAAGTAAGATATGTTGTGTTAACATTCCAATCTGAGTTTGTATGAATGGTATGTATTAATTTGTTCTTGGACAATTCCCTGGTTTACAATAAAAAGTCTATATCAGGCCATTGTAGTGAAGACCAAACTGTATCCAAGAAACTGAACTGTCTGTGTATTTACTCCAATGAAACAGCTGCATTTTTCAGTTCATTCTATTCGTGCTGAACCATCTAAAACTTTTTATGTCAGCCTAACAAAGGGAACATTCAATAAATGCTGTCAGTCATTTGCATACAGAAAACACACAAACGATACAAATAGGCAAAAAGAATTGAAGATTCAAAATTTATACCTTGAAGAAACTTTTTTGTCGAACGGATGAGTATTACAACGACAAATTCAAAGATTGTGTTGTAATTTACATAGACATATAAAAGTTCATTTTTTAGGCATGGATTTAATGCTGCAGCAAAACATTTTCTTTCCGTGTCAGATTGGCTCTATTTAGCAGCTAATTGATTAGAATATGTGACTTTTTTGTTCGGCGGACAAATGTTCATTCCATGAACAACTAATGGATGTTATCAGCAGACAATTCAACGGAAATTTATTGTCTTTGCTGCAGCAAACAAGGATCCAAAGACAGCTAATTTTGATTCATTTCGGCAGCAAAGTAATTTTATTCTTCTTAAGAAAACCTTGGTTTTAATAATCGTTTAATGCAATAAATGTTAACATAAAACATTGTTTATCTGTGGCTGCGAAAGCAAAACGTCGTACTTTTGATCTTCTCCGGACCTTCTACACATGCAACATTGAAATACTGGTACTGGCCTATAAAGTTTATGTTCGACCGTTACTTGAATCCTGTACACAAGTATGGAATCCTTGGCTTTCAAAAGACATCATCTGTATTGAAAAAAATCAAAAGTTATTCACGTGGTTGATTTGCAAACGATGTAGAATTCCATACAACAATTATAATCATAGATTAAAGATATTAGATTTACAAACTTTAAAGTATCGTCGTATTATTTATGACCTATGTATGTGCTACAAAATCATATATGGGTATGTCGACATTTCAAAGAACACCATGTTCCAATTAGACACATCACCATGCAACACAAGAGGTCATTGTAAAAAATTAAAAAACGTATCAACCAGAAACACAAAAGATTATCGTCGCCACTCCTTCTCATTACGTGTAATTGAACCATGGAATTTTCTTACCAAATTCCCTTATATCTATTAACTCCTTTGAATTATTCAAAAATAAACTGAAATTAATCGATTTATCCAAATTCTGTAAATGCTTCTAAACGAGGCTTTATGTAAGTGCTGTAATAGCCAATACTTGCCTGATTCACATAGTTTAACTATTTTTTGTATATATTTAACTTTTCAAATTATGTGTGAATTAAATTGAACAAACAAACAAACGAACAAAACATAACAACTACTGGTATGCTGCTTTTAAAGGAAACGATTTGTTGAATGAAAATAAATGGGAATTAGGATGTTTGTAATGATATTAACAAGTCAGCTTTGCAGGTCCACACAACAAAGAGACTTTTAACAAATTATCACATAAACACTTGCTAGCTTATCAAATTGCTATATTTTATTAGATGATCTTTTTTAGAGATTTTTTCCGCTGTAACCACTATTACGGTTTCATGTGCCGCTATCGTCTCCTATTGGACAGATGCCATTCACGTGATTTTTTTGGACGCCATTTTCGTACTTTCGGCACCAGGGTTCTTGTTCTTTTGGCGCCAGGTTTCCTGTTTTAAACGAAGCGCGCGGAAAAAAACTTTTATCAGTGAAAACAAACATAGGCTATTAAATTATTTATTGTTGTGTTAATAGGCACAATAGTAATCGAAATAAAAGTATTGTTTACTATTCCAACTGGGGACAAAAATTAGAAAAAGTTGTCTTTGACTGCAAAGAATAAGCGTAAGAGCGTAAGAGATACTCTACAAACTCCTTGTCCATTTAGCAATTCCAATAGCATTGATCTGATTTACTCTTGAGCAACATGCTGATGAGATCAATAACATAGTATACATTGAAGTAAATTTGTATTCTAATTTTGAGAGTCCAGCAAATAAATATGGAGAAAGACAACTCATAAATGGTTATATTACTCTTGTTAAACAACCGCAAACCATTTCACAGAGTTCCAAAATGGCTGAAAAAAACACAACATTCTCTTGCACATGCGCACTGCTGTTAAAAACATGCTCGGGTCCAGGCCAAAAAACATAAATGGCATCAGTGTCCCAACTCTTGTAAATAGATGGCTCTGCTATTACTTACTAAAATTATAATGAGGTAATCTTGGTATCATAATGACATTATATACTTTGATTGTATTTGCAGGTGAATTTGGTTGTTATCTGAATGTCTGCAGGGGTTTAGCTTTTCATGAACAACCTGATTATCACAACGTGCGCTTATTGTTCAGAAACCTATTCCATCGGCAGGGCTATGTCTATGACTACATATTTGACTGGAATCTACTGAAAGTGGTAAGTATCAATGTTCAAGTCACTGTGATTTAGCATAAAATGAATATACCTGCATTATTGATTTCTTTATTGAGAATATATGAATACAAACATTTTGTGGTTTTGGTAATATGTAAGCAACTTCATTTGTATGCATATAGATACCATCTCATTTTCATATGATCTGCTTGGTCATTTGTCCTGTGTTGTTCTTGATCAGAGGACACTATCTAGCTAATCTGGCCCAGTAACAGTACAGTCAAACTTGGTTAATATCCCCTTTTTTAAAGTTCCACTTTGCTAAATGTCCCCACATAAATATGATTTCTATGTTTCATTCTCCAGACGAGCTCTAACATTCCCACCTTGCTTAATATTCCACCTCATTCAATTTAATGTCCAAGTTTTCATCTGTACCAGAGGGGGTGCAAGTCCGACTGTATTATTTAAAGTTTGCTGAATACAAGGAAGTGTATCAATGATGATACTAGGAGACCATTCATTTGTTGCTGCTATAAGTTGCTTCAGCATATTGGTTGCTTATTTTTGACAACCCTGATTAATTTTGTACATAAGCTAGGTGTTTGATGATTGTATTCAATAAATACATTGGTAATGTTCATAATCGATTACCGATTTAACCGATTATGGTTCAATAATTGGTAAAAACAATTTCACAGTCGGAACATCTGTCAATTCTCGTTATTCTATCAACTCGATGCATATTTACATAATTGATTTGCTGATATTGTGAAGCATTGTTATCCCTTTTCATAACATACTGTAGTAAAGAAAGTTTCATAAGGAGCTTCTTCTTATAAAACAAAAATCAATGGCAAAAGTAAAATTGAATGTGTGATTATTAAAAACTCCAAAATTATCTCTGAAGTCAATTATTTTACTCTTAAAAATGGTCACATAAGATTGCTAAAATGTTGACATTCAAAAGTAAGATTATGTTGTCTCATTATAGATGATGAAGCAGCCCAAACTATCTTTAATTCTGAACTACCGAATGTGATTGAAAACGCCAGAAAAATAACACCACGGATCTCTATAACTGTGTCAGAACTGTTTCCACAAATTTCAATTTAATTATTTGTAGGATGGCAGCTCAAGAAGTAAGCAAAAAAGAGACCACTCTGAGAAAAAACCTCGAGCTGAAGTACAGCAAGATCCGTCCGGACATCACTTACAGTCATCTTCAATGGGGCGACCCTTCGAAAGTGGTGCAACTACTCAAGGTAAGACTTGAGCTAGGATGAATCTGTTTCCTTAATAATGCTGCAATCAGGTTGATAAATTAAATTTATTCCTTTTCCAGGTGAGGGCCACCGATCTAACTCTGCTATGCTGCGCCTAGCAAAACCACAAAAAGCATCAATGTATATGGGTGCACAAGAAAAGTGAGGACGATGTGAAGTTTTTTATGCTTTGTGCATTCAATTTTAATGGAACTCAATATCTGCTTGTATTATATAGATTATTATGCTATTTCACATTTGCATTTTAATACGTTTTTCTTTAACTGATAATAAACTTATTGTGAATGCATTCAATATCCTTGCTTGATGTATTTCAGGTGCTAGAATTCACTATGTGAAACTGAAGTGGTTGTGGGATAATCCCCAGTGAATATGTGTTCACATACACAGAACCACCATTGACTGTGACACTGAGATATATCTGCAATGAAGCAGTTAGGCATGCAACTTTAATGTGCTTTTTAAGTTGTCCAGAGAAGCCTGCCGTTTAAGATCTTTGATGCTTTGTCTAATAGCGCACTAGAGGCACTCCAGGAGAAAACATGAAGCTGAAAATCACTCCGCGCTGCAGTTATGATTTTCTGCTAGAATTAATTCAATCAATCTGATTAAATTATTGATGCATCCAAATCACTATTGAAATTGTACTGTGCAATTTGAACTTGAAACCAAAAATGAGAAATTTCAATTTAATCAGGATGTTTCAAAGACAATATTATGCGTAAATACCCATCCCATTGATGAGTGTTGGCATTTGGTGCTTGGTTGGTGGGAGCGAAGTAGTTAAGAGTCGGTGTTGGACCCGCTAGTGAACCTGTTACCACCCCAAACACCAGTCACATTGATCATCAGTGCAAATTTATTCAGTAAAAAAGTATAGTATACAGTATTACATTTTACAGTCAACGATGACTGACAGTCACCCCATAAGCACAAATGCTTGTTTATTTGGGGACATCAAAATCAATTAGAATATAAAATTACAATAACTGTTTCAACTGCAACGAAAATCAAGGTATATGTGGGAGGGAAGAAAGACTAGCATCTTCCCTATTCCTAGTGCGACGAGGCATGATAATGCTAGATAAGCTCAGGCTAAGCAATATAACAGCTACCAAGTAAGTACTTAAATGGCAGCAAAATGTGTTGCTAGCTAGAAAATTACAATCAAGAATCAATTAGTTAATTTCTTACCTTCCGTCTAATTTGACTTCTACGTGATGGCTTCCTTGTAAGGTTACAAGGAAGCACACCCTCAACAAAGCATGTATCCAAAAGATTTAAAGAATCAATCGCTACATCGACTCCATGTGTTGTTTGCATGTGAAATGAATCTGTGCGCATGCTACCTGGCCCTAGCTATCGTTACCCAGGTTCCTTACAGCAATATATATGCCCTTGGGCATTCACTGCTTGTCGTCACAATGGGTCAAGCTTAATTCAGCCTAACTGGAAATAGACCTCTGGAAAGTCATGTAAAAGTTTATAATGATGTGGTACTATTGTATATATCAATCAAAGTGTTACTAATAACACCTTCGCTTCCGATCCAAACACGATATTGCTATGTTATTGATTGATTACAGTATACTAAAAAGAAAGTATTTGTGGTATAAATAAATCCAAAAGTGCGAAAAACAGTTTAGGAGTTCATGAACAGTCCATGAACGTGAAATGGCCCAATTTTCATGAACAGTTCATAAAAGTTGGGCCACTTAACGTTAATGAACTGTTCATGAACTAAATACATTTTTCTGCAGGCGATAGTCTCATTCACAACCAGCTTATATTAACTCAACTTTTCTTGAACATTAGACGATGAAGTGTTCATGAATGTTAAATAGCCCTAATTCTCATGAACATTGCAAGAGACCACTTCATGAAATGTAGGCAATTTCACATTCATGAAATCCCAAACTGTATTCCCATAGGTAGGTATGAAACACACATTCAAGTGTTACTATGTCCTCTCATTATGCACCGTTATATAAAAGGACTTGTCACTGCTCAATTCAATCAGTTGCAACACATTTAGGGCTGAATATAATCTGTACCGGTATGTTGAGTATATGAACATTTACGTGGGATTATATGCATTATGCAGCAATCTCAGCCTGTCTTACTTTCAGTGAAAATATATCTTTCTGAAACCATTGATGTGACACTAATTGAATACAATGTCTTTTCCGGTTCCGGAATATAGGGGAAGTAGCAATTCTAGCAGTCAAAAAAAAACCAAGAAGATGATCCAATAAGTATATTAGTATTTTAATCATGGCAGACCTTATTTTTCTCTTATGTTTGTTTATCCAAGCTGTTTTACTGGTTTTACCTAGGAGAACTGAAGAATTCTTCAAAAGCTTCCAAACATTTGATCCAAATCTGATTGACAATTATAGATTTCTTTGGACGGATTATTGAACGTACATCTGATTGATAACCAGGCCAGCTTATCTGATTTTAGCAAGCTATAAATAGCAGGTTGGATAACTTTCGTCAACACATTAGATAACAGTGAGTATTTAGGGGTTCAGTATATCATAATATGAATGCAACAGCAAAAGACACAAATCAACAACTATACCACAAACAGTTTTTGTCAAAACATAAATATTTTAAAATATAAATTATACACAACCATTGTAATATTGTAAAATTATAGTGTTGTGCATCTGTTGAGTGTTCACCAAGAGCCAGAATTAAAATAATTACTTTGTATCATTCCTTATTTGCGGCACCTAATGAGTCAATGAACGAATTGAGGTCATATTCATTTTCGTATTGTGATGTATCCCACAAATCATCCAACTGAGATAACAAATTCCTTGTTGAAGAGGTCTTGTCACTTGATGAACCATCCTGTGGATTGGCTCCAGATCCTGGGTTTGTTCCAATAGTGAACAGATCAAATAGCTGTCCTGTGTCCATTGCTTGCAAACTGGAGTTGTCTTGAGTGAGTACAGAATTAGCAATTCCCAATTTAAACTTTTGCAAGCTGAAAAGAAGCAAATAAAATAGATAGCAATTATTAACATCTGGCTTTAGTCCAAATAATAATGCTGGATCGCAATTTCTGACTCTTCAACTATATTACTTGAAATAAAATAATGAACAATACAGTATATTGTTGATAATAAAAGTGAAGAACTATTCTGTTCTGTGTTCTGATTGGTTGAGCTATTTCATTAATTTTTCGATAGGCCACGGTTAACAAAAATTTGATTGATACTCATTGATTCCAAAATTTTATGATATTTTGTATAGGATTATTTCATTTTTTTCTCAACTTGAAAATGGCAGGAACAAGTTTTTATGTTGAAATGTTGTGAAACTAAAAATCAATTAAAGTAGCTGTATCGACTTTTCTTTCTGAATATTTTACAAGGAAGCTGTTTTTGATATTTAATTGCAAGATTGATGTTTTTTAAATTCTTTTTCAAAACTTAGCAAATATTAGAAGTCTAATAGCATTTTTGCCTACCCCATTATTTTCTCCTCCAGTGTGCCTTTTGTGATGAGTCGATACACGTTAACAACCTTTTTCTGGCCAATACGATGCGCCCTGTCCATTGCCTAAGTAGAAAGCAAAAACAATCAAAGGAAATGTTATACTGATTTGAATGACCATACACATGATTGGTTCTCAAAAGTATCTGTTTGTGAAAGTCAAGTTTTTATTGCCTGGAATTACAATCTCGCCACAAGAACTGTAAACATGCCAGCATTTAACAATTAATACTTACTTGTAAATCTTTCATTGGGTTCCAATCATGTTCAACAAAGATAACTGTATCAGCACCAGTTAAATTTAATCCAAGTCCTCCGACATGTGTTGTAAGCAAAAGAATATCAATTGACGGATCATCATTGAATCTGTTGAAACAATAAATTATAATAAATTATATACTTCATCATAATAAATTATATAAAAATAATAATAACAATAATAATAATAATAATAATAATAATAATAATAATAATAATAATAATAATAATAATAATAATAATAATAATAATAATAATAATAATAATAATAATAATAATAATAATAATAATAATAATAATAATAATAATAATAATAATAATAATAATAATAATAATAATAATAATAATAATAATAATAATAATAATAATAATAATAATAATAATAATAATAATAATAATAATAATAATAATAATAATAATAATAATAATAATAATAATAATAATAATAATAATAATAATAATAATAATAATTATAATAATGGAGTCAAAGACTACGCATTCATTTTCTGTAACTTAAAGTTTCTCGCTTTATGCGATCATCAGACAGATACTATATAGACAGACAGATATATAGACAGACAGACAGACAGACAGACAGACAGACAGACAGACAGACAGACTATACAGACAGATATAGTATCTGTCTGATGATCGCATAAAGCGAGAAACTTTAAGTTACAGAAAATGAATGCGTAGTCTTTGACTCCATTATTATTATTATTCACGCTCTGTCAAATGACATCGAGCACTATATCAACTGCTGTTAGATACCACATCATCATTATTATTATTACATTATAATAATAATAATAATAATAATAATAATAATAATAATAATAATAATAATAATAATAATAGTAATAGTAATGATAATGACATATAGTTGTCTATCAGCAGATAATAGTGCTCAATGCCAGTAATTGACAGAGCGTAAATACTAATAATAATAATAAAATGGAGTCAAAGACTACACATTCATTTCTACAATTCATTCATTACACAGTGACTTTAAATTTCACGCTTTGTTGCGATCATCAGACAGTTAATATAAAAAACATACATTGTACCTCTGATATAAACTTACATAAATTGCAGCTATTGTTAAATTGGATAAAGCCTATGATGATAAGATGATCGCATAAAGCGTGAAACTTAAAGTCCATGTATGTTTTTTTATAATAATAATAATAATAATAATAATAATAATAATAATAATAATAATAATAATAATAATAATAATAATAATAATAATAATAATAATAATAATAATAATAATAATAATAATAATAATAAATATTATCCAATAGCAGAAAAACGGTGCTCAATGTCTGTTGACAGAGCTGTAAATATAGATAGAGGAGTCAAAGACTACACATTTTGTTACTGTAACTTGAAGTTTCACTCTTTACTGCGATCATCAGACAGTTAATATAAAATACATACATGGTACCTCTGATATAAACTTACATAAATCACAGCTATTGTTAAATTGGATAAAGCCTATTGTATCGCAATGTGCGTGTTTTCTTTGTGATCGTTTCCTATGCGGCATTTAATTGTTACAGGTTATGTTTTAGTTGATTTATAATTAGTGAAATACAATTTATTCTCGTGCGTACATTTTGAAATTAACTCAGATCTTTTATTAAGTAACGCTTTTTGGGAACAAATGATATGATATTTTTCTGCCAGGCATAGCTGGCATCTTTTCGTTATATTATTGTATGGCTTTGCTCTCGATAGAGCTGTCCATTCGATGCTGTAGTCGGTGGCTTTGTCCTTCGGGTTCTCAAATATATTTGGATAGTTGCGTGTTGTGTGTATGTTTATCATGCCGGAATGTGCTTGTGTGCTGTGTGTAGCGTGTCTTGAAAGAGCTTTCCGTTAGACTGATGTAATTTTTACCCTCTTGGTCTTCTGGGGTAGTCACTTTGGCGTTGTATATTAATCCTTCCATAAGGTGTCTGCTGTCCGCGTTAGACAGTGTCCGCTTAACGCAGGAGTAAACCTATTGAAATTCGCAACAGCAGACCTCGAGGTGTCCGGATAAGGCAGGTGTCCGCTTAATACAGGTGTCCGCATGAGCAGGTTCGACTGTATTGTTAAATGGACAATTTTCCTTTGTGCGGCAGTTGCATAGTTGCGCATTTTCTGTTACTTCCATTTCGGTATTTGTTAATTTCTTGTTGTGGTTAGTAATGATTCTTTTTTCATGTTCAAAGTACAACTGTAACTTACTTTTAGCGTGTTTTGATTGAAAATCTTATGTAGCTTGCTTGTCTTCGGAAAGTGCTTTTTGACTAGGTTGAGGAATGTTCGGCCAATGTTGCTTTTCACACTTTTGTTGAACGGTGGGTTAAACCATGTGACATTTCTCCTCCTTTCCCCTTTTCTACGGCTTGATGTTGCTGGCCTTGGCTCGTTTTTTAAATTAGTAGTAGTGTGGCCACTCGCTGTTAAGGCGTCTTCGTAAGTATTTTTGCTGTTTTCGTAAATAGTGTTATTAGATGATAAATCTGATAGTCTTTGGTTAATTGCTATAGGTATATGTTTTAGAATTGTAAGTGGATGATTAGAATTAGTGTCTATATATATAGGTTGGTCGTTAGTCTTTCTGTAGGGCTGGAATGTGCCATTGTTTAGGTCGAAGGTTATGTCTAAGAAGTCTACTGATTTAAGGTTGGCTTTTGACGTAATTTTTAATCCCATCTCTTTGAAAATGTTTGTTATTTTTTTCCTGTATCTCTCAGTCTGTGGGCCGGATTTCTTTCGCATTACTGCCAAACCATCATCTCGGTAAAGTCCAATAGAGTTGTCACCCAGAACTTTCGTAAGTTTATCTAGTATAAATAAACCTAACCTAAATTCAATGTTTTGGGTCATTTTAATTAGATCGTGTTCAAATCCCTCCAATTCGCTTATTTGTGGTGGACAATTCCTTGATTTAAATCCATATTTCTCATCTCTTGTAATATTATTAGTGGTTTCTATCGTCTCTTTGGCCTGAAAGAAAAACGCTTTCCATCGCATTCGTTTTATAATGCTTTCTATTTTTGCAATTAGCTGCGTTAAGTAAGTCTTTGTTGGTGGTACCAGTATGTTTTTCATTGAATAGCCAAATGTGATTTTTTCCATGGTTATTTCTGCAGTAAGATTAAAGTGCTCTACTGGATCCAGGAGCGAATAATAATAATAATAAATATTAAGCTATGCCTGGCAGAAAAATATCATATCATTTGTTCCAAAAAAGCGTTACTTAATAAAAGATCTGAGTTAATTTCAAAATGTAGGCACGAGAATAAATTTTATTTCACGAATTATAAATCAACTAAAACATAACCTGTAACAATTAAATGCCGCATAGGAAACGATCACAAAGAAAACACGCACATTGCGATACAATAGGCTTTATCCAATTTAACAATAGCTGTGATTTATGTAAGTTTATATCAGAGGTACCATGTATGTTTTTATTATCTAGTTTTAACTGTCTGATGATCGCAATAAAGCGTGAAACTTCAAGTTACAGTAACAAAATGTGTAGTCTTTGACTCCTCTATTTATAATAATAATAATAATAATAATAAATAATAATAATCTTTTCCTACCTCTGAACAATACCATGACGCTGACTTGATGGAACACTACCATCCAATCGAAGGTATGATACACTGGGGAGATGCTTCCTAGAAAAATACCAATAGAATATGGATGTAAAATAATCGAATGAGCAACACACATAGTATGTACACCGGGGTAAATAAGAATTTAATACTCATTTACTGAACAGTCTACTCACTTGAATAAATCATTCTCGATGAAATCCAACATTGACTTTAGCTGACAGAAAATCAAAGCACGATGCTGGGAGACAACATCTTCAACAGGATTAGCATTTGTCATGCTACTTTGTGTTTGGCCGATTCCACAATCATGAAGGAGTTGTCTATTAACAAATAATAATAATAATAATAATAATAATAATAATAATAATAATAATAATAATAATAATAATAATAATAATAATAATAATAATAATAATAATAATAATAATAATAATAATAATAATAATAATAATAATAATAATAATAATAATAATAATAATAATAATAATAATAATAATAATAATAATAATAATAATAATAATAATAATAATAATAATAATAATAATAATAATAATAATAATAATAATAATAATAATAATAATAATAATAATAATAATAATAATAATAATAATAGTAATAATATTTATATAGCGCTTATAGCGTTATGTTCTAAGCGCTTCACAATTTGTAGTACAGTAATAAACTAACCAAATATAAGAAGGGTAAAATTAACTAGTTTTAGAACATTAATGTGATAATATCTAAAATTTCATATTGTAACTATATATCATGTAGTTGAGGTTAAAATCCAGACCTTTTTGAGGGGGTTCGAAGTACGTCCTACGTACAATCGTTATGCTGGAATTGCCTCGTTTGAATGTATGCCATCAGATGCCACGAGGCATAAGTGCACTGCATTACCTGGAATCATGTGATCTTGGTCAGCCTCTTCTCCACAACAGAGGGTAAGTCTCGTGATACTGTAAGGGTGTAGTCATTCTTGCATGTGCTAGCTTGCTAGCAGGTCGATAACGAACGAACGAATTCGCATTTAATTAAACGCAACGCAAATATGTCAAGACGTACACGAAACAGTCGTGATTCGATTGCTTCAATGCCTTATGTGATACCGGAATCAAGATCATCTTTGGTTACGTCTCCTCAAGTCACTTCAGAAGTTCCTTTTCCGAGTGGTATGTTTGAAGACCCTCAACAACGCCAGGATTTTGTTAACGACGTGGCACAAGCTGTAATGGCAGCTAGTAGACCATCACCATCGGCTCCGGTAAGCGCACCATCGGCACATTTACCAACTGCAAATGCCAGCGTTAATCCAGGTACGTCAGGTTTATTGTCTATGCCCTCTTTTGTGAATACTTTTTCTATGCCGTTGTCTAGCGGAGACGCCGTTGCAGCTGCCACTTATTTATCTGGTACATCTGCATCACTGGATACTACGACACCAATCACCAGCAGCCTATTGCCTACGCTGCCTCAGGTCTTTCAACCTTATATTATTGGTCCAGGTTACTCGCCAATTCCAGCTAAGCTGGTTGGTCAGATAGTCAATGGTCGCTTCATAGAGCTATCTGAACTATTGTCGCCTTCGGTGGTTGACGTTGAGACAGAGCCACAATTAGTTATGGACGGTCTAGCTATTTTAATTGGTAAGCCAAAATCAAATCGTCGAAAGATTGACGATATTATCAGCTGGGTGGAAGCTTTCACAATATTTATGTCAGTACTAACCACTTATTGCCCTGGACGATGGAAGGACTTATCGTCTTATAAACTTGTCATAATCCGGCTATTCCGCCAATTCAATTGCTGGGCGTGGTTGTCCTATGATACAGCCTTTCGACAACACGCTGCAGCTAGTCAACAATCAGATTGGTCTCTAATCAACCATCAATTATACACGTACCATACTGCTGGAGCTGTTGTTCGCTCTCGACTAGACCACACGCGTTCGGAAAAAGGTGGTACAGCTACAAGAGGTGCAGAACCACGAGGTACCACTAACGGATTACGAGTTTGCACATCATGGAACGGTGGATGGTGTTCATCGCGGTATGGAGTATGCCGATTCAATCATATATGTTCAAAATGTTCAGAAAGCCATCGAAGTGTTGACTGCAATAAACAATCTAATGTGCCAGCTTTGGTACAACCTCTCAAGCCTTCCGACAGCAGGCAGTTGCAACGGCGTTAGTCCTTATATATATGTTGGTCTAGTTTGTTTATTTTATTTCTATTCTGTTGATTTCCTTCACTGACAAAATAGTAGTTAGTGGATTTATAATTGTTTTTATCTTATTTACTCTTTTCTTAATGTTATCATAGTGTTTCAATGATTATTTGACACTCAATTCAATTCGTTGTGTTTTTTTGTGTCTATTTATTGTCATTAAAAAACGGTGAAGGGTTGTTCTAAGTTTCTTGTTTGTGGCCATATAAGTCTGAAAACCGAGGCATGTGTTACAAAAAGCGAGTTATTGGTCATTGAGCTTATTCATAAAATATGTCTTGTTTTTGTTTTTGAGTGTCTCAACTGTGACGATTTAATTATCCGAAACATTGTTTATCACGACTTCAATAAGGTCACGATTTCAAACCAAGGTCGAGGAATGTATGCGTGCAATAGTACTGTCAGTTTTATTTACAAAAACATAAACTGCTGTTAGCGGTAAATGAAAAAATATATTCAATTTATCGCACCTTGATCGCTGGTTATTGTTGTAACTTTCGATGTTGTTATACGAGTGTAGATTAAATTGGAGCCGATTGAATTGTAAATCAAAACTTAAATGCAAATTTACGTTACTATTCAAGTAAATCTCAAGGCAGTTAGTTTACCTTGCTTGTGTCGCCAAAAAAAAAAAAAAAAAAAAAAAGTTACTTGTAGACCAAACAAATAGGCAGCTTCACAAATTCGTTTCTCAATCCAATAGTTCATTATAAAATGTAGTCAAAGCCGATTGGCTAATAAATGCTTCCTCTCTTTTAGATTGGCCAAGGCATGGTCAATGTTATTGTGTAACACCCCCCCTTTGTTTGTCTCATTTAGCTGCCAAATTCATCAGCTACGATCGAAAATAATTTTTTTAGATAGCAGCCGATCTTTTCAGACGTAACGACCGAGAAGTCCGCAATCAAATTTAACGGATTCACCGAATTAAAATACGGAATACAGAATAGCGGACCAATATCCGTAATCCGTAATTTTTTTTTTTTTTTTTTTTTTATTCAGTGTTGATTGAGCGAATTATTGGATGTGGCTCAGTGTGTTTTGATTTTTGTTCTAGCTGCCAGTCTTTTGCCTTCAATTGCATCAATCACTCCTTTACAAGTGGATCGTTTTGCCTATTATTTGACCTCTCATCCTAATTCCTTATTTGCTTCTTACGTTATAAGTGGAATCAGAGAAGGCTTTAGATTGGGTTTTAACCCTATGCAACGTCTCAAGTCATCCAAAAAAAATAATGCTTCGGCCCACAAATATTCTTCAGTGATTGATAACTATCTGGACAATGAAGTATACTTAGGAAGAGTTGCTGGCCCTTTCAACATTCCTCCTATCAATGGACTTCAAGTCAGTAGCTTTGGTGTTATTCCTAAGAAGAATCAACCAGGAAAATGGCGACTCATAGTAGATTTGTCAGCCCCCTATGGCTCTAGCGTCAACGATGGCATTGATAAGTCTGAATTTAGTATGCATTATGTCCAGCTAGACCAGATTCTCTCAATGATAGGAAGCCTTGGGGTTGGAGCGCTGATGGCAAAATTCGATGTTGAAGCTGCTTACCGGAATATTCCAGTTCACCCGACAGACCGGGCATTACTAGGTATGAAGTGGCAAGGCAATTACTTTGTAGACTTGACCCTACCATTTGGGTTGAGATCGGCACCATTTATCTTCAACGCAGTGGCTGAAGCGGTCGAATGGATTCTATCATTCCATTTTGATGTGTCAAATATTGTCCACTATTTGGACGACTTTATCATGGTAGGGCCACCTGATTCAGATCAATGTGCTCGCCAATGGTATTTAGCACAAGAGGTATGCAGGGAATTGGGCCTACCACTCAATTCCAAAAAATGTGAAGGACCTTCTACGTCGATGGTTGTACTAGGCATTGAGCTAGACTCTCTAACTCAGACTGCTTGTCTCCCAGCAGACAAACTGGCCAACCTTCAATCTCTGATAGAGTCGTGGGTTTCCAAACGGCGATGTAACCGCAACGAATTGGAATCTCTTATTGGTCATTTACACCATGCAGCTAAAGTAGTTTGGCCTGGTCGCACCTTTATACGCCGTATGTTGAATTTGCTGGGCTCCTTTAGATCAAACTCTCATCCGGTGCGACTGAATCGCGAGTTTAAGGAAGATTTGTTTTGGTGGCATAACTTCCTTGGTCAATGGAATGGCGTCAGTTTTTGGTTGTTCCCAGGAATGCCAACAGTCGCTGAATTTGAATTGTTTACTGATGCTTCTGGTTCAATGGGTTATGGTGCATACTACCAAGGAAATTGGTTTAATGGAATCTGGAGCAAATATCAAGCAGAGCAATCAATTGCATATAAGGAACTATTCCCCATTGTAGTTGCAGCTCACATTTGGGGTTCAGACTGGACCCGTTGTCATGTAAATTTTCGATGCGACAACGAAGCAGTTGTTCACATTCTCAATTGTCGGACTTCTAAGGTTCCTATAATCATGCGACTATTAAGAAAATTACTATTTGTGGCCGCACAACAGAATTTTTCTTTCACTTCACAGCATATTGCTGGCATCAACAACGGGATTGCTGATGCATTATCTCGCTTTCATTGGCAGGTATTCTTCAAACTGGCACCCTCTGCCAAAGACTGTCCAACACTGCTAGACAACCGGTTGTTGATGGACCTGGCATAAATCAACTGCAAGCAAGATGTCAGCAACTTATATGCAACAGCCTGGCACCCTCCACTAGACGTACGTATTCATCGGCCCAACATCGTTTTCTGGTGTTCTCAACTCAGCATGGCTATTCATCTCCTTGTCCCACTACTGAGTCAATGTTATGCTTGTTTGTGACTCATTTGTCTGATTCACTCAAGCTACCTTCAATCAAGGTTTACCTATCGGCTGTAAGAGCATTACATCTAGAGCAAGGTTTTGCAGACCCACTAATAAATTGTGCACGCCTCCATCGACTTTGTCAAGGAATTAAAAAGACACACCTTGACAGCACTATACCTCGTCTGCCCATTACAGACTCGCTCATGGAAATTATTCATCGGTCATTGAATTTCTCATGTGAAGACCACATAATGTTTTGGGCTGCATGCACGCTAGCATACTTTGGATTCCTCAGGTCATCAGAGTTCACCGTACCGAATCTACAAAGTTTTGATTCAGCAATCCATTTGCAGCTTTCTGATCTGTCTTTCGATTCAGTCATTACACCTACTTGTATGCGAGTTAGAATCAAGGCATCCAAAACTGATTCATTCCGTGAAGGATGTTATGTCCATATTGGCCTTGGATCATCAAGACTGTGTGCTGTTGCAGCTATGTCTGCTTATCTGTTCAAGCGTGGTGAAAAGGCTGGACCCCTTTTCTTATATAAATCTGGCGATACCTTGTCTCGTCTTCGTCTGTCATCTTGGTTGCGCTCTATCTTTGTGGAGTCCAAAATTCCCGGAAATTTCTCAACGCACAGTTTCAGAATTGGGGCCGCAACAGTGGCTGGTCGTAATGGCATTCCAGATCATATCATCAAAGCTCTAGGACGCTGGAATAGCCAAGCGTATCTGCTATATACCAGAACTTCACCAGCATCACTTTCAACCTTTTCCAGTGTTCTGGCATAGTTTGATGTCTTTTCCAGAAAGTCAGTTTGATGTTTGTGCTTGCTGCTTGGGCATAATTTGGTGGGAGCTACAGATAAGAACCTGTATCTCTTCTCCAAGCACCTTGGAGTCCAATTTTGGTGGAGACAGGTTAGCACGAGTTTAGCTGCCTAACGAACGAATGAGTAACTCCCACCAACCAAGCACCAATCCCAAAACCCCACCAAAGGGTGGGGATTTTAATTGTAACTATATATCATGTAGTTGAGGTTAAAATCCAGACCTTTTTGAGGGGGTTCGAAGTACGTCCTACGTACAATCGTTATGCTGGAATTGCCTCGTTTGAATGTATGCCATCAGATGCCACGAGGCATAAGTGCACTGCATTACCTGGAATCATGTGATCTTGGTCAGCCTCTTCTCCACAACAGAGGGTAAGTCTCGTGATACTGTAAGGGTGTAGTCATTCTTGCATGTGCTAGCTTGCTAGCAGGTCGATAACGAACGAACGAATTCGCATTTAATTAAACGCAACGCAAATATGTCAAGACGTACACGAAACAGTCGTGATTCGATTGCTTCCCACCCGCCCTCTCCATTACTGTCTTTGCTGATTATACTTTAGATAAGTTAGCAGGTATTTAGTCTCATATAGGCTAGGCTTTGTTCGACACTGTAGTGACTGCTATTAGATGAATGTAGAGTCTATGTTTGAGTTAATATTTCTGTATAAAAATGTAGAATGTCTAACCTTTATTTCAACAGGGTAGTTTTAATTTCTCCACTGAATATCAGTGTGACGGTGCTTGGTTCGAGTGGTGGAGACAGGTTAGCACGAGTTTAGCTGCCTAACGAACGAATGAGTAACTCCCACCAACCAAGCACCAATCCCAAAACCCCACCAAAGGGTGGGGATTTTAACAACAATTAACTATGATTGAGGAAACGAAATGCAAAATAGATATGTTTTTAGTTTACTCTTGAATATACGTAATGATTTACAATCTTGCAAGTCTTTCGATATATTGTTCCATAAAGTTGGAGCAGCCACAAAAAATGCTCTATCACCATATGATTTCATATTAGTAGATGGAACTGTCAATAAATTACCAGATGATGATCTGAGACATCTCTTAGGGCAATACTCAACAAGTAACTCACGTAAGTATGTCGGTGCAAGTCCATGTAAGGACTTGAAAGTCAGTAATAAAATCTTGAATTTAATACGTTGCTCTACTGGAAGCCAGTGTAGTTCATATAAAATAGGTTTGATATTATCATATTTGCAGGTTAATGTGATAAGTCTTGCTGCTGCATTTTGAATACGTTGTAATTTTTGAATTAAACACTTGTTCAAGTCAAAATATAAAGAGTTACAGTTGTCGATTTTGGACGATACAAATGCATGAACCCAGATTTTTGCGGTATGTAAATTGAGGTACTTTCTGATCTTAGAAATGTAACGTAGGTGGTAAAAAGATGATTTGCATACAGTATTGATGTGCTTAGTCATTGATAAATCTTTGTCAAATACAACACCAATATTACGTGCAGATGATGTTGGAATGATAGGCTCGCCAACAAAATTGAGAGATAGAAAAGAAGGTTGATGACGAAATCGGGAACTAATGTGCAGTATCTCAGTTTTGCTCTTGCTCAATTTTAGCTTGTTAATCGACATCCATTTATCTATATCAGCAACACAGGCTTCAATTTTGCTGATGGCAGATTGAAATTATCCATTCAATGAAGGATGAAAAGTTATAAAAAAATTTGGATGTCATCTGCATTTTATGACAGTCATGTTTGCTATACACTAATATATGCTACTACGGTACATACAACAGTTGTAAATTACAAATATATGTACAGAAATCAAGTAATTGAATCTACTTGCTGAATTTGCTGCTATATGAAGTAGCAAACACGACTGTCTGATTCTCTGACTTTTATTAATAATAATAATAATAATAATAATAATAATAATAATAATAATAATATATACATTTATATAGCGCTTATATCAAAAAGCTCTAAGTGCTTTAATTTAAAATTAAATGAAACTACAAGGAACCGAGAAAGTAAAACAGTATTTTAGACATTTAAGTAATCTGAAAAATAAAAATAAAAATTAACTATTCATTTAGACATTATGTTGTCAACAGTATTCATCAAACACTTTCTGAAATAAATAAGTTTTTAACATGCGTTTGAAAATTGGTATCAAAATGCAATTTTTCAAATCATCTGGCATTTTATTCCATAATAAAGGCGCTGCTACAGAAAAGGCATGGTCCTCAAAAGTTTTAAAATTACTAGAGCGAACATATGAAT
Organism: Haliclystus octoradiatus; assembly: GCA_916610825.1. Lineage (NCBI taxonomy): Eukaryota > Metazoa > Cnidaria > Staurozoa > Stauromedusae > Haliclystidae > Haliclystus > Haliclystus octoradiatus. The sequence goes on from OU744449.1 coordinate 16,871,826, forward strand.
TGTTTTTGGATTATGAACAAAGACGTCTTGGAGGATTATAAACCTCTAATAATTCTTTCAGATATACAGGGGCTAGGCCATGAAGAGATTTGAAAGCAAGCAATAATATCTTGAACTCAATTCTTTGACAGACAGGAAGCCAGTGAAGTTCAAATAAAATTGGTGAAAATGATCATATTAGCGAGTACATGTAGCAAGTCGTGCTGCTGTTTTTGCACAGATTGCAATTTCTTGATTAATAGTTTAGAAATGCCGATATAACGAATTGCAATGATCTAATTTTGAGGTAACAAATGCATGTACTAAGGTCTTCCTGGTGTTCAAGCCATATTTTAAAAATTCAATAGAGATGAAACAATGATGACTTACAAACTTTTTAATGTGCTCTGTCATGTTTAAATGTTTATCAAAGATGACACCAATGTTACAAGCAGAGATTGACGGATATACACATTCATTGACAATTTTCACAGAAATATTGCTTGAGCTATTACGAAAGCGGGAACTGATAACTAATAATTCAGTTTTATTCTTGTCGAGCTTTAATTTGTTGGCAGACATCCATAGATCTATTTCAGCAACACAGACTTCAATTTTTTGAGATAGCAGACTGAAGATCACCGTCTGATCACCGTCTGTACTAGTAAAATAGCAGACCCATGACTACCAACAGCACATAATATATCATTCTGAGCACGGAGAAGCGCAGTTTCAGTACTATGATATTCCTTGTAGTAAGAAGATTGAAACAGTTCATTCAAGTTGCTGGAGTGTAGATATTCTTTCATCTGAAATGCAACAGTCTTTCAATGCACTTAGAAATACATGTCAAGTTTGAGTTTGGCCTGAAATTGGAGAACTTCTCTGAGTCTAATGACTGCGTTTTTAGAGAAGGTGAGAGTGTATCAATCTTAATAGATTCAGGGACATGTGACGATGTTAGAGATAGATTTACGATGTTGGCGATTATAGCAAAGCATGGATCTATTGCACTTGTTTAACACTAAAGCAGGTATTTGGTCAAGGATGCAGGACTTTGAAGCTGTATTACCAATTAGGCTAGCAAGTTCATCCTCTGATATAGAGGAGAACGTATTAAAGTCATATTGACAGATGTTACTGTCATCAATCATGTTAACAGTGTCTGATGTTGAAGTTAAATTATCTTGTATATTAACAATTTTTTCAAAGAAGAATTCAGCAAATTTGTTTGCAAGCAGCTCAGTTCAGAGGATTGACAAGTTGCAAAATTGTGAGAAGGCTTTGTGCATAGCAATTTTGATACGTTCTTGAAATTTTGCTTCTGGTCATTTTTGTGTTCGTTAATAATAGAAGAATAATAGCTCAACCTTGGCGTCACGAATCATGGTGCCAACATGGTGACATTGATCAATATATAACGTTCTATCAACAGTTACCCGAGAGGAACGTCAACACCGCCCAAATTTACGCCGAATAGACTTCTGAATTTTAATGTTAGCAGAATACCACGGAGAGTTAGGACGAACAGTCACCGTTTCTTTGTGGGTGTTTAATAAATCCAAAAGAACATGATCCTATTTGTTTATGGCATCCAATAGGTTTAAAAATGATGATGTTGAAAGGGTTCAGAATCTAGTAAATCAGAACAAAAATTATCATAATCAATGGTCTTTAGTTTTCGATGCAAGAAAGTTTTTCTTTCAGGTAAATGTTTGTTAATTGCTATAGTACAATGAATTGCCACATGATCAGAAATAACAGGATCATAGACTGAGAAATCACAAGCCATTTTGTAATCGGATCTACTGTAGTTATCATTAGGTCTAATATATGAACATTTCTGTGGGTAGAAACGTCAATATGTTGACACAGATTGAAGGTGTCTAATAAATTGTTAAACTTAGTTGAAAAGGGATCTGATTGATTATCAACGTGGATGTTAAAATCAACGATAGTCAATAGGCGTCCAGACCACTTCAAAAATGTTGAAAACTCTTTTAAAAACATAGATGATGATAGACAATTCCTAGGAGAAGTGGGTGGGCGATAAAAGAGAATTATGTGGAGAGAAGTTTTGCCTGGGCAAGGTAAATTCAATTCCATCAATTCAAATGACGTAAAACGTCTAAAAGGCAGTTGTTTAAGGGCCACTGATTTTCTGCTGAGTATGCCAACACCTCCACCTCTGTTATCCAATCGAGCAATGTGTTTAAAAACATTTATGTGTTTAGGGCAAAGTTTTTCAATAACAGAATCATCACCAGATGGCCTAAGCCAGGTTTCAGTTAAGGCCAAAATATCAACAAAGTTCTCAACAACGTAGTCTTTAATGACCAGGGCTTTGATTTTTATAGACCTTGCATCCAGTAGACAAAATTTCAACAATGACTGATGTTTAATGCCAGTACGCCTAGGATCACATTGAATGCTTATCAGATTGTTGTGATTTGGACAGGAATGATGTTTGGTAAATCGCAACAAGTGGGAAGTTGTTATGATTAGAGAAATCTTGTTGCCATGGTAATCATCGTCATTTCTAGAACGCGCGTGTTTCAAAAACTCAGAAATAACAAATTTTTGCCCCCATGTCTTTCACGTTTGTGTTTCTTCTTTGTAAAGCGTTTGGTAATAGAGTTTATATCATAGTTAAAAAATAGTTCAGAACCAGAAAACCGTAGCTGAAGTAGTTGATCACGATTATACTGGATTGTAAACGGGTAGTTTATGATGCTCATAGTAGAATAAAATCACCAGTAAATGTTAGCGGCGGTCGGTAGTTGATGGAAAATTCATAATTCGATACAACAATTTGAATATTTCACCCATCGAATTCCTGTTAAAAACAGCCAGTAGCAGTTTGATATCAATAGTAAAAAATTAGCAATATAAATAGTAGTATAAAAAACATTAAAATGACACAAATATTCCTTGTATAACTCAAAATACATGTATATCCAATTTAAGATAACAATTCATAAAAAAGCAGAACATTCTTTCCCATTAATTAACCATAACTTTTGAATTTAATCAGAACAACCCAACACAAAATAACAGTATTTACGCCAACAAATCTTGAAGAATGTAGATATATTAAATAGAATTATGTTATATATGTAAAGATAAATATTACAAAAATGTAATAATAAGTAGTGTAACAATAATATTTTCTATGAGCACGCAAAAAGCGTGTTCATCGCTAATGAACTGTGCCAACAAGACTTATTATTAATGGCAAGTTTTTTCGAACGCGTTTTTGTTTCCTATTGTTTAATCAAACACCGACAATTCCTAGTGTCTTTGAACGTGACGTAATAATCTGAGACAATGGGGAAGAGCTTGAGACAATTAGGTCGCGACAATTTGTCGAGACAATAGCATCTCCAAGGCTTCAAGACTGACGTGATAGAAAATCTCTTTTTTACAAATTTTTGACTTTTCAAAATAAAGATTTACTACAATACAGAAGCCAAAATTGTCAAGTTTATTATAAAAAAGATGCGAATAATTAGAAAGAGGACAACGAAATGCAAATAAGTTTTCATCTAATCAAGGTGATAGCGTTAAAGTCTCTAAATTATGAAGACATATTTAAACAAACTTGATGCGATGAATTCGTAATATTTCTCAAAACGCAGTTGTTCTTGAATATTTCATGGGATTAATCAAGGTATGGATTAATAATAAAACAATTATCAAACTCAATTTCGCATGACACTGAGAATTATCAGTGTCGTGCTCAATCTCGTTCGATAATTGTTAATTGTCATGTCATTGTTTGATTCCCGGGAAGAACTTCCATACACAGGCTATACAGGGATGCGCCATTTTTAATGTGTGTAAATTGTAGAGCATCAATATAAAGATTTTCGAAACTTTTGAGCTTTTCTTTTGTTTTGGTTGTAAAAAATGAAGTTTTAGAGACAGTAATTGACTAAATGATCAGATTTCATTTCAAACTTATAGATCATATGAGATTCAAACGAGAGCGTGTTCCATTGAACGTTATGTTTGGTGACAACGTAATAGATCCGCCGACACATAACAGAAACGACATCACAAATAGAAACAACATCACAAATAGTAATTAAGACGAAACGAACGAAAATGACACCACGAAATGTGATACGACGCGACAAAACATGAGTTTGAATATTGTCCACAAATACGACACGACGAAACACGAGTTCAATATTGTCCACAAATACGACATCACGAATGGTAAATACGACGAAACGAAGTAAAAATTACAATGAAACAAACAAACACGACATGTGATACGACACGACAAAACACGAGTTTGAATATTGTCCACAACATAACTCCATAGTATTAACTACCGTCAAGGGAGTTTTCAGGCCAAATGTCTGAGGAAAAAAATTGGGGCTGAGAAAAAAAGAGATTTTATCTAGCTTTTATGACAAAAATTCAGGGTCATGTTCTAGTTTTAGTTAGTATTTGTTGTCTGATGATCGTTTGTATTAATAACGTGAAACTTGGAGTTACAACCAAATAATGTGTCTTTCTTGACCTTCTTATTATTAATATCTACATCATATATAAAATTATAGTTTCAAAGCTTTTCCCACTTGAATAATTAATATCACAGGACTTGAAATAAAAAGTCCACAGCATTCTAAGTAATGATGAAGTTTCATATAATTGATAAATATTTCTTCAGAAATGGAATTATAAAGAATAAATTCCGCTTTCTATCAAACATTTAGACCATTTTATTTGTGCAACTGCATATAATGATCAATCTTGTAGAATTTAGGATCTTACACAGAAACAATGACTCTGTATAGTAAATCTTCTGTCATGCATCTAACTGTGAGAAAATATCAACCCTTGATATATAGCGCTGCTCTCTGCAAGCTACAAGTTTACAATGGATGCACATTTTGATGATTTATGAATGTAAGTACATGTCACTGAATTATGTTATTATGATCTGATCATATACGCCAACTCTGGAAAACTATTAAATTGTTTTCCTTGTAGAAACGAAATACAAAAAAAAAATTGGCACCATGCATATAAAAAATTAAGTGACAATATCAAACAGTAACCCAATCATTTCTTACCTTAAAGCAACAAGTTTAGATGAATGTTTAATATCACGCAGCGTAGAGTGCTCTGCTTTTAACCTTTCCATGACAGCAGTATAATGGGGATGTTTCTCGTTCAGAACCAGAGCTGGATGATTGCAAACTTTTTTCAGGTATTGCAGAGCCTTTTTAGCAATGAAATAATTAAAATAATTGCATTATAAAGAAATGCTCAAAAAATTCCAATTATTTACACTCCAGCAACAAACCTGATATTATAACTGGAAAACTGCATATTATAAACGCTAGCACGTTGCAGCCCTATCATCTAAGAAACGCTCTGCCGTAGCACTCTGTGATAAAATTTTTGCGATGATAATATCTGATTATGATTTAAGCCTTGGAATATACCCCTATGAAAACAGTTCAAGAACGCTAAATGACCAACATTTTATGAACAAATCGTTCAATGTTCATGAACAAATCATGCAATTCAACTAATACTTTTGCAGGAGTATGGGTCAACCTAGCTTTATTAAATTGAAATTGATCAAGGCCTTTCTTACAGACAAGCACTAGAGACACATTCTTGCAATCCTCCTTAAGAGAATACCCTTTCTCATTTTGCAAATTAGCGTTTATATTTTGATTGATAAGATTATAAAGTAAAAATACAGTATAACTAAAACGTTCATTATAGAGATCAAATAGATTGTAACGGTACTCTAAATTGAATCATATTTGGAACATGCTTATACAAGCAATATCTATAAATTTAGAATACTCAACCTTTCTCCTTCATTCTTTCCAAATTTGGAATATAAAGTGTCTACAGCTTTAATATTATACAAGTGTCATTGCAATAAACATAAACAGAATAGACACATTCTTCAGGATCTAGCATAACATATTTTATTTGATTGACTATGCAAATTTTGTAACTGAAATAGAGTAATGGAGATTCCCAATAACACAGTACAAATTGTTTAAAGTGTTTATGATATTACTAGAACAGCAGACTAAACAGTAACGCATTATATATAAGTTAGAACGAATGCCCTTGAGTGGACAAAATCTTAATGAGGCTTCAATACCTTTTTAACATAATTCTACTTTACCTGGAATACATGAGGAGATTTGGTTGCATCAGGTGCTTCCCTAGAAGTGTTTCTTGTGTATGTGTCAGATTGGGAAGATGATGAAGAGAAATCTTCATAAAGCTTAATCTGAAAAAAACCAACAGGACAAAATATAGCAATTTGGACTGTTAGACCAAGCATTCGATTAAACTCATCAACAAACATCATTAAAGGGTTTGGCCTAAGTAGACCCTCTATATTCTAAAATCATTTAAACCCTTCATCTCGAATCCTTAAAATCTCAATTATTTGGCCTAGGTGCTTGGTTGGTGGGAGGTTGACAGCAAAATACAATAGCTAGTTGACCAATAGCAGACCTGACACCACCAACCAAGCTCGAGTCACACTGCTAAGTCAGTGGAATTCCTAGTTATACTTACCTTTGTCAATCAACAAGGGATGGGAAGAGAGGGGGAAAAGTAAATAATAAACAGCGTAAAATATCAGCAGCACATGAATTAACCACATCAACAAATAACAATAGCAACAACATTAAAATTGTGTTCATATACAAACTAGACATCATTTGTTGAGATGAATGGCTTTGACATGACAGATCCTTAAACCCTTCATATTAAGAATACAATATTTGGCCTAGGTGCATGGTTGGTGGGAGGTGGCAATAACTTGATGGCCAAGGCTAGCAGACCAAAGGCAGACCTGACACCACCAACCAGCTCCAGTCACACTGCTAAGTCAGTGGAATCCCTACATATACTTACCATACTCTCCATGGGACAAAAGGGGTGGGAGGGAACAAACCAATAGCAATCAAAAGTATAAATAACAAATAACTTAACAAAAGCAGCAACATCAACTAAATCACCATAACAGCAGCAATGAATAACAATAGCAATATTTAAACAGCAAGCAACAATTAACTCAAGCAGCAATCCATAATAAACTAACAAATAACAAAGTCAGCAACAGCAACTAAATCACAATAACAGCAGCAATGAATAACAATAGCAGTATTTAAACGGCAAGCAATAATTAATTCAAGCAGCAATCCATAATAAATTAACAAATAACGAAGGCAGCAACAGCAACTAAATGACAATAACAGCATCAATGAATAACAATAGCAGTATTTAAATTTCTAAAAACTAATTTTTAACAATATGAATTGAGCAAATAACTCGAGCAGCAATCAATAATAAAATAACAAATACAACTTGCGGAAATTGGCTGAGATGTCTAAGCAGCAAACTGGCAAAACAACGAATGATGAAACACACACAACTACCATCAAATGCCTAAGAAATCACACTGTGCTAAACATACCACATCCTGTGATCAAGCGCATTTCCATCCTGGAAGCATGTGATCTGCTGTCATACTTACTAATCACAAATAACTCACCACTATACGCATCTTAATAATGATTGTTTAACCTCGGTAAAATTACATCAGAATCTCATTTAACCCCCAATAAACCATTCAACAGTGCATTGAAGCAAAAAAGAACTATATAGTCCTGAACTGCACTGATAAGTGCCTTAATCTAGGCTCCTAGGAAGTAGGAACTGACAGGGTCAAGCTGTTACATGTGCTCAATTCAACTTTGTGCAATTTAACAAAAGAGCTTGCAACGGTATTCAAAGATAACCTCAGTAAAATGGATGTTTAACCTCAGTAAGATTTCACTAAACTACAAACAATTTATAACTTGCTTTTTATTTCAGCTGAAATTCAAATTTGAATAAAAAACCTGCGAAAACAAATTTATGAGTTCATGGGCATGAAATTTCCCAAATGGAAATGTTCATGAACTCATAGATTTTCTCACAGGGGTAAAAAATTGCGACCACTGAGATCAGCGGTTGCAGGCACAATTATTGTACAATAGAATTCCTGCAGGCACATTTTTCAAAAAATTGAAAGTATTCTGTATCTATAGATTTTTCATAAAGAATATTAATGAAACCAAATAAGAGTTGCATAAGGATGAAACTAATCACTCTAGATGTGTAAATAAGGTCAGTTTAAATTGCTTGAAAGGTAAAATATTTGCAGGCATTTTCAAGGCAGAATTATGTGGTCGCAGGCACTGAAAAACCTTTTCGAACCCTGTCTGTGCCTGTTGGTCTAAAATGGTGAGCTCAACACACATAAATAAATAGATGATTTTACTGAGTCAATAAGACACCCAAAAAATTAAAATTCATATTAGATGAATAGATGAATACAGTTGTTCTGCAATCGATAGTGGCCAAATATCCATTATGATCTCACTGCGATATCACATAGTCTACTATGAAAAAGAAGTTAACTAACGTTGAATGAAAAACTTTTCATTTAGTTTTACACAAACAGCCTAAGTAAACATCATGACTTATTTTGAGAAGTTCTCATGAAAAGTGTGCTGATCCAGGTTCGAAGATTTTGTGTTAATGATAATTATATCATTTGTTGTTATGATAATGAGATTGAGGATACACAGCGCTTTTCATTTCATATTCTCAAGATTTACCTGCAAATCACTAGGGCTACAGTAGTAATCTTGAATTATCTTAGGCGGAAGGTCTTGTAGCACATCTTCTTTGAGGCGACGAAGCAAGAAAGGAAGAACTTGTCGATGTAAAGATTCCAAAGCAATTACCCCTAGAGGAAAAAGACACAGAATTGATCATTGCAGATGCCTGTTACCCGATTGCAGAAGCTGTGAAAGGGCGGAAAGACTAGAGAAACGGTGATTAACAGAGTCAGAATATTCTCTGCATCTTCCAATTACAAGTGAAGCCTTATTGGTGATCACTATCATAATTAATGACCTTGATAAATTATTTAAAAAAAATTAACATCAATGGCAGCAGCAATGGATGCCTCACAGAGTTAACATATTTAAACAACATACAATAAATGGTCTGATGAGTAGAGCAAAAATAAAGTAAAGTGCTACTGGGATAGAGAAGGTTGACTGTTGGCACAAGGGAAAAAGTCTCTTTACTGTTGTCATGAAAAGTCTCTTTATCGTGCCTCGGAATTTGATTAATATACACAATCAATATATATAATCCACAAGAGACAAGCCAAAACTTACCTGCCTCTTGCTCAGTTGAATTTGATTTTGCATCACGACTGTTAAAGATGGCACGACCAAACTTAGCCATGAACTGCTTCTCAGTCCCTAAAAACCCTGGCATTAGAAAGTCAAATAGACTCCATAGTTCTAGCACATTGTTTTGAATTGGGGTTCCAGACAATATGAGCCTATGGTTTGCTTCGAGTTGTCTGATTACTGATGATAACTGCAACAACAAAAAGGAGAATATTTTTCACATATTATTGATACCATTAAAGCTTTGGCAAGCAAATTCAATTAAGTTACAATTCCATAAAATATAATACACACAGATGTCTGCTTAATTTCAAGTCTGTCTTTTCTGAGATAATAGAAATTTGTACAGAATATGACATTTATTGATGCTTCTAGGATTCACAAAAATCAACACAATGGAAACAATTGAATGATCCTAAGAAATACTGCACTGTGACTGCATCAGCCAACATTTCCTAGCAAAGAACAGAGCATGATGCACACTGGTAGACACATTGATTGACTGTTTTACATACAGTAAGTATATACAAATTGTATTTTATATGTAAAACAATTTAGTTGTTAAGGGTTTTGTATAAAATGTGTTGCTGATGTAGTTCCCAACTGTTCCCATCAATAAAAAAACACATCAATTCATCAGTCATAATTTAAGTGTATATCCCGCAACATCACTTTTGTTGGACCCCAAATTTAGACAACATACATCTGTACATATTGAACTGAACGTTGAAACGATCATTATGAAAGCAGATTTTCATTTTCATTCAAGCAGAAGCCATTTTTTTACGAGACCACATGCACACATGAAATGTTTAGTATTTTTCTGGTGTACTCTTGTGGGAATAAACGGTGTTCCTTGAGAAAAAAGAATGAAAAAGAACCCACAATCCTCATTTTGACAACATCTTATAGGGGTAATAGCCGTGCAAAGCAAATGCACAAGAACACCATGCGCATATAGAAAATGTTTATATTTAAAGAAGCAATCTTCCAATATCTGGGATATACACTTTTAGGTTTTGTCTTTTCATATGTCTTGAATAAATGTGGATTGAATAATTTTTTTTTATTTTTTTTTTTGTGATTTTCATCCACTTAAATTATAAGTGAACGTGGCAAGTTGTGGCTGTTCATTTTACAAAACAGCACTTACAGAATGCCCTTTACTAAAATACTTACAAAAATTTGATAGATCTAACAATTTACATTTACATTTAAACATTATTAACGAAGATGATAATACTACATCTGCTGGAAGACTGTTCCACGGCTTTATAATACGGGAGGAAAAAAAGTTTCTCCTAAACTCGTATGAATTTTGATTATTTGTTTCTTTGATTTTTCTAGAATGGCCTCGAGTATTGTACCTATTTACATTGATACTAAACATACTATTTATTTCTATATTAACATTGCCATTAAAAATTTTGTAAACCATATTTAAGTCAAAAATTAATCGTCTGTATTCAAGGGATTCAAGTTTAAGAATGTTTAGGCGATGAGGATAATCGTTATATTTAATTGAGGCTCTTTAAAAATAGTTCTTGTACAAAATCGTTGAACCCTTTCTAGCATACGGATATCTTTGGCCAACCATGGGTTCCATACAGGTGAACAGGACTCAAGGAGAGGTTGTATGTATGTTGTATATGCGAGCGTTAATATGAATGGATTAGCGGTGTGAAACGATTTAAATAATTGAAAAGAGTGTGTGTAAGCTTTAGATGCAATATAAGAGCAATGTTCGCTCGGTTTGAAATTGTATGAAAGAATTACCCCAAGGTCTTTCATTCTTGTTGAGTTTTCTAGTGTAATATTGGAGAGTTGATAATTAAAAGGAATAATATTATTTGTGCCAAAAGTAACAACAGAACATTTATGATATGCAATTGACAGCTGCCAGCGAGCAGCCCAATCACAAAAATTTTTCAAAGTCTTCACAAAATCAGTATTGTCTATGTTGTTTCTTGGGTAGTACAATTTGGTATCATCTGCAAAGCATTTTAAACCAGTTAATCCTTCGATGACGTCTACAATATCATTGATGAATAATAAAAAAAGTAACGGGCCAAGAACGGATCCTTGTGGAACTCCGCTTGTTACGCTCAAAAACGGTGAATAATCATTACCTAAATAAACCGATTGTGTTCTATCAGAAAGAAAACATTTATCTAATGTTCTATCAAAAAGCTCTATCAATGTATTATCAACTGGGGCTTGTTGGCTTATTTCTAATTGGATTTTCTCCTCATGTTGCTTCGTAAGTGATTCTAGCGCGGCCATTACTTTGTCCATTTTGTTTTCCAAGGCAGATGTTCGACTGATTAGTTCCTCCATACCCGTTACACAACTAGGGCAATATGTTGGATACTTTTTCAATACGGATAGTTCTACATTTGTTGACAATTCGTACAGAGAAGAGCAAACAGTGTGGAAACATTTCTTGCAATGAGTACAAGTTAACGCATTGATTGTTTTTGACGTAATGTCTTTCTTATTACATACGCTGCATTGAGATTTTCCTCCAGCCATATTTAAAGTTAAAACAGTAAAAAACAATATAGAAGTAATATAAAATAGCTAATATACAGTATTTTAACAACTCTGAAATCAATTAATTTGTTTTACAGCCCTGTTTTTATGAATAATTGCAACCACAGTAACAACATGACCTATCTGTCCAAAGTTTGTTGTTTGTTCTTTATTACAAGTTTGATTATTATTACTTAGTATTACGTCATGTAACATGACGAAATCTCTTTTCAGAAATTAATAGATGTTAATGTACTACAGCTAGCAATAGAAACTCTATTCCAAGATCTGCATAGGCTACGTTTATAATAAATTGATATGCCACACCGTACCTTTGTCTTGCTATTCTTAATGATATGTCCTTCGTCTAAGATGCAATAATTCCATCGATACTTTCTAACAAAGGCAAGAAGACAATATTGTGGAAACTTCTAACACATCGATAAAGAGCAACACATTCTGGGAAGACAATCTGTTTGCTAGATCTGAATATTTACTATTGTCACTGCACGCAGTCAAATCAATAATCACTAAACTTCTAAATGTTTTATATTCATTACATTTGCTTATATTTAGCAAAATAGTTCTTTTTGTAAGGTAGAAAAAGGTAGTAAATAAAACAGGCAAAATGCAAACATAGGGTAAACCATTTTCTTTCAGTACACCTTGTCAGTACAAATCAATTTATTTGATAACAATTGGAACCACCCAGCAGGAAGACACAATAATTGAAGTGGGAAAGTTATTGATTGAAATCAATTTATTAAAGCTTTCTATTAACCACAACAGTAGTTTGGATATTAGTCTTACTCACAGAAAGAAACTAGCATCATTTCGAACAATGTCATATGATGCAATTATCAAGTTGTGCTTTTTGGCTTCCTCTTGAAGTCTAATGTAAGTAAAATTAGAATACATCAATATCGATTAGAAAAATGCATTTACATGCGCTACAGCACTCAAGTACAATTTCATTTGACAAAAATTATTGAATGATTATAGCTATTGTTAAAATTTCTGCTTAACCTCTAAAGTTACAAATCAATTTATTACATATGTAATAAGTTCAAAGGAAGCTTATTGTGCTAAGCTTCAATCAAACAACAATATTCTATTTGGCATGGTTATGGCATTTCCGTCTAATTTATCATAAACCGTGTTTAATATATTCAATCACATCATTTACAGACTATTAAAATCAAAAATGTAAGGATAAATGTACATATTCTGATATTTTGTTACAATTTGAACCATGAATTCCATCTCCTTCTTTTTAAACTCTAATTTCTGTAACTAATATTTAGGATAGATTGATTTCTAATCAAATTTTTCTTTTGTTTTTAAGCATGTCTGCATTTTATCTCTCGGCCAATCAGAATTGAATAGTTCTTGGTATACAATAAAATCCTTATCATTGGCGGAGTTTTGGAATTGGAACTTGGTTGGTGAGAGCTACTTGTCTCACGTTTGTCCGGTAGCTTAACTACGTACCAACCTGTCTCCACTCTACAACCAAGCACTGTCACACTAACAATCAGTGGAAAATTATTTACTGTAGATAATCGCATTAAATTAAGAATCCTGAAAAACCTAATACCGACCTGTTAAATGGAGAGAGAAGGGTGAGAAATTCAATACAAATAGAAGTAATATGTAATAAGTAGCTTTCAATTGAGAACTAAAAATCATCTGAACTATCGTAACAGTAACTGCTAAAACTCATAACAAAACAGAAAATTCGTAAACCTGTGATGACCGACTAACATTAGCTAGTAAGTGCAAGACTGGTTTCAACACCCTATCTGGATCACAAGATTTGCCTAATTCCACGGATAAGAGGCTGGTCACACATCCCATGATACTTCTATATATAGTATTCCCATACAAGGCACCCATAATTCGGAAAAGAAATTTAGAACAAGTTCACCCTTGCTCGTAGTACTCCCCCCAGGGCTAGATTTTAATTTGGCCTAAATTGGCATAGCCCCATTATAATTCTCATCAGAAGTTGCAAAAGCAGAAGCTGTCATAGTTAGTGAAAACCAAATCAATTAAATAGTAAATGAATGTAATAAATCACATACTTCATTCTTTCTGCTGGTGTTCCACTATAATTTAGAGGACTAAGGAATTCTTTGTCACAGAACTTTTCTATCTCATAGCACCAATGGCTTGTTAACGTCGAAGGACAAACTACTAACGAGGCACACCAGTTACGGTCTTGAGGCTTCATCTGAGATTAAAAATGATTAACTGATGCCACACAAAATTAGCAAATACAGCAGAACTTTCAACAATATTGATGGCAAAAAAATAAAATGTTGAAATACGATTATACCAACAGTAGACTACGGCAATGATTAATGAGAATCACAATTGATTGGCGATGATAATAACAAGTGAAGAAGAAGAAAAAACAGGAATCTGAATGAAAATAATTTCTTTTTCTATCAAAGTATAGAGGATTTCCAGTGATGTATTTCCACAATTTTGAGTGCGAAACCAACTTTCATCAAATTAAAGGTCAACTCATTAGATGAGGGGTAAATCGCCTCTTAAAAACGAAATTAGAATTAAAAGCAGAATAATCAAATCTTTAGAACGGTAAGTTCTGTTTTGTTTGTTTTGCTGCAAAGAAGAGCAACCTTAATTCTTGATAATTCTTGATCAGTTTATTTACGACCCTCAAAAGTCATTTCAACTTGGGTTTTCACAGTCTCAAATAAGCGGTGATATTGTAAAAAATGTACTAGAAGTTTATATCACAATATCGCATTGTGTTTTGGGCCATAAAAATCGAAGTTGAAGAAACAATATAGAATATAGAATAATAAGTGAGAACCGATGGTATTCTACATTTCAGCTAACATATTTGGCATTTACATAGGCTAAATATCTGATTATTCTGCATTGCTAATTATTTCTAAGAAGCGGTTAACCCTCTGAAGCCATTAAATGTCCTATGTTGTAAATTGAAAATCCTCTATTGAAAGGTATCATCAAACTTATTACTTCTCCCGCAAAAAACAGTTCAGGAGTTCATAAACTGTTCCAATTTTCATGAACTGCTCATAAAGGTTAACGAAAATTCCATGAAAATTGGGCCACTTAACATTCATGAACTGTTCATGAACTCCTGAACTGTTTTTCACAGGGGTTGTAAGTAAGATTATTGATTATTTTTCTTTGAATCGCATGCACTTAATTTTAATTAGTTGGCATTTTAATATGCATTTTCCAGGTAATTTGAAAATATATATATTTTGACATATGATAAATGCTTTTTAGCTAACCAAGAAATGATCAAAGCAGCAATTAACAGTTAACAAACTGAATCAGCAATTTAATAAGTCTTACCTTTTCCTTGAGTGTTGCATGATCACTTGCAAGTATACAGATAGATTGCAGAGTTTTTCCCAATCCCATATCTGAAATTGACGGGAGAAATAATGTACTATATCGTAAGAACATTAATTTCATGTCATATCCCTAGAGCATGGAGCAAGCATCCTACCATCACATAATATTCCATGAAGTTTATATTTATTCAGAAAAGCCAACCAATTGACTCCATCCTGTAGAAAGAGAAAAAGTCAGTCGTGTAATTTAACTTTAAATCAATATAGCATTGTTAGAATGTGAGTCACCTAGAACAAAGAAAATCAAGATTGTGCAAGAAATTAACTGAAGATGGAACAATAACATTGATTGGAGCTAAGCTTACAACAGACAACATTCTTGAACTCAGTAAAATCTAGAATAAAAATTCCCAATCATAAATAATTTTCTGCTTGGTATATATACTACAATCAAAACAAATGGTTTTGAAAACATGAAACTTTACAGCTTTTTGTTTGTTTACATGGCACCAATATTGAAGAAGTAAAAATATTGTGACATGAAATTGTGCTTTGAGACATACCGGTATTCAGCTTTCACCTGTTTTGTTGAACTCGTCATTGCACATGATCAATAATGCCCCTTTAAGTTTAATCTTACTGAACTGAACCCATCTTCTTTGTCTATTTTCTCATGGAACAAGAAATCTAACTATTTCACATTCACAATGTGCTATTCGTAACACAAATTGAGGTTGTCAGACATTTTGATTGTTTCGATTTTTGAATCATGAAAATGTTGGTGCAGGTGGATCAATTATACTATGTAATCAAATTGCAAGACTCTTTTAGATATGATAATGGAAGATGGCAACCGTGCATTTTACCTTTTGATATTTACGCAACTCAGCTTGTATCGGCACACAGATATGATGTTGTTCAATTTTGCTAGTATCAAGCAGCTGATCAACAAAATTACGCTCATCTTCTCTTCTCTTCACAAGGTCAAGGGCCATTCCACTTGCAGATTTTGTTCCAGCCTGTGTTGAAAGCCATATGTTACAGGGTTGAATAAAATATTAATTGAGATCTCAAGGCATCAACCCAAATTCCCCCTGTAGAAACATTTCATAACATTAAAAGGTTTAATTTAAAGGTTCATGAAAAAGGCCATTAAACGTCATGAACAGTGCACAAACTCAAAGAGTCTATTATATATCATCCACATACTTGCTAACCATCATACTTACAGTAGTTTATAAGACAGTAGGTTACTGTTATTGTAATTTGTAGGATTCTGGATAAAAATTGTGACAATGTTAGTAATTGAATTGGAATTGTCTGATAATTTTCCAGCACCTTGATATCGCTATTGCATGATAGTGGATGAGCAGTATATATCATTCAAAAGTCACATTTATCAGGGTTTTATTGGCCACTACACACCTAATTATTGGACATCAGAGCTTTGATTATTGTTTCTTTTAGTGTAATCAAAATAGAATTTTAAAGTAACATGTAGCAGGAATGATGTGTTGTCCTGTTTGATTTGGTAAGCGTGAAATGCAAATGGAAGCTACACGGCAGGATCTAGTTGAATTTATAGAATTTATATTATAATTCAATGCATAAAGCTTTTCAACAACATTTCAGAGTCTACACTCTATAGGTTGTCTCCATTCTAAAGCCGGAAAAAAATATATACATTATCGGAAAGGGTTTTAGAGAGTTCTTAAAAATCCTCTAGAAATATGCTTAAAATAAACGCTGTATTCAAATTCCTTTTAAAAATTGGACTTACGAAAATGGTCAACATAACTACACTTGGCAATACCTTTATAAACAATAAATTGAAAACAAATCATGCAATTTAAACTGGATAACTAAGTTGTTTAATAGCTTACACACCTCCAAAGGCATTAGTTGTACAAGTTTAGCAAAACAATTTGTAGACAGAAGACGGACAGAAGAATCAAAATCACTCATGCATCCTAGCATTGGTAATACAAACATGACCATATAGGGAACAACTTTGACATCCAAGTGCTCCAAAATGTCTGAAAGTGTGCTGTTAAGGTTTCTCCAGAAATGATGATTGATGAGCAAATACAATTACGTCTTGGTTAACACATCTGCTTTTTATTATTCACATGGATATGAGAAAAAGATACATGCAATAGCCTCTGTAGCACCCTGTCTCTTGTACAGTAGATGAGATGCATCACAGAAAGGAAGAATTTTGCGAATCGCAAATTCCATTGTATAGTTGAAATGGAGTGTAGCTAGCAAACCAAACTGCCGTGCTGCCATATGGCGAATTGCAGTGCATGGGAGATTAAGAAGCTGTTGTAGCTTGGATAATAATATGTGCACCTGTAAAAGCCATAACACAAAATAATTGGAACAACAACACAGCAATTTCATTGATTAAACAATACAAAATATCTGACGTTATCCTTACCGTCATGTCTTCATGGAGTGACATCACTGGCAAAATTACCTCAATTATTTGGAGAGCATTCACAATGGACTGCAGATTTTCTATAATTGTAGACAGCTGGTCAGCATTTGTATATGTGGATTCCTCTGAACAACAGCAACAACAAAATATTAATATTAACTTGAAAAAATGTACATAAAAAGTATAAACAAACACTTATCATAACATCGAATAACAAAACAGAAGATCACATGAGTAATTCCACAATTTAGAAATATCATCAAGAAGAACGTATTTCATTTGATTGATATACCTGTGAGAAAAATATGTTTGTAAATGGTCATTTTTCTTCATCATAAATAGTATATTTGGTCAACAGCAAACAAATAATAACAATATGCCTTCATGAACTTTCGAGGTTCTAACAATTGACTCTTTTGTTCGATTAAAATTGTTCATGATTTTCATGCCACAAATTGACATAGCATATGATGGCATTGTATGGCACAACTTAAATGTTGTTCAAAAATACATTTTGACTTTTATCAAGTTTGTAAATCTCAACTTAAATAAGAAGTTAAGAATCTAGTTGAATTAAGTTGTAATTAGAAGTTGCCTCAAAATTTTGTTCGCACATATCTCTTTGAAATATCAATAAAAACCTGTCCTTCAAAATTTGTGAATTAATTATGAACACCATATAACATTAGTTCATAAACATTGTTTCTCATGGCCTGTTTTTGAAGAAACTTTTTATGAACTGTGCTTTGGATAACTTTGATTTTAAAGCCATTGTTTCAAGACATTTGTAATACTAGGTTGGAATAACAACAATAGAAAATGGTTATTTAATACAAATTATAACGTGAATTATATAAATATACGTTTTTCTTTTTTATATTCAAATATTTTGCAACCCATTTGGTTATTCCATCAAATCACTACCCTTACTGGTAAGTATCAATTGTAAATAAATTATTATTCCAACCAAGTATAGTAACAACATTGGCTTAAAAGCAAATTTACCAAAATGCTTTAAAGATTTGAGGATTAGCTCAGATGGAAGAGCAATCAAACTTCAGATCGGATCATATCTGATCGACTGTGGTTCAAATCCCTTGAAGGTCAACTCAGCCTTGGCTTTATCTGAAACATCAAGTGAGTACCATCTAAGGATGGTGGATGGAATGGTGCAGAGGGAATTGCTTTGTGAGTAGCTACGGCGCATCGTTGCACATTGACAATCGAGACCTATCTGCCATGAAATCTGTTGAAATTGATCTGCAGTGTCGCGGCTGAGATCATCAAAGAGCGTTCAAAATCATTGCTCTCAGCGAAAAAAGCCATTCATCTCGAAATAGAGGAGTGGTAAGGGTGCCTTTGGTAGGGCGACACCATCTACATTACTTTACTTTTACCAAAATGCAATATATCAAAAAAGGCACGGAATCATATAAAAGATCATTGTTGTTTAAGTTTAAATGAAAAGTTCAATAACAGTTCTAGCCTGCTCACAGACTCACTGTCAAATTATGATACTGTGTTACCTGTACTTATCACATATCCTGTATTATTGGATACATTGATACTAATTTACAACAACAACAACAACAGCAACATCATCATCATCATCATCATCAACCTGATAAGCTGTAAGCATTTTCACAGAACTGATTTTAAAATACAAACTAAAGAAGAGCAAGTAACAGCTAGTCTAACAGTATCTTTGATAACTAAAGTAAAGAAAAAAGTAATAGCTTGGCTCAATGTAGATACCATTGTGGCAATACGAGCTTGTTCTGGTAAAGTTTGTTTATTGGAATAGATGGAGGAGCACATGAGGGGCTGAATTGAATTATACTTCATGTGTGAAGATTACTTGAAGGGAATGCTATTCTATCTCTATTTTACAATTAATTTACCGAAGATATGAAGTTTTTCAATAAATCTGAAATTAAATTTTCATATTATTAATAATCAAATGACCTACCAGATTAATTCATGCTACATGGGAAAGAACACTGAAACGCTACACATTGTATAAATAGTAATTAAGTAATTAGTAGTTCAACTATAATGCTTTTGTTTTTGGTTCGCATCGTGTCTCTTTGCTTGTAAAATATTTCTAATAAAAAAGCTGTCCATTCATGATCAAAAATATTTCATACATTTATGTGAGTACCGTAAGAGATTTGAGTAAAAATTTTGATTTGATTTGATTTGATGTATATTTGTATATTATCAATGATATATACAGGCAAACAAAGGAAAAAATTGTGTAAAAAAAAATTTCACTTACATGCAGCCTAATAGCTATGTTTACAATTATTTGAGAAATCTAAAATGTCCAGATTATTTTTATAACTTATAAGTGACGACGTTAAAATAACATTTTCCGGAAGGGAGTTCCATAAAGGAATAACACGAAAAAAGAAAGAATTAGCTACGGTATTATTTACAGGTACAGGACAAGGTACTACCTGCTTACTGTGACCTCTACGTTGACAATCGATGTTTCTGAACTCACATAAAGTGGTTGGAATGTCAACTATTTTATTTACAATTTTGAATAACATGTGCAAATCAGTTTTTATTCTCCTGGATTCTAGAGAATCAATGTTAAGCAGTTGTAATCGATGATGATAACCACTAAATTTAATATTAGAGCGCTGACACACAATCTTCGTGAAGCGGCGTTGTACCTTTTCAACAAGATCAATGTCCTTGATTAGTGACGGACTCCATAGTGGAGTATCAGCTTCAAGCAATGGTCGTACATATGTGCTGAATGCATTCATGAGATTTTTTGGACAATTGGATTTAAAACATTTTGAGAGAACTGGCTGAAATCGAATCGTGCCGACAAACAAAAAACTTTGCATCATCAGCAAACAAACGTACTTCACAACCACTTTCCAGACAGTCACAAATGTCATTTATATATAGTAAAAATAACAATGGTCCAAGGACCGACCCCTGGGGGACTCCACTTGTAACAGGTAATGAATTAGATGTGAATTCTCCAATAACGACACTTTGTAAACGACCAGAAAGAAAGGATTTTATCCAGGATAATAGTTCATGGTTTATGCCATAGGAATTTAGTTTTGCTATAAGCTTTGTATGCGTAACGGTATCAAATGCTTTGGCAAAATCTATGTATACGGCATCGACGCGAGCTTTGGCATTGATTGCGTTGTACCATTCATTCAAGGTTGATAAAAGTTGACAGCAGGTGGAGCGCTTTTTTAAAAAACCATACTGACGATCTGAAATAATGTTGTTCTCGTGTAGAAATGATAACATTTGGTCGACAATAACCCTCTCCATAACATGAATCACCTTTCTTGAATATGGGACGGATTAAGGCGTGTTTCCAAATATCAGGTAATGTGCCAGTCCTCATAGAGAGTTCGAAGAGAAATGATAAAGGGATAGCAAGCTCGTTTGCAGTAGATTTGAAAAATAAAGCTGGGTATGAATCAGGTGAACGCGAAGTTTTTGTAGGCAAGCTAGACAATACAGATCGTACTCTTTCATACGAAAATTCAATAGTGTTTAATGATATATTTTCCTGTACTGAAGGTGGGATATCAGGTATTTTGCCATTATCTTTTGTAAATACACTGGAAAAATACTCATTTATTATTGTAGCTTTTTCTTGGTCATTAGTAGTAAATGTTGAATTGTCTTTGAAGATAGCAGGAATAGATGGTTTTGTTTGCTACATGGGAATTCATGCTACATGGGAAAGAACACTGAAACGCTACACATTGTATAAATAGTAATTAAGTAATTAGTAGTTCAACTATAATGCTTTTGTTTTTGGTTCGCATCGTGTCTCTTTGCTTGTAAAATATTTCTAATAAAAAAGCTGTCCATTCATGATCGAAAATATTTCATACATTCATGTGAGTACCGTAAGAGATTTGAGTAAAAATTTTGATGCCACTATGGCAGTTACTTGTTCCAACACGTTTTCGAAGTGATGATGCTTCTCAATCATTGGCATTGAAGTCTATTGGAAATATTCAAAACGATTTTGGCATGCATGAAAATTGCTCGAAGTTTTTAAACAACAAAGAAGTTCAAGAAAGGGGAGTTATTGCAGTCTAGCCAAACTAGCTCCTTAAAATATGCTTTTTTGATTTGTCATCAGAAAATCTTTGAGTTGAATCACAGCCCTTGTAAACAATAGCTTTTACGCCTTCCCGCGCAACATGCTCAAAACAAGTATTTGTTGTTGTGTTAACAGACTTTACTGTTCTACAAAGTTTACATTTGACAGTGAGTCTGCAAGCAGGCTAGAACAGTGCATGCAAATTATTAATTAAGTTATGTGGCTTGGTTTTTTTCCTGCGCTCTTCGTATTGAAACATTAATTGATATTTAAAGAGGAAACTTCACTCATCTTAGATGGTTATCAGAAGGGTCCTCTTTCTTTTTCAAGGAAAGACATATATATTTGATATTTAAAGATAATACTATTGTTTATGTGGGATCTCTCCTGTTGGCGTCTGCATACCAGCCCCGAAGTTTGTTTTTGAAACCATAGCGTCTGTCAGAACCAATGGGTGATTTCTACCCAACAAAAACAGCACCTAACTAAATTTGGTACATTATTTACACCCCGATTTACACACAGTCACACAAGGATAATACGTTAAAGTTTGCATCCTAGAATTCACATCTAAATGAAAGGAAATGTAAGCCCTCAGTATCACATATATTATCAAATAAAGTATCCGTAAATCAGAAGAAGATACAAGCATGTACCTTCTAAATTAGAAAATGCAGATTCTTTGACAACTCCAAAGGAACATTTCCACAATGACGGTAATTTTTCTTGTAGGTCTTCTTTGAATATTTTACAAAGTGAAAGTATGGATAATTTTGCACCTCGTTGCTGCTCCTTCATCATATAGAAAGATTCATCAAGCGCCTGGAATAAGCAAAAATGCATCTGCTACATTGATAATATACAAAGATGTTAGCAAACTGGCCCATCTGAGCAGCTATAGGCAGCCAAAAACTATTCTCTAGGGAATTATAAACAGTAGTTTGTCTTGCATATAGTTAGCTTTGCTTAAGTTAATAGAAATTTCTTTACAGAAAGGAAGGACAGAAGTCTATCATTCAGAGATGTTCATTTGAGGATATTTAATCACTCCAGCATTTGATAAATCCTCCAATTGAAAAAAGTGAATGGAAGGAGAAACAGTTTATTATTTGCCTTTTCAATACACAGGTATACTGATAGCCAAGGCCGCCATAAGCAGAGCAATGATGCCAACATCCACTCAGCTTAGAGGGGTTAACTATTGTTGCTTTTTGCGGGGACAACGAGCCTGTATAAAGTTGTAGCTACGGTAGTAGTCAGGATAGCTCCAGATGAAATCTACAAAATTGTTGATTCATCAAACCTTTGATTCAATTGCGATAGCAGCATCTCTATATTCTGGTATGGTTTTCGATGATGGTAATGAACGCTCTTTCTTTGAGGCCAAAAGGGCATTAGCTTTCTAAGTAATTAATAAGAGATAAAATCACATAGTTAAAGCAATAGATATATGCTGTAATACAAGTGTGGTATAAAAGCAGAGTGCTATATATATATATCCAAACTGGAAAATCATTACTACTAAATCATCAAATTAATAATTTGCAGTCAACAATCCTCGTCATCATCATCATCATCATAAAAAAGCTACATTAACGCTATGCGTACCTATTTATGATAAACTGTTTAACAAACTTTTCTGGTCTGGCAATTCTTTTTCGGATTGGAAGGAATCTTTGATTCTACCATCACATAAAACTGGTGACAAATTAAACATGTCCAGCTATCGTGGGATTATAGCTTAACCAGTATTCTGGGTAAATTGTTTGTGTTATATTAAATATACGTTTACATTTCTATTTAAATATAATGTTGGGGGGCCAGGGGGGTCTTGAAATCCCGGTCTATGAAATACTGTTTCCCGGGCACCGGGCTGAATTTGTGAAATCTTGTCCAAAATTTTTCAAGGAAAATTCGATTTCACAGTACAACTTTATAGACTTCATACCGGTTCAGTCAACACACTTATTACAAATTTCTGTAAAAGAATAAAAGTGAAGAGTCCTACTAAGATTTAGTTATCTATTCATTTCCAGGAAAATATCTTCTAAACATCAACAGTCTATGGCTTCATAGCTTAGTTAGTCATACCAGGGCATATTATTTGAAATAGAAACTATCTTCACGACTTATACCTTAAGAAAATAGAAAATAGAAGCTGATAGAAAAAACTTTGTAACAAATTTGTACAGACCATTTATATAATTGAAAAAAACTACATCTTTCATATATAAATTGTAGTAGAATGAACTATAGGCAAATGAATTGATAACCTGATCCCACTTCAATCAGTATACAATTCATCAAAATATCTATTGAAAATTTGCAGCGCATAAAACCTGAGAAATGCTGAGTGAAAGTCAATGTTCCATATTCTCCCATTCTTTCATTGAAACAACATTCATTATTAAAAAGTTTTATCCATTTCGAAAATTTCTTACTCGTTTCAGGGCTGAATATAACGAGCAAGCTCCAAGGACGGCCTACCATTGATAGATTTTTCACTACCACAACGATATATACTTAAACCTAACAAAATAGTTTGCGACATTTTGAAGATCTGTAACGGCTCGATCTGAGTATCTGGATTCAGTAGACTGAACAGTCTGATCGCATGGCTGGATTTTCACACAGTTTTCATTTCATTGTTCTGACGTCATAGATTGCTAAGTTGTTGCGCACCTTTTTTACTTTAAAATGACAATTGTAATAATAGATTAAAATTATATTGTTGTCATTTTGGATTTAGCTGTGAATTTAAATGTAGATTCAAAACACTGCAAAATAATTATTGTAATGTATCATGTAATGGCTACTACTTCCACGTGCTTTGGGATAAACTAGATGGTACCAAATGTTGTAAATTTTCTCAATTAATTGCGGCTTCGATCGGCTTTGGCACGTTGTTTAGTGTTTTAAAAGCAGATAAAATTGGAAGTATTTAGCTAGCATGATTATCGACATCACCTTGACTATACGACTTGAAATATGTAGAAAGCACTGTTCATGGCTGAAATAATTGATGAAATAAGATGTAAAGAAGTAATAAATAGTTTTCCCATTCTATATACTTCTATTCAAAAGTCACTTGAATCAAATGTTGAATAAACACGTTATGAGTAGTGAACAATTATTGGAATTTCTCCGGGCTATGCCGGTATTGTATAAGGGAAACACAATTTAATTTAGAAAAGCCCCCAACAAATTGTTACCTTGCAACTTGAACTTTATGACACTCAGTATGATACTCGGGTTTGTAATGTTTCTTGGATTTTTTTTGGGGGGGCTATAGCTACTACTTCCACATGCTTTGGGATAAACTAGACAGTACCAAATGTTGTAAATTTTCTCAATTAAATTGCGGCTTCGATCGGCTTTTCTACATAGATTTGTTTATGCATTTATTTTGAACCAGTTAAACCAGATGATTCACAACTCAATATAAGCATGCATTTGCATGCAACTCGAAGTCTAGTCTACTTTTAAATTTACGCTATTTCCATTTGTATGTCTGTAGTATGTAAGGCGGGAATCACAATGCTTTTTTAGTTGTAATATACTTGAAAGACATATCTTTGGATTCGTCATTAACCAGAGGCGTACATGGCCGCCTACACTTTTTAAATAAATACATCTAAGTTGCGAAAAACCAATAAAACTGTTTTGTTTTTCAACAACAATCATTTCTCAGACTGAAGCGCTGATTACACAGTTTCGCACTTCAATGAATTTCTGTTGTCTCGCAAATACAAAACAGTACGATCTGTGTAATTTCATTGTAGTAATTCTCAGAATGAAATTCAAACGTAAAAAACAAAAACACATATATTTATATGAAAGTGAAATATATAGATTTATTTCCAGTTCCTCTTTAAACCAGATGAAAAAGGTCAATTTTTTGGTAGAAGATTTGACGACTATGCTAGGCCAGCATCACAACAGCATGTACAACTAATACGCTATGTAACTGTTACGAAATCATACAAAATAACGATGTATTAGCTTTATACCTTTTGCTGAGTTTGAAGATGAAGAATCCCCTGTGAGATATTACAGAAAGGGAATTCAGAATCAGATTTTGCAAATGAATTGCCTCTAAGATCTATTGGGGGTGTGTCATCAGGATTGCAGCACAAACTAGTTGAGATATGTTTTACAACTTTTGGGTTTGGAGATGGTTTGCGTTCAACAGCATTAAATACCAGCTTTGCTAAGACATCTGCAGCAAATTCCTAAAAAGACAATTTCAACATCGTTATAAGAGAACGATATTATGAACATACATTGAATAACCAGGAAGTTATGAACGCAAACATAAGTGTATTATGTATTATGCATAGTCTCCATCGTCATTCCAATGAGATGTTAAAGTTGATGCAAACAAGCTCAAATGCATTGTTTTTCATAGAAACAGAATATGTTCTCATGACACGTCATTATATGATAGAGCCTCTATCAAATTTTATTTATCATAAATTTTTAGATGGATTTTTAGAATAAAAACCATTGCAGTGTTACGAAACGTAGAATTATTTAGTTATTTATCAACAACGATATGGAGTTATTAATCAACATCACAACAAAAAAACTACAAGTAACTGTGGACAGAGTTATGAAAATTACTCTTGCATTTCCTTTCCGGCTTTAAGTTCATGCAGGTTGTCGGATATCTAGAGATTTCTGTACTCCCTGCGAGGAAAATTGCATGGAAATTAGATGTGTTAATGAACTCCAATTCTAGGAATTGGTAAACCTTTTAAGGAATATTCAAGAGTTTATTACTTCAACGATGTCCATGAAGTAACAAATTCAAAAGTTTATTCATACCTGAAACAGTCCATTGCTTTCATTTTTGATTCCTTCCATGAGTGGCTTTATGACTGGGTTAAGCTTAAAAGGAGATTTACAATGAAACACAACTATTCCAGCCATAACAACTTGAACCCTTGAAATATTAAACAAAACATGTATGTAAGTTTATATTATTAATTTACTTTCTTTTATTGAAAGCAAACATTGAAGCAGATGTGTTTCACCAATAGTTGAGTCTGTGGCCATAATGGAAACCAAGTTCTAAACCAAATGAATTACATCTCAACTGTCCACGAAGGATTTGTGTACCTTTCATGAACAGCTCATCAAATTGTTTATAGCGTTGAATGGCCTGTTTTTCAATAATACAATATTTCATGGACTGATTTTACAGGGGTATCTATGATGAATGTTATATACCAAACTACACTTTCATATCTTTATTGATTTTACCAACACAGCATAGCTTAGCACTAATTTAACCATAAATTTGTCAATTCCTCAACACATAAGATCGGATTGTAGCGATTGTAGAAGTTACAGCCACATATCTTCTATGCGATCCATTAAACAGAACAACGTGATATAATATAATGTGTTGTATTTGGTTTATTCACTATAATGACATGGTATGACATTTTCATGCAATTTAGGTTACCTGACGTGATAATTTGAATATGCTGCTTTAAAATCATCGAGATTTGCAGAAAGAATTTGTAATCTTTTCTTGGCAGGCTAAAACAAAACAAATCATTTGCACATCATCAGTAAGCATCACAGTATTGATCATTCATGGTGTACCTTATTTCAAGTAGTAAGTCTCATGAAGTAAATAATGACCTGAGTTAATCCCCTATGAAAAAACAGTTCATGAAAATTTCCTTTTGGGTTCGTGAACAGTAAATAAACCGCTCTATGAATACGAAACTGCCCAGTTTTTCATGACTTCATGAACATTTCATGAACATTTGAGCAATTCTCAGTGGATGTCTTTAAACAAGAAGTATCATTGAATATGTTGAAAATGATATACTTTGGGATTCAACACTATTTCGCTTACAGGACCTTACAAATCCTAGTATATTATATACAGTTACAATGATAATGTGATTAACCCTTGAAGGATACATAGAGGTATTTATGCCACAGTTGTAATTCATCAATTTTAAATTAATATTTCCAAAACAGATATCAAGATATTCTCAAGAATATCAATTAATCAATTAATCAATTAATTAAAATTTAAATTACAAATATATAGAAGGGACAAGAGTTATCTTTAAAAAAAGGTTCTATGTTTACATCAATTTATATTTCTTTGTGAAATCTATATAATATTACATGAATGAGATTCAATGCCTTCAAGCATTTTGCTTCAATTGTAAAAATTGTCAGTCTGGAAAGAACAAAAGATCTAGCTTTCAAGTCAAGGTTCTGATACAGGAATAATCCCATACAGCATACACAATCATAAATAATAGACAGACGAATGCCCCACCATGAGATTAAGAACTTTATAAGCTGTATGTGAACATCTATAAACAGTTCTTGAACTATTAATTGACAATTCATGTGCAATTTTTAAAAATTTCCAGAAGATTTGTATAAAATAATGTGTAACGGATTGACGACCATTACACACTTTGAAAATCCAATAGAAAAAGCAGGCACAATTACAAATAAAAATTCATGTGAAATGAAGATTCAAGGACCTTTTTAAGAACATTATCCATCAACAGTTTATGATAATGATGCTTCCAATTAAGTTCCATGAACTGCATTTCAAAGTGATCTTACTTGTTACATAATGCATGCCGGGGCCATGCATTATGAATTATTGACTGTAAGGAAATACTCACTTTCACAAGATTTTGAGGAAGTGTCTCTACTGATTGCATTGATGTAGAAATGAAATTGTAGATTTCATCGAGAGACATTATGCTGAAAGACACAGATCCACAATAAAGAAATTCAACAAATAAAGATGTCAAAGAAAAGAACGACATATGATTGAAGTAAGAATATCAGATTGGATGGGCAACTCAAAAGAAGCTAGCATGCTATAGATTAGACAACTGTAATGTAAGAATGATTACCAAACTGTGCAACTTTTGACATGCATCGATACAATAGATTGACAATCACTGACTCAATCTATCATGTGACACAGGCAATGTCTCAATTTCATTATTGCATCTTGGTAATTCCTAACGTAATTCCTATATCGTAATTAATATATTATTTCTGTTGAGAGCCTGGTATGCCTTTTAGCCTCACTCAAATATTAATTTACGCACACATAGATACGATTTTAGTAAAGCAAACTTAAAGGAATCAATTGAGATATTAATACTCAGATTAAAAATTTTACAGAGCTAGCCATTTGAGCACAAGCTGTCTTTGTTTATGAATATTTGTTGGTAAAACAGTGGCTTTACTCAAAAAATTAGGGGAAGCATCTCATAGCAGCCATCATGTCTGCATTTTAGCATACACCATAGAAGCACTTGAAACATAACATAGCCATGCCAAAGTGCCTAATACCTTTCTTCTTGAGCTTTTCTCTGAAATAAAACTGCAATTGCCTAAAATAAAGTAGAATAAATATCAGTATTATAATTAATAATTATTGTCACTTGAAAATTGAGCTTGTAGATTTTGACAAAATTAAATATATTGAAATGGTACTAATATTTTCACATTAATTTATGCTCTTGTTGTTGTTGAAATTGTCCAAGAAATTTTTTTTTCCTTGATAGAAAAGCTTTGCACATTGCTTCAAAATTTATGAACTAATACCCTTCTCACTCCCCTTCCCCATATTGGCGATTCCCCGGGAAAAAGTTATAAACTTCACAAACAGATCATGAACATGGGCTAGAACACTAATATATTAATATCGCAGTACTTGTTGCCTTTTTCTTTGTTAAAAGAGAAGACTCAATGTCACCCTTGCAACTATTAAATACCTGACATTCACTTTGCAACTTTAAATGGTGAAACGATAGCTCTGAATAAATTATATTGTCAACCAAAGCTTTTTCTGCAAGCCAAATAAACTCTTCCTTGATTCCTGCCTAAATGAAATAAAAGTAGATAAATATATTCCATACAACTGAACTGACAATGGAAATTATCAAATCTCTTTTTAATATTAGATAACCTCAGCATAAATTACTCTTTGTTAAGAACAAAACTAAATTATTTTATGGATTTGTTAAAGTGACATTTTAGAACTTTCAAGGCCAAACAATTCAGATCACAACAAAAAGTTTTTTCTAAATTACACACATTAGTCACCAATATTGCTGTTGTTAATTTGTCATCTGCTTAATGAATTCAATTTGTTGGCAAAAGACCGTTCCAGTTAAACATGTATATGATATATTTTGGTGTATTAGGTATACATTCATAGAGAATATCTCCTGGACGCTCAGTGATTTGGGATTTATTTTAAAAGTGTTCAAAGCGATATCTCACTAGCGAGGCTCTGCAAGCACATCAGATATCGCTTTGAACATGTGAATAATAATTTTATACCTCCAAGCACCCACGAAATATTTTGTTTATTATATAAAAAAATTACCATGAATGAAGTATTGAAGTCTGCTTGATAGATACCAAAGACTGGTAAAATCATCAATATTGGGTATCAAGTATTTATAGTGTAGAAATTCAAATTTCAAATTAGCTTTGAATTTGATAACATTTTCAATAACCTGTCCAACAATTATGCCAATAAAGCTTCAAAAAGCATATTTATTGCAAACAAACATCTTTCTGGGAAGGTTTCTAAACTTCTGTCTTGGTCAGAAAATTCAACCCTCTCCGATAGTCAAACCTTCCTATCACTTCAAATTTTCAATTTACATGTTGCACCTCCGAAACATTCTGAATTTTAATAGGACAACAAAAGAAACTTGTTGTCAGGGCAACACGTGGAATTAGCTGATTGGTTTAAAAGCGCTATTTTCACTCTAAAAATATCATATTTTTACAGTGAAAATAACAATTTTCAAATACGGCTTTCTCCGTGGAGGGAAACCCTGTTACCACTGACAATTATATAATAAAAAAGAATATTGAATCTGGACTGGATTAACGAGAAAAATTATTCCAATTGTAGTAATAACTTTTTATGAGAAATTGCTTCAAAAATATTCAAAGTGTAAATCCAAGTGTATGACAATAATCCCTACGCGAAAAACAGTTCAGAAGTTCATGAACATATAATGAAATCCTGAACTGTTTTCGCTGGGGAATATATACAATCGAACCTATCCTTCCAGACACCTGTCTTAAGCGGACACCTGCCTTAACAGGACACCTCAAGGTCTGCTGTTGACAATTTCAATAGGTTTACCACTGCCGTAAGCGGACACTGTCTAACGCGGACAGCGGACACCTTTTCAAGTCTGTTAAGGCACTATGGTTAAGGTCAAATATCCTGTCTTAAGCGGACAACTTCCTTTTCTGCGGTCTTTGTTTACACAAAACTATTCATGCAAAACTTTTCACATGTCATTGAAAACAATACAGATGAGTTGACCTTTTGGGAACTCTGTCAAAAGAAAGCGAGAAATGGCGTGGAAACTGACGTGTGGAAATTTGTAATTCATACTGTAATTCGTAAACAAAACCGCGTAGATATTTAAATGAAGAAGCGAAGTCATAAATATTATATTTGGTTTTTTTAATAAATTGAGTTTGATAAGAAATAAGATACCTTATTTTAAAGAGAAAAGCAAATACAGATTTTTATTCTGCATTATTTTTTGAACAGTTTTATTATCAAATTAAATTTCTGGTTGGAAGAAATAAGAAACAATAGATAAACATTTAAAATAAAATTTTAGGAATAATTGGAAAACTTCAAGCTTTATTAATTTATATTACTGATTGTGACTTATATTATTTAGAACAGTTTATAATAGATTATATCATTTGAGAGAATAGTTTTATCATGAAAAGAAATCTACCACCGAAGGAATTTTAGACGGGAAAATTAGATACTGTACACATTTGAAATAAAATGGTATGAAATGAATAATTGAGAAAATTATATCAACTTTTATTAATTTTTCATTGTAAATTATTTGAAACAGTTTGTTAGATTATATCAGTGATGTGAGAATTACTATTGAAAAGTAATAAATTACACTACAAATTACTTTTCCTCAAAAGTAACTAATTACATTACTAATTACTTCAGCCTAAAAAGTAATTGATTACAATTACTAATCACTTTCCCAAAAAAAGTAATTAATTACTAATTACTTCAGGATTACTTTAACTTGTGAACAAAAGATATTGTCTCTTTTTCGACAATGACATGTCTCGTTTTGACAATCATGGCGGCCATCTTGTTTTTTTACGAAGGGGAACGATCGATTTAATAATATTAATTTAATACTGGTGACTGCTGCAGAAGATAAATTGACGTTGAAACTTTTAATAAAGTTGCCAAATAAATGGTTTCATTTGATTTATCTAAATGGTTTATTTTTATCGGATTGATCTATTCATATAGCCATAACTTTCAAATGATCTTTTCAATATTCGAAGCTCACTCAAATAAAAAGTGAAAACTATTGAATCTATTGATCAACAGAAAAATGTCTGAACAGAAAAGAATAGGTTATGGGATAGGGTTTATTGGTCATATATCACACAATTCACCAGGTTTGAATAGCTCTCATGAAAGCTGCAAATAATGTGAGATTGCATCGCAGACAGAACAATAAAAAGCGGAACTTAGTGACAGCAACGCCTTTGAAAATTATCATAAAAGTAATTTGAAAAGTAACGTCAATTACTTTCTCTCAAATAATACTCGTTACTTCAAAAAGTAATCAATTAGATTACTTATTACTTTTCTCAAAAAAGTAACTAATTATTCCTAAAATTACTCCAAAAGTAACGAGTAACGAGTAACGCGTTACTTTAGTAACGAGTATTTACAACACTGGAATATATTATTTTTATAATTAAATACAATTATTACTTTATTTAATCTTTTCATTTATCAAAGCAAAAGCACATTTCATAAAACTCTGGTTGTTCAAAATTTACACTTGAATTCATCATTTGTCTGCCTATTGTTTAGTTGATTACGTCATATAACGTCACACCTCTCCTAAGCGGACACCTGTCTTATCTGGACACAATCTTTCAGTCTGTTGGGTGCCTGGTTAGGAAAGGTTTGACCACAGATGGTAAGAATGAAATATAAATTCTATTGTAATGCTGATTTAGCCCTGATGTTTTCAAAGCATTAAAGAACAAAAGAAATGTTGTAGCTGAGAAAATGTTATTTAATTTACATTTATAGGATTTTTGTCATTAAGTTTCAAAAATTGGTGGAGTTCATGAACTTTCTTCCATAAACTGTTGATGAACGCAAAATGGCCCAATTTTTATGAACTTTTTTCATGAACTGTTCACGAACACCTTATAAACAGTTCATAAACTGTTTATGAATGTTAAATGTCCCAATTTTCATAAACTATTTTATGAACTGTTCATGAATTGTTCATGAAAATTAGGTCATTTAACGTTCATGAACTGTTTTTACAATGGGTAAATTCAATCCCTTTGTAATGTACAATCCAATGA
Source organism: Haliclystus octoradiatus (assembly GCA_916610825.1). NCBI lineage: Eukaryota > Metazoa > Cnidaria > Staurozoa > Stauromedusae > Haliclystidae > Haliclystus > Haliclystus octoradiatus. The sequence goes on from OU744449.1 coordinate 16,904,913, forward strand.
TTTTTACCTGAACATCAGTTGAAATTAGTCTACTTACTGGCAAATGAGATATAACCATTCCAGAACATAAACGCTCAACAGATGATGCAGAACGCAGAAGTTGAACAAGAACACTGAGAGTTTGTTCAATCATATCAGTTGATGTTGGAAATATGGAGAACAGATGATGAAGTAATGCACCAATAAGTCTATCAAGAGAACAATATAGAATATAGCTAACAATATAGGCAGGTACAGTACTTTATGTTAAAGGGCTACTGCACAGCAGCCTATTTGGGTTCTCTGATATGTGTACAAGTGATGTTGGAGGGACACAGGAAAGCATCAGAAACACAAGCCCGTAAGGTGACTTTTTTAAGTCTTTGAGTGTCTCCCAGCATGCCAAGTGTTGGTGTCCGAAAATCCCAATACAAGGCTACCGTGAAAGTAGTACTTTTGTGAAACATTTTGCCTCTAATATAATTCTGTTTTTGTCTTTAATATATGGTTACGAAGTTGTTTTTTGGCTTGCGTGATCCAAACACGGGAATTAAATCATCAAGTCACTAGGACCTCAATCAAAAATGTCTTCTTAAGTTTTCCAACTGTGATGCTAATACGGTCTGTACATTCAAACGAGTGCCTGGAGTATAGACATGGCTTCCAAGCATTGGATACAATGTTACCTGATGGAGAAACATCAAAATTGATACCGGTATGGAATATCTGTACAATTACCTTGCTCCAGTAATTTGAGACTGTGCAACTTGGATGTCTTTTAGCTTTGGACTCATTCCTATTAATGTGCCACCAATATACATTTCACTTGTGTTTGTATTGAAATCTTCTGATTCCTCTGTCTGGATGAAAAATTACATTTATACGATAGCTGAATCGAAACATCTCGATATCACAACTCCTGCTACTCCAACAATATAGTAGTTTACTCATTCTATAATTTTTCTTATTTTTCTGTCTACCAGCTTGTGTAGAATGGGTTATTACAATCAAACTCAAATCATTGGTTGACATGAAATTGAAATTTTAACACATGCATGATTTCAAAGAATAAGGATAAAGCTTCATTAATATATGATGCATATACCATATTCTCAAGGAAAACTTTATTTGGATCCTAACGTTTCTGATGAATAATACATCGATACCACATGCTCTATACAACTGGCATTTTTTTCTTATATTCAATGCATTATTTTAGGTAGTGAGACAGATTGAGTTAATAATTATTAGCATATCTTAATATAAAAAATATAGAACTAACTTCATCCTTCCATTATGAAGACATAGCATATCTTAATATAGAAAATATAGAACTAACTTCATCCTTCCATTATGAAGACATTATGAATTTGGTGAACATTTTCCATCTTTCTCTGTTTACCACAGTGGATCAAATAACGGATATCTATACAGTCAATATCACATAATACGATATCGTTGGGACCCCGAAGAAAGTAACGCATTACGCGATAAGCGTAATACGCGACTTTGAAAGAACAATAGAAATAAAAACAATAGAGAGTAAACAAAAGAAAAGGTTGCGAAAATTTCACAATAGGGCCGTAGACTTTTTATCAGCGCATGTTTTCAAAATAAATATTCATAAATTTGATATAGGCTAGTGTTTACATAAAGAGATGTAAACAAAGTTGTGCTCATTTCCAAATGCAAAACGATTTACCGGTACGTAGATTCTAATGCTTTCACAGATTTAATTGTCGACACCTCAGCAAAGCAAAGAATCAGATTACAATAATAACGCACTATGTGATGAAAAATCCTCTTGGGATCAACTATCTGGAACGTATTGTCCGATAAAACGCACTACGTGATAACGTATTATTCAATAATAATTACGGTAGTTGAATTTGACCACATTTCGGCCGGGACAAAAATAATTTAACGTATTGCGCGATAAAATGTATTGTACGATTATGCGATATTGACTGTATTACTGTATGACTGTAATAGTGTCTGTTTGTTTTAAAATATTTGTGGTCTGTCCGCCAGTTATGTACGTCTCACTGGCGAAATAATACAGATAACCCGTTATTGGTAAATTATGCAAACATCTGTGTCGGGATAACTTTGTACAGTAACAGATTTGTGGTACAGAAATTATGATTTTTTGATGTAGTTTTAAACTTATAAACTTCCTTAGATACTTTATTTCATATCATTGTATTAAAAAATGTAGAGATTTTCACAATTTCATAGGTTGATAATCTAGCGGGTAGATAAAATTGAAGGTGAATTGAAATCTCCAGAAGAAAAATGTTCTGTTTTCAATTCAAGCTGCGAGAAAAAAATTGTGCAAGTAAAATCAAATAAGTCAATCAGTTTTATGTTAAAGTTACATAGTTCAGAGTTAATCAAGGCACTGCACAAGAGCATTTATATAACTTATAATTTAGTATAAAAATATGAAAAAAAATTGGTTTACGAGCTGGCAGGTTTCGATTTCAAGATATTACGTCCATAATTAACAAAAGTATTGAAAACGTTATTAAATTGAAATTTCATTATGTTGATCAGCAATAAAAAGAAGACACAGTATTTTGCTACAGTTTATAGTGTAGAAGCTCAAAATAGTGTGTCTTGTTCTTATCGTTGACCAAAATAATGAAGTTGAATTCAAGCATATGATTTGTGATAAAAAATATTTGTAATATTTCTAACGTTCTAAAATATTTTTCAACTTCATTCAATGATGAAAAAATAAGATGAATTCGAAAAAATATCAATAGTTTGGAGCTGCTGGAAGTCGACAAAACAAGCCTAATAAGTTTAAGCAAAAAAGTTTGCATATAATCAGTACCGGTATCGATCATAGTAGACATCTGTCATTTATTAAAATATAACTTACTATTTATAGGAATATACATATCTGGATTTTGACTCAATGGCTCCTAAAGGAGGATTTTGTAGAGTGCTCAATGAATGATAGGTCATATGGTAAATCAACTAAGTTGTGATAAAAATCTTAAAGATCAGGGGTGACACTAGATGGAGCTGGGGTTACATTTCTCCTGGAGGGTTACTAACACTGATTTCAGGGAAACAGTTTTGAATGCCAGGAAATGTTTGGTATTTCAAGCAGTTTTAAAAAATGTCTGTAAACCCCTGCGAAAAAAGTTCATGAACTATTTATGAACTCATGGATCTTTTTCGCAGGGGAATGGCCCCTCTTATGGGGAACTAGGGCACATGTCGGCGCCATTCGTGTTAAAGAACACACTAAAGGTTAAGTTCAAGCCAACAATAGTCAAGTAGGACAAAATCAAGTCTGTTTAGATGATAAGTTAATTTTTCATATTTTTAAACGCAAGGATTTATATTTTACATGTTCACACGGTTTAACAATCGTTCAATTGATTTTGCTATTTAGTAATCTGAAGCATTTGTCACCCGAAGTCCAGTACTGGACCTACACTCATTACTAGTATATATTAATAGCCACATTTAGAGATTAGAGAAGTTACCCCTTAACATGTGAAATACATCATACATTAGCAGCATCAAAAGATACTCTATTTTGGTTATGAACTTCATCATTGCCTTGTGTCGTGAATTACTGTCATTAAAGGTTAGATTGTTAGCAGTGTGTGAATGTAAAATGCAGAGATTCTTGAGCAGCAAATATCATATCCCCTACGCTGTGGTATATATCAAACGTTTACCTCTAATAAAAAGGTTTTAGAAATTGGTAGGTTTGGTGGACTGCAGAGAAGAGCCAACCATTTATGGAAATGATGAAAACCAATGATGCATGCAGAGTTGACATCTACTAGTGTAAGTGAAATATTCCAAACCTGGAATATAAAAAATAACTTTGCTGATTATCTTGTGTTAGGTAATTTTCAATCTACTTGAGGTTGTGAGCACAATTAGGACATGAGAAAAATAATGAAGAAGATTAATTGGGGCTAACCGAAGGTCAGGCTAGGTTAAATCCCCAACATTTTAGCAGGGGCTGTTAAGTGATCAGGGGCCTCTAGTCTGTTAATCATGTGCTGTGATATAATCTAGGCTGGAGTGAAGGCTGGCCTCACACTAACTTAGGATTTGGGCGTGCAGAAGATGTAATTTGACCTTTGCATTTTATTAGTCACCAGGACATCAGTGATACCAGCAGACTTGGGGCGGTTCCTCATTCCTCTGATTATCAGCTTGCTGCATGCTTTGCAAATGTTATCCTGTGCTGGTTGTTAATTAATTCATCCCTGAAGTATAGATTGTATGATTCTTTACTGTTTGTTTGAATTTCTATTGTTGAGGTTTAACAACTATTGGTTAAAAGTCTGGGGGCTTTGTTTGTCGAGTGTTATGATTGTTGTGATTGCTGTTCAATCATTGTTTGTTGTGATGGTTGTTGACCAATCACTGTTTGCAATGATTCCTGGGTAATCATGCATGTGCTATTTTCCCATCCCATTGACTCATTGACGTGATTGATGTACAATCACGGTTTTCTATGATTCTGTGTTTGTTGTGATTGCTGTTGACCAATCACTGTTGGCGATGATTCCTGAGTAATCATTATGCATGTGTTCTTTTCCCACCCTCCCTCTCCTCTATGGCGCCAAGGTGAGTATAATTAGGAATTCCACTGACTTAGCAGTGTGACTGGAGCTGGTTGGTGATGCGAGTAAGTAGGTGTCAGGTCTGCCTTTTGTCAATGGGCGCTCACACATTCACTATGTTGTCGCTCACCAACCAAGCACCTAGTGCAAAGACATATATGTGTAATTTAGATGCTACTATGTCGAGGGATTTAACATAAGCCAAAAACCAACAATAACAGCTCATGAATTCATGAATATGATTGCATGAACAGTTTATAAATAGTTCATGCAATTTTCATGGAGTGTTTATGAATTATACATCTAAATAATAGCTATAAGAATAAGAATAACTATACATTAACAGCTCATAGTTCAGCAATGGATTTGTTTTTCGCATGACACACATGCTTTACCAACGCAATCACTGCTATGTTCAAAAACATACCTACCATTAGCACCAAGGCCAGCACGATATTCAGCAATGAGTTTGAAGTAGGTAGAAGTTGAATTGAAATTGAATTTAAAATTATTAATTCAAAATTGAACAACCTTGGGCAATATAAACAAACTTGATTCTGAAATAATTTGTTTTATTTTAGAAAAGGGTTACCACACACTTGCAGATGCTTGTATTCATATTTACTACACTCAGAAAAGTTGAAAACACTTGGGAAATGTTGAAACCACTTCACTTCTTCCGGCATTCCTTTGTAGTAAATAAATATGAATACAAACCCAGCAAGTGTGTGGTATTACCCTTCAATGAAATTACATTTTTTGACAAAGACATACAACTTTATATAATTTAAATATCCGATACTTACTTTATCGACAAGTGATATGATGTCTGGCATTGGATCTAATATTACTCTTTCATAAACTGGACTCAACTGATCTACGAGGCATTTCTGCGTTATTTGGAGCTAGAAAATATTGATAAATGTAGATAAATATGTATTGAATAAAAATAGACATGTTAAGATTGCACTACATGATCACTTTATCGAAAGTAATATTTCCAGCAAGCGATCATTTGCCAATCGTGGAATCACAAATGTCTTTTGATTATTCAATAAGTTTTTCATTGTTTAGAAGGTGCATTATTTATGTATGATGTTAAATAAGGTTCAATCAAAACCATTTGCATTGTGATTGTAGATCATGTCAATTTTTTTAGAATAAATATACCCCGGTGAAAAGCAATTAAGCAGTCCATGAACGTTAAATGGGTGAAGGATTATGAACTGTTAATGAACAGCCCATGAGAATTTGGTCATTTAATGTTCATATACTGTTCATGAACTCATCAACCGTTTTTCGCAGGGGTGATACCTATCAATGAAAGTTAATTTATAACAATACCTTTTGCTTGTTGTTGTTGCATATTGAAAGAAGATTATGAATCATTTTTAATGTTTCTTTGCGCACAGATGTGTTGTTATGCTTTAAGAAAGGCCACAGTCGTGGAATTAGGTTGCTGTAAGTAGATAGATCTGCGTAGGGACCATAAATAGCATCAAAATGAATGAAGGAGGATAAAAGTTTCATCACATTATTTGTAGATGCAGTGAGATCACTAGGATCAATCAAGATTGACCACAGTGTGTCAAATAGAATTGGGACTTCAGCTTTGTATTTCGTTATTATCAGCTCTGTAGCAGGAATGAGAGTTTCAGCAGATACAGAACGAACATTGTCATCAATATCACCTAGACCATTTTTCACCCATGGCAGCAAATGAGGTAATATCTCTTCAAGCATATCCTGTAGAATCAATATGAAAGCTGGTTAGATAAAATCACATTTCTACATACCGGTAGCAAAAAAGAGCATAGTGAGACATAGTATGTAAATCAAATGATTTATAGGCAATAAAGACGTTTTTGAAATGTGGATTACAAAGAACAATTAAGCTTCATAAGATAAAGTAGATTATGCTACTGCAATTTCAATTGTAAATCCCGCATAATATCACTAAGTTTCCATAAACAGTTTCTTTTAAACTAAACTATTTCACTAGGGTTGATATCATGACCCACTTATTATTGCGAGTTTTAGCGACATCAGGACAGTGATATTAATGAGGCTACATTGTACAGAATGACGAAAATCACTGACCAGTTGCAGTACTGTGTATGCCAAATTTTATTATTCATATTTCTAATCTCAAGTGAGTTGACCAACGCTAACATTGGATATATTGGTACACCACCATACTGAATAGAAAATTGAATTGGGCTCTATTGCCAGCAGATTTAAAATTTTGAGGTGCATTTCAGTAGTTTTCAATAGATTGAGAATAATCTAGATTATAAAGTGTCGGGTGAATTTCAGTAGGCTATGGTTCCCAGTAGCCTACAGTTCCAGTATGTTTTCAGTAGGTTTTCAATAGCAATTTAGTATATCCAAGATTCATAATGATATATTATCCTTACCTGTTTCACTGCAACAAGATATTTGAATCCAAGAAGACTTCCATGACGAACATGCCAGTGTGGATCTTTCTGCAGTGCCACCAATGTCTTCATAACTTGGTGAACACTTTCATTTGCCATAGTTTGCAGCACACAGCCGAGGGCCTGAGCACATGTCTCTCTAACAGGTGCAACAACCTTGAGAGGGAAAAAATACGAAAAAAATGCAATCGGAAGTAATATGCTGCTGACTAATAACATAAACGTCAAAAGTAGATATGACATTTAAGTTATAAAAACTTTACTTGGAAAAGAGAAAAACAGCCAACTACCTTGTCATTTACTCAAGACAACTTTTTACTTTCCAATTTCCAAAACAGAAGACTGAAAATGCATGATTAGACACCGAGAACACTCCACTGCTGTTCTTGTACAAAAATATGGTGTTTTTCTCACTGAATTTAAAAATGTGTACATCCCTCGTTGCCTTTCAAAACAATAACTGTAATTATTCTTGTCGAGAAAGAAAGTATTGATGGCAACATGGAACAACAATCGGGACAATATCAAACTTATACTGCCACTGGCAAATGGTCCTGGAGAAGCTAGTATGCTAAGTGAGCTCAAAGTTAATGATACCAAAGAAACATTGCCTACTTTACAATCTGTATTGTTTATATATACAATTTATTTAACTTAGTTTGTGATCATTTCATCATTTTATTCAACAGCAAGATCATTATTAAAAGTTAAATTTGATATAATATTAGAAGATGGAAATATGTCTCAGATTCTGCTTTATGAGCCATGCATTTAACACAATTAAGCATGCAATCCTCCTGGAGTGTCTATTCACAAGTCATAATACAACTAGATACACCTTGTTTGGTTCAAGTCACTTCTCACAGAGTGTGATCAATATATAAGCAACGATAATAAGCTCAGTTGCAGAGTGACCACAGTGCGGGAGACCGGAGTTTGATTCCTCCGAGGTTTTCACAAAGGTTTTTTGCATCTGTCTGTAAATTTGTTACGTCTCTCAAACAAACAAGTACTTTTAGATTTTAACAATTAAAGAAATAAGTTGGAATGTTTGCATATACCATAAATTTATCTTTTGATGACTGAGCTACTACTGCTTTCAGTCATATAATATATTTATGTATTTACATTTTTCTAGAACCTCTACAGTCATACATGAACACAATTTATAATAATATAAAATAATGTGTTTACACCCTAGACAACAATGCAAATGTAAATATAAATATGCAAATGTTCAGACACATGTAGACAACACAGATCTTTTAACTTTATCTACTTTTATTTTTTAAAGAAAAAGAATACACCTACACATTCAAGAATAACAGCTTTCAATAACAAAAAATATTAAATTAATGAAAATACAAACTCCTGTTTGAATTTACAATAAATAACTTAGTACCTCATCAGATGCATAATCTCCAAATCGGTCAAGTGCAAGTACACAAATCAAACGTATTGCCATATCTTCTAACCAAAGTCTGTTGGCTTCATCAAGCTACAAAATTGATCAAATGAATAAATGGTCAGCGGACAAATTGACTGAGACTAAGATCTTATTGGCAATGTAAGTATTGGTGAGTGTGATTTTCATGGATTATTCGTAGGGTGCATGTCTATGTAGGTGTGATAGTCAGTCTTGCCAGTTTTGTCTAGTTCTCTAGCAGAATTTGAATTGCTCTTAAATACCATTTTAGCTAAATTTGCTAAATTTCTAGGCGGTCATTTCAATTATTTTAATAGCTTTATACAGATTCTTCTATTGGTTATTTGGATATTGTTAGTTTGATTTAGAAGTTGATATGCTGATCATCGCTTACACACCATAAGTGGTGTATATTTGTACATTAGATTTACTTAGGTTTGTAGGGTACTGAATGATTTTATTAATTAATTGATTTAAAAGCGAAGTTGCACAGAATAAGGTTATTACTTTATTGACGTGCAATATTGCACATTATTATGAGACCATACTTTTGTAATAAAAAGGGACAACAAATTTCCCTCCCTCCGTGGAAAGTATGGTATGGCAAGTATATCAGGTACTTCGCTGACTTGGCAGTGTGACGGGTGCTTGGGTTGGTGGTGACAGTTATGGTTTATGCTGTATCGGTGCTATTTTATATATTATATATCATCTACCAATATCCATCAACAAAGCACCAACGCCAAATATTCAATACTGGTATACGGTAGGCAAGAAGTTTAACAGGACTTATTTACTAAATGATAACTGGAGAGACAACTGAAATTCTACCAAAACACTTGCTATCTAATTGATTGCTAAATGTATATATATAGTTGATTACCTGGTTCATAGATACATAAGAGTTTTTCCCTGCGCCCCCTCCATGATACTTTATGATTTCTCGAAGAGCAGAGGCAGCTCCATGTCGAACCTATGAAACAACAACAATTTAATCAGTAAATAATTAGACGCATGCAGAGTGCTCAAGGTAATAAATGAGAGATGTTTCTGTTGTTTTGTGCTTTATTTTGAATCAATCATTATTTTTATTATCAATATATTAATAACAGATAAATCAATATACACAGATGTCACAAGTATGTGCGGTGTTCATTTCAGAATAGAAATAAATACACCATGTAGATTGTAGACATATATGTAACTATTATGCAATAGCTGCTATTACGTGGGTATAATTTGAGCTTACCGTTTTTTACATTCATTGCCAGTATATGTTAAGTTTGAAAAATGAGTTCTGTATCAGGTGTAATTTTCATAAAACTTGGTGACAATTGAATAATTAAATATGTTGGTTTTACATAAATAGAATAAAATCCTATTTTACAAAAAATAAAACACAATCTTGATAATTTCTGAGTTATGTAGCAAAAGCTATAATTGACCAGCAGACAGATAACATACTATAATACATACCTCCCATGATGGGTCAAACAGCTCAGCACCAAGAACAGAACAAAAATTCTCAAAAGGCCAGTCACCCTAACATAGAAGTAAGAACATAAAATTATGGTGTTAGTCAGTAGCATCAGCAGGATGCTAGTAACGGTTACAAAAGTAACAATGTTACTTATAATCGTTACTTTTTAGGAAATTATACTTGAAATAGTTCTTTTAAGCAACTTCTACTTTAATCGTTACTTTTTAGTAACTTTTATTTGAACAGTCAATATCGCATAATACGTTATCGTTGGGACCCCGCAGAAAATAACGCATTACGCGATTAATGTAGCCGTAGACTTTACATCAGCTCATGGTTTTATCATATTATAAAGACATATGAAATAAACATCGCTGTTCATGTAACTTATTTATCAAAAACAAGTTCAAATTAAATAACAATAACATCTTTCTGTTTCAATTACTATATAAATGAATAAATGATAAACACCCTTTCTATCCATGTCTCAAGTTTATCTATTCAAGATAAAATGACATCACTGCCTTTACCATTAAATTCTTGATCATAAAATTGTAATTCAAAATCAGACATCACGCGTACAGATTACGATTCTGGTGATGTAACCATTTGAATATTTTATAAATAATTCCAGCCAAACAACATCATAACAATCACTCAGATTGTTCATAAAATTTGATAGGCTAGTATTTCTATAAAGTGCTGTAAACAAAATAGTGCATATTTCCGAAAGCGCAAAACGATTTCCGTGGATTCTAGCACTTTGACAGATTTAATTGTTATTTAATCAACTATCTGGAACGTATTGCGCGATAAAACGTACTACGTAATGACATATTATTCAATAATAATTAGTTGACTTACAGAAAAAAATAATTTAACGTATTACTCGATAAATCTTATTGTGCAATAACGTATTATGCAATATTGATTGTAACTAGTTACTTTTCTGTAAAAGTAATATCTACTTGTAACTAGTTACATTTAGGATTAGAGTTAAAGTAACGATTGCTCTATTGTGTTTTGCTTAATCAAAATCTTTCGTCCTAATTGTTATCATCCAAGAACAATAAAAACACAAACAAAGAGTTTTCTACAACTGCAAAAAATTACATTCGGGGATGTAACATTCTGTTTGCCAATCTGTTTTTCCAAGTATATGTTACTCAAGTAATTCAACGAGCGTTTGACATGTCTGATGAGTGTTTGATGAGATTTTCTTTGTTATGGTAACTAGGGGGATTGCCTAGACCATTCAACTATGAAAAAGATGTCGCTGTGAAATATCTGTTGGGTGTCTGTTTTCGCATTTATATTGTCGAAAAAAGCATTTGATTAATTAACAAATTAAAATACATAAATATTATTTCATTATTTCATTATGTCTCATTTTTTCTGTTGGATATTTTTAGAAACAGTAACGGAGAAGTAACTTGTAACTAGTATTTTTACTTTAACTGAAGAGTAGTGTCTAAAGGTAACTAGTTACTTTCTCGCCTAAGTAAGGGTAACTGTAACTAGATACTTTTCAAAAGTAGCTTTAACATCCCTGGGCATCAGATATTGTAATGTTGTCACAATAGTTATTTATGTTCTTAACTGCTGCATAGCGATAAAGACAATGATTGCGAAAACATATATTAATTGAAAATTTAAATTCCAAAGTAGTAGTGATTGTGATGCTCAGGCTAATAATAGTTGTTGTATAGTCGGTCTTGCACTCAAAGATGAAATTTATTATAGAAATTAATATCTTAACCAAAAGGTAACCTAAACGTATCTATCCAGAGGAAAATAAATAAATTTGACCTATGGAATTGTATATTTGCATACCTCATTAATGGAGGATGACATGTCAGTATGTGATTCAACCAATATGCGATCACCTTTTCCTGGTTGTTCAACAACAACACTAGAAAGTCGCCTCAGTTTCTTTGCTGGATTGGAACTATCTTCATCGTCTTTATCCCTAACAGGATAGAAATATTTCAAAAAATTTGAACATTCTGTAGTTCACACCATCTTATGTTCTCTGCAGTATAAATTCCACACCAAGAAACTCTCCTCAAATAAGAAATTCACCTTAACTAACATTAGATTAGTTTTTACGAGATGTGGTGAAATACATACGGATGTGTGTCAAATTCTTTGGATGTTTGTTTAGCTAGGATCTTTGCCCTTCTCTTCTCTCGATTGCGCTCTCTTGAACTCATTGGGAGGATACAATCCTGATTTTGCATTTCTTTTCCAGTATAATTTGCCTATCCAGTTGAATAATGACACAAAAACAATAAATGTATTGTTCTTTTAAAGGCAAAATGGATAATCAATTTCCCTGCAAAGAAGTATCTCAGTTGATGAACATGAAATTGCCCAAATTCTTTAAAAACTTCATGAACTGTTCATGTGAACTGAAGTTCACAAACAATTGCTGAATACTCACATTCATGAACTCATGAACTTTTTCCCAGGGAGTTGTGTGGAGAATTACTTAATTCTCAACAATTAATAAGAATACAAATTACTTTCCTTAAAATTGAAAAATTACATTTCACTATCGGTATCTACTTTTTCGTAAAAAGTAATCAATTACTAAAGATTAATTACTTCCCAGAAAAAGTAATTAATTACTAAATACTGTAAAGCTACTTATGAAACATTTACCAAAAGCATTTCTGTCAGTAGACTAAAGATTAAAAATTACATTTAGGTTGGACAGGAAGCATTTACTACATTTTTACACTGGTAAAGAAAATTAAAATATGAATAGTTTATAAAGTTTATAAAAGATTATAAGTTTCATCGATCACTCAAATTTGTTCTGGAAATTATTCATCCATAAGTCAAAAATACTTTCAAAAAATCTTTCCATCCTTCATTTCATATTCTACAAGGCAATCGGCATATTTCCAATTCAATCTCTGGTCAACAATCATACAATCAATTATCATAATTAGATAACTTCAGAACTTTGATTATGGAAGGTAAAATATTTTCTCAGATCCTGATGACAAAGTTGACAAATTCGATTTGAATGGTTTGATTGTGATGTTCTGACAAACGGTTGACTGTACTTTCAGAAAAGATAATCATAACAAATGGAAATACAAACCAAAGGAAAACCATTTTCTTTTTCTTTTGCAAATCCATCTTTAGTGGAATTATCAGTGCTGCTTTGAAAATCTTCATCATCGAGCAAATGATCTATACCGAATTCTCCAGCACATTGCAAGTTTGACAATCCAAGTCTTTGGTTGATGACTTTCCGTTGTTTAGCAATCTTCTCTTTGTTAGTCATTCCTTAAAAATTATAAGCAAAAACAATGGTAAAAAATGATTAGCTTGTTGCTTAAATCCAAGTTCATGACAAGTATTCAGTGATGATGAAACACACACACAGGTACACACAGGTATTGAAATATTTAAATTAAATATTGAATCTTTATCAGGTGTTATCAATTTAAAAATAATAACAACCACAAAGGTGTAACTTATGCTAATTATTCTACACCATGCCCCTTCTCAAGACGTTTGAGCAATCTTCTGTTACGCAAAAGACGCAAGTTTCTTGACAGCACAACGCATCAATGTCCAGAGTCGCGTACTTCTTAAACAGTTCCTCGTCTTCCACATGTGCCGTCAACATGGCTTTGCATTAGTATCGTGTCACCAACGTTCAGTGGTTTCTAGCTCCTTTCCCATAAGTTTTACTGCTCTTCCGTCTTCTCTTGGTGAACAGCACGCTTCTGTAAAGTTTCTAGGATATCTACTTCTGGGGCCGGGCTAATGCAACTGTAGTAGCAGGAGCTAACGTTCGCTGAAGGTGCCAAAACAGCCATTGGGAAGAGGCCTTACCAACAAGAGTTCGAGCAGTATTTTTCAGCTCCGGCATTGCAGTACCAAAGGCATCTTGAGTTAGTCAACCGATTTTCTAACACTTTTTCTCCATACTCTTCATGGCTACACAGCAGCTTGTGTATGTCCATTGGATTGCGGATAATGGGCAGAGAACGAATCGGGCTTGCTGTTGTATTCTTCCGGTAAGTCAAGAAATTCCTTCGCCGTAAATTGCTTTCCCCCATCATTTTTCAATTGCAGAGGAATACCATAGTCTCCAAAAAAAAGCTTCAGCTCAAAATTTCTTTGGCAGAATTTGGAAGTTTCCAAAATGAACAACAATAGGCCATCCCGTGTAACGGCCCACCATGATCATGAAATGTACAGCAGCATACAAACAGAGATCAGCAGACAGAGATTCAAATGGTCTCTTGACTTCAATAAGTAGAGTAAACTCTTCGTGAAGTTGGACACCCCGAAATATTTGGCATTGTTGGCAGCATTCAATCATATGGGCAATATTGCTTCCAATGCCAATCCAGAAGTATAGACCTCCACCCTTCACCTCATACTCGCACACAATAGATATGTTGCATTCACGTGACAATTTTTGGAAAATTTGGATGCAAAACCCGTTTGTGGAGAATTTCATTAAAAATCATGGCTGCGGCGGGTCAATCGCCTCTTAAAACGAACTGCTAGAGCAGAATAATCAAGGGACCGAGTAAGTACCACTTTTCAGCTGTAATGGTAAAAAAATATTTACTCGTACTTTACTATTTATGACTTTTCAACTCCGATTTTTATATTCTCAAACTCTGGGCAATTTTCATAAAAAATATCAGGAATAGAAAAATAAGAAAATAGAATAATAGAAAGAAACAATGTTATTCTACCTTTCAAGTTAAAATTTGGCCTTTACCATGCTCATATTGATTATTCTACTTTCGTAATCTAAGATTCTAAGCGATTGACCTGCCACAGCCATGATTTCGAATGGAATGCCTTACACCAGCGATGCTGTGGGGGGTAGCATTCCCACTGTAACATCTCTATTGATAAATGTGACAATTTTTTTTGTAGAAGTGATTTTGATACATTATTTATATTTAGTTATTGTCTTGATGACTTCAATATGCCATTAAAAGCGACGCTAATTCAACTCCTTTCCAGATAAACATTCTGTAAACATGTTGTTGGTTCCATTTCTGTCTCTTGTGATGATTATTGAAGATTTAATCAAAATTTATCAGTAACTCTAAAACTCTGTGAGATCACCATGCAGAAATTATAAAAATGACTATAATACAAGAGTGACAGCTAACTTATTTACTACCGGTATAATGGTTGAATTTGTAGAGAGCATGAAAAGCAATGCAAATAAGTGGCATGGTGTTACAATGATTACATGAACTGAATTTGATCAGCTACATCTACAATTACCTTCTAGCCATTCTTCTTGCTGCTCAAATTCTCTTCCAGACGAAGCAAGCAAGGGCGTTCCACTTCCAAGCACTTGTGTTATGTCAAACTCAGCAAATGATAATCTACCATCAGCTTCTTCAAGACCAGGTTCTTTCTTGATATCTGTGAATTCATTTGGGTTCTCAACTAAAATAAAAAGCATAAATGATAAATAACAAACTGCTAATCAATAATAAATATATTTAGAATAGAATATATTTGTCAAAAATCAAATGATGTAAAAAAATTGACAGGCAAATAATGGGAAGTACAACTTCAACTTAAATAGAGCCTACAAATGCTTTATGCATGATCAATTTAGTAACATATCAAATAACAAGAGAAGACAGGTAGACACCCCTACCCCTGCGAAAACAGATTTCAGAAACAGATTATTAAGGGCAAAGGTTTTGAAGCACTTTCCTCGCTCCTCTGAATGATGGTTTCCAAGGTGAGTATAATTAGGAATTCCACTGGCTGACCTGGTTGGGGGAGAGGCGTGTGGTGTCAGATCTGTCTTGGCTCAGTTGGTGCTAGCACCTCGCTATAGTCGCCTCCCACTAACAAAGCACCTAGGAAAAGTAAATGTAGATCCTACTAAGATGAAGGGTTTAATTGTGTATATATTTGTATATTATTCCTGATTTTTAACTGAACATACCCTTTCGATATTTTACCCTACAATTTAACTTACTGTGTAATTTTTAATTTTAATAATGGTTTTATTTCTTGTATTTTAAGAATGCAATGCACAATGCGTATAACCATATTTGCAATTTTGCATACAATGCTGTAAATGAACGTCTTTAAATAATAATAATAAATTCCTGGCATCTAAATTTATGGTTTATTCCTTTGCAGATTTTGGATTACAGGCAAATAATACTGAATTGAGATCAGTATGGAACAGATTTACAGGTTAAGTGCATACCGGTAGCACAATTAATGAAAATAAACAACATTAATAAGAACATTTGAAATAATTGAGGCTCACCTGGCGCCCTCCACTGTGGTACTTTACAAGCAATAGCAGCAATAGCTTCTGATGCAGCAATGCGAGTATCCCAACTAGAGTTAATCAAATACGCATGAACCTGGAACAAAATTGCATTACTCTTGATCATCAAACACCTCAGATAATTGACGATTATGATACTTTGGTTAAGTCTAAACTAGTGCAATCAAGATTTTTATTAGTGATCATCATCATCATCATCATCATCGATTATTCAATAGGAGGATTAGCTCAGATGGCAGAGCAACCGAATTTCAGATC
This sequence comes from Haliclystus octoradiatus, assembly GCA_916610825.1. Classification (NCBI taxonomy): domain Eukaryota; kingdom Metazoa; phylum Cnidaria; class Staurozoa; order Stauromedusae; family Haliclystidae; genus Haliclystus; species Haliclystus octoradiatus. The sequence continues at coordinate 16,921,417 of OU744449.1, forward strand.
GATCATATTTGATCGACTGTGGTTCAAATCTCCCTAAGGTCAACTCAGCCTTGACTTCATCTGAAACAACAAATGAGTACCATCTGAGGATGGCGCATGGAGTGGTCCAGAGGAAATTGCATTGTGAGTAGCTGCGGCGCATCGTTGCACATTGACAATCAAGACCTATCTGCCATGAAATATGTTGAAATTGATCTGCAGTGTCGCGGCTGAGATCAACAAAGAGCGTTTAAAATCATTGCTCTCAGCGAAAAAAGCCACTCATCTAGAAATAGAGGAGTGGTACGGGTGCCTTCGGTAGGGCGACACCATCTACATTACTTTTTTTATCTATTATTCAGAAACCTTTAAGTTACATAATTTTTCCAAAGGATTGATCAGTTACTACAATAAGGTAATTGGACAGGAAAACAGACATTTATATAGGGTTAAGCAACAGAACAATAAATAAGTGAAGTAAATTATCTTAAGAATGAAAATGCTATTTAAGGGAGTCTTTTGAAAGTAGGTCTGCTCTGAAATCCTACATTGTATGCGGTAGATTGTTCCATTTGTGCACACAAGCATCTTGAAATGAATGGCGATGGCTAGACTTGATGTATATGTCATTATGGATGTGAGATGTGGTAGTTAATGCACTACTATTATACACATACCCTGGATAAAAGATTACCCAATTCATGAGGATGAAGCTTTTGAACTTGACCAAGCTGTTCAGCAGCTGCTTTACGAGTCACAGGCGTTGAGCCAGTGTCCAGCAAAAGCAGCAGGCGATCTAACCTAAAAAGAAAACACATGTATCAATTTCTGCATAAACACAAAACATACAAAACAATCTCAACACATGAATCACAATATGTAACACATCATCATTGTATGTACTCTACATAAAAACGACAACACTTTATGTGTACCATATGCAAGGCTTTCATTGTGTATGATAAATCAATCTTCTCAATTATCTAAATCCACAGTCAGTAGTAGGCTACTTAATTACAACCCATTCTGTATTCGATCTGTGGAGAAACAATCATAATAACAAGACTGCTGCTATAATTGGAAAAAAGAAAACTGTAAATAAATTACATCCTGTTTGAGAAGCATTGTTACACGTATTATCATTAGTTAAAGAATAAGTATTGCTGCTTTAAAGCTAGATTGAGGACATATATATCAGTGTATACATTATTTTCGACTAAACAATTTATTATTATCACATTGTGAAGGCTCAAAAGAAACTCAAAGATTCAAGTTGCATGAACGTTAATTCCTTTTTATCTTACTTATAACTTGTTACAGTGTAAATATTTTTCTTACTGTTATAAAATAAATCTTAAAACTGAAGACTTGCTGTAAAACAAATCAGTTAAAATTGCTTCAAATATTGATGAAACCTCAAACACGAAATTATTGGCAGAGCTAGGAGATAGAAGAAAGACATGCAATCAAGGCTGATGGTCCTGACTTCTTTGAAAAGAGACTAGAAGATTTAAGAGATGAACTGTTACATCAACAAATAGAATTAGAAGCAATTATCAGCAAACACAACTATTAATAAATAACAGGTTAAAAATAGACATCAGAGGTGAATGTTTGTATGTTAGAAATACTGATAATGTACACATACAGTCAAGTAATAGAGAATAAAAAAATCAGTAACTGTTAACTTCAACCTTCTTGATTGATTTAAAGTTGATGCTTGATTGCCCAAGAATAAGGGGGGGCTAAAGAATCTCAGAAAGAAAGATTTTTATTACAACCAATGGGGGGTAATTCTTCCCCAGCGAAAACAGTTCAGGAGTTCATGAACAGTTCATGAACAGTTCATGAACGCTAAAGGGCCCCAAATTTTCATGAACTGTCTGTAAGGGTTCATGAACTGTTCGCAGGGGTTGCGTGGCTTACATGTTGAAATCCAAGAGTAAGGAAATGATGTTGTTCTTTCTACTTATCCACTTGAAATAAAATGGTTCCTGGTAATCTTGGCGTGCTGATTCAACATATTACGTTTTGGTTTGTTGATTATGTTATTATTGTAGTTCTATATTTTCAGACAAACTTTCAGGGAAGCTGCGAAAATATGGAGAATCCAAGATGCCTTGGAAAACTCTTGTTAAACTTTGAAAGGAAAACGGTGCAGAAAACCTTGAGTTTAAAAATGTTCTGACTTATATTACTACAAATTAACAGACCATGTTAGTATCTTCTACTTTTAGTTCTAAAACCATTACTTCTACTCTATCGTCCAGTGGTGTTTCTTCAAGATCAACTTCTCTTTGTGAGACTAGATTTTCAATTAGTCAATCTCGCTTGTCAATGGCTGGTAAAAATTGAAGCTAGCAGATGTAATACCCCATAATGCTGTAGGAGATCCCGCAGAATGATGAGCCAGATTTGAGGCAATTGCTACGCTAAAAGGGTATACAGAAATTGGCCAAGTGTTGAGTGTACCTTTACTGTTATGTGGGACAGCAACGAAATGCCTACTTTAAAAAGAATATACTAAAAGACATCAAAAGGCTTGTTCATTGTCAAAGTTTGCTGCGTCGATAATTTAAAAGTTTGTGTGTTGAAGGAAAAGGAAAATGTAGATTGTTAATTTGCTGACTTTGAAATGCTGTGTACCTTTGCAGGCATTTCGTGCCCTGGAGTGATATTTGTTACCAGATTGCCTGATGATGTTGGCTTACAGTTAAGATCAATGGTTAGTGCGTCAGATGCAGAGTTAATAACTAAAGCACATGTGTCATGTATTGCTAAAGGCATATGGCATGGATAAATATTGCTACTGAAAATACATTGGCGACTAAGTGTTATAATAATACGAATAACATTGTCAATAACACTGAAAGAGTTGAATTACGCATGTGTTACATATGCAGCACAAAAAGGCATATTGACAAAGATTGTCAAAACTGTACGAATAGACAATTTTAAAATGTGTATTAAAATGTGTATAATGTGGTGAAAATAGTCATATGTGAATACCCTAAATTTAAGGAAAACACCCCTGCAAAAAAGTTTATGAACATGAACATTCATCCACGTTAAATGGCACACAGTAAATGAACGTTCATAAATGAAAGTTCAACAAAGTTATAGAACTATTTCACCAAAGTTCATAAACTAGTTCATCAAAGTTCATGAACGTTCATCGACAAGTTCATCAAAGTTCATGAACCAGTTCATCAAAGTACATGAAGCAGTTCATCAAAGTTCATCAAAGTTCATCAAGTAGTTCATCAAAGTTCATGAACGTTCAACAACAAGTTCATCAAAGCTCATGAACCAGTTCATCGAAGTTCATGAAGTAGTTCATCAAAGTTCATGAAATAAGTCCTTCAAAGTTCATGAACGTTCATAAACTGTATATGAACGTTAATGAACTGTATAGTAGAAGGTAACAGATTAAATCAATAATAGGAAAAAGCAGCATTGAATGTTTGAATGTTAAGTTGTAAGAGATGATATAGAAAAGGTAAATGAATACATTTAGACAAATTAAATATATGATATAGAAATGTATGAATTAGTCTAACTTGTTAAAATATCAAATATTGTTTGAAGCTGTTTGAATCTTTAAAATATGTCTAAAGTCAAATCAATTCTGCTCATTGAAGCCTAAAGCATATCAACTCCTGAAAGAGTGCTGTCCTTGACTGTCTTTTGCTTTGAAAGGATTTTTCCAGTTATCAAGCATGATTTAACTTCCTATTCTGTGAACATATCTCTTTACGTCTTCAAATCATAATGTGAAGTTTTGCGTTTTAAATGCATAGTTGTATAATTATCTTACTATATACTAAGTGTAAATTGGTTCTCTGTTGGGATATTCTTTTGCTGCCATGATTCAGTTTCAAACTATCTTTATCCTGTAATGATATTTTCCATCTATTATAAGAAGTGCTTTCAATAATAATAAGTCTTAATATTATTAACATTTGGATTGTAAGCTTCAAGAGCTTGATTTTGTCACACGTTCAGTGTTTGAATTGAAAATAGCAGGCAACATGAATAATTCTGAGTTGAAACTCTTTGTAGTTTTGTTGTGGGGAAAATAAAGTTTGTAAAGCTTTGCCTCTTTGATTTATCTTCTTGTGTATAATTAAAAGGAATTATAAAAGCTGGCCTCATATTCTTTGCATGGCATTCAATGTATACACCAACACCAGATATGAACAACCATTAGGGAGTACTGTAGTAAATTATGTTTGAGTTTTGAAAACCACAGTTTCATCTAATTAAGTACAGTGAAACCTGTATATAACGGCCAGCTACGAGAGGTAGATAAATTGACCACTCTAGACAGGTGGCCTTTATATACAGGTTCTATTCAATAGAAAATATTATTTTAGACATTACAAAAATGACCATTATAGACAGGTGGCCGCTGTTTAGAGGTGATCGTTATAACAGGTTTGACTGTATTTCAAAATCAAACTTTACTTTCACCTGGAAATTATCTTTTCAATCCTGTTGAAGCCATATATTTTTATGTAAAACTTTGTAGAGTGTCTATCCACCAGCCAAATTTCTCACATTACTGAAGTAAACCCAATTTTCAAGTTTGCTATATTTTTCTGGCTCAAGTAAACCAGGTAAACAGGCAGCAAAAGTAAGGGATGATATAAATTGCTAACTGACTTTATAAGCTAGTTTTCTCTTGAATCACAATAGCTAGTACCCAGGTCCAAGCACGTAGTCTACATATAAACAGCTTATCACCTGTAACTATCAGCACGAGATCAGCTTGAATTTATTAACTTCTCACTTAGACACCCATTTAGCACTTCCTGTTTGTGAGATTTGTCATCAAACAATTAAAGTGCACATGACACCAGAAATGAGGGTGGTACATCCTAGAGGTTCTAATCTGAGCAGAATCCCAAGGACAACCAAAGCCTACAGGATGGGGTATGATAGAGGAATCCTCAGCAGTGGCCAAAAATACAAACCTGCTGGTCGCAAAAGCGCTTGTTCGATGGGATAATGAAAATGCTGGATTTAATGTAGGCTATGTGTTATGAATCCGACATCAATAGCACATACAATATACAAAAACAGATTTGCTACCACTTGCAGTCCAGTGGAACTGGTCGTCAATACCCCCTTCAGATTCAAAGCAAGTAAGAATGGCGTCACAAAGTGGAGGATTCAATTCCTCAGCATCTCATTGAACTTTATCAAAGCTGCAAAGATGAGCCTGACATTGATTAACAAAAAGAAGTTGCTAATCTTCTCATTTATTTTCAAGACGTGTTCTCAGCTTCGACATGTCAGTGTCAATTGGAAGAACAGTGTCAATTGGACAGTGTCTTGGTTGTGGAAGATGGTATAAGGCATCGAATACATTAAAAAAGTGTATTTCATCTCATTATATGAATGATGCCACTTAAGACAAGAATTCAATAAAAAGTTAGGCGAATGAATAGTCAATAGGGCACTTGATTCAATATGATGCTGCTAAATTTGGTAAAGGCAAAAGGTTTAATATCTATGTTTAGTGTTAGACAAGAAGTAAAAACAAGGTTAGACCAAAATTTGATTTCCGTGAAGTAAATCAATAAGTAGATGTATTTACAGCTAAAAGTGATGTATGTTTAGACAAATTACATAAATGGCAACAAACAGGGACCAATTGTGCTATGGTTGATCAAAAAGACGCTTATCTTTAGTTGAATGTCGACAATAAACTTTGGCCATATCAAACTATTAGCTATGAATAAAAACCGTGGTGTTTAACGATAGTAGGGCTTTGTTTAAATATTGCCCTAATGGTTATGATAACAATTTTACAGCATATATTGATATGTGATGAATTAATTTATAATGGAATAGATTCTTACGTAGATGATAGGGCCTATTACTGTTAATACGGATATTGTATCTCTGGAATATGTACGCAAGCATTCATGTAAACTTGGTTTAATCGCTAAGCCTACTGAATTGTAAGTGAAATGTACTTGGATAAATGTTAGTGAAAATGAAACATTTAGTTATGGAAATGACCAGATATAATTTCCATTGAAATTATAGATTTTACATAATTAACTAGCAGGAAATTATTTTCTATTTGTGATAAATTAATTGGTATTAATACCCTGTTTGTGAATGGCTGATAGTAAATTGTAGTTTTATTAAAAGAGCTACAAACAATGTTGTTTGGGATATTAATGCATCACCGGATGTTATTATTATGGTAAAAAAAGTTTCTCAAGGGTATAAATCTTGCTATTGTGTGGTCATTAACTTTAATACAATTAAACCTGATTCACTACAGTATACGGATGGGTAAATCATGTGTTAACCAGCCAACAACGAGTTAAATTAAAGACCTGTGTATAAAGTAAGTGATAACGGTATAGTAGAGAGAATTCATTGTACAATAAAATCATGTGTCGAAATAACAGGAAGTGGAGCTGTAGATGCTGTTTACTGATAGTATTCCAACTTGTAAAAATAATAGTATGTCTCTTGCAAGGATTATTTATTCTTATATTCCACGGTTAAAAGTTATAGCTCTGACTAATGGAAGAAAGAAATAGTAATTAAATAAATATCTCGTTATAAAGTTGACGTTACCGTAAAATAAATGGGATATTAACTCTAGACATGCGTATCACCTAAGAAAGTGTACTGTTAATGAGAATGAGATGTCAATGATGTTGCTTGTAACTCGTCTTTAGATAGCCTACTGACAAAGTGAATTAGAATTGACAACTGATAATATTAACAACCATGCTCCTATCCCACTATATCCTCCGGGGACATTATTGCTGGACTCAGAATGTTTTCAAAGTAATAGTAAGTACGTGTGTGATCTACATCGCACACAGCCAAAAGTATCAACGACGCGCGCTCTATAATGGTTACATCGGATGTAACTACACTGTTTCTGCCAAATCGCAAACGGACAAGCCAAAACAATTTGAAATGACCATCAAAAGTCTTATTTTCTTTCACCAAATAGGTTTGATAAGAAATTAGGAATAGCCTAGGCAATACTATTCAATGTATGAATTAGACAATAAAATTTAGGATAAATAATAACAGAATCAACTAAAGGCGCATTATTGACCGGCGATAATTGTTTTGAAAAAAATACATGAAATCTGCTACATGTAACTGGAATATAGGCTAGGCCTATCTAATGAATCTAGCTTCATTTTGACAACATCAAATCAACGGCTCATATTTCTGTATTTCAATTACACTGACATAACTGAACCTCTATCAAAACAAAATAAACATCATATGTGATATCTGGGTGTTTGGATAAGCTATTATTATTTGCTACAAAGTTGATTCCAGATGAATTTAATTACTGACGGTTGCCCAGTCATTCGTTTGTCTGTGTTTGGAACCGCAATATTTTTGGGTGATAAAATTCCAGACTTGTTCGCTTGGAATGATGATTTTAAGGACATATATATGTCGAATTTGAAACCCTGATTGACATCATCTTTGTATTCAACTCGTAATGCTTTGCTTGTGTATCTCAAAAAATGTTACAATATAGAAGTTGCATTTCAGAATTCACGGCTCAAATATCGTCAACTCACTGAAATAGCATGACGTAAATGAAAAAAACTATGAGATCAGATTTCAAAAAATTCCATACAAAGGCTGCCGGTCTTGTTTGACCCTTTAAGCAATATGATAATAGAATTCATTTAAAGGGTCAATTTCAATGAGTGTGCATGCTCGGTAAACTTCTGTAGCTTTAAAACTACGAGATCAGATTTCAAACAATTCCATACAAAGGCTGCCGGTCTTGTTTGACCCTTTAAGCAATATGATAATAGAATTAATTTGAAGGGTCAATTTCAATTGAGTGCGCATGCTCGGTAAACTTCCGTAGCTTTATCCAAACGGCTAAAACTACGGCAACCGTAGCTTTAACCTTGTCCTATCTTATATAGATAAAATTATCCAGATAGGGACTGGGGATAGCATGGGCTTCCTCCATATCTCAGACACCAGACCATGAATGAATAGGGACTGTTATCTGGTGACTGGTTATATAATTATATCCTAATGACAGGATCATTGCCATTAATTGGACATGGAATTACATAATTATTTCGGAATAGGCACCGACAATGATTATACAGTAGATTTAGATAGCATATTAACATTGCTTTAAGACATTGCTTACCTGGTAGCCATTTTCTAGCTGCTTGCCCCCTACGACTTCATAATAAACGGCCAAAAGACAGCCACCAGCCATTCACTGGCCATTCACACTGACAAGAATGAGGGGAACAGTAAATGTTTCCACTTCGAGGCTTCCAGTTCCAGTGTCGAGTGGTCACGGTCAATCTATGGTCACGGAAATGTTGCGGATCTGTTACTCTTCGACAACATGCACACAAGCCATACAAGCACAAAAAGGACAAAAAATAAACTAGAGCGATATCAGATACATCAAGAAAAGTCAATTATTAACTGTAATCAACTTTATTGCTGTCACAATGAGCGAAAATACTGAAAAAAAGTTATTCAAAAGAGGTAGATGGTCAAAGGATGAAGTTGAACTTCTCAGGCGTAATGCCAGTACTTTCATGAAAAACAATGGCATAGAAACTCTTCGTGAGTTTGTAATTGACCGGGATTTTAGAAATTTGAGAGCAACATCAGGATTCTACAATGAGCTTGGAGTTGGTATCAATCGTAGTCATGTCGATGTTTATAAGAAAGCTAGACGCGAACTCGATGACCTCAATCATCGCGGACAGTACACCGAAGATGAAATTAAGCAACTACATGATGTCGTCAACTCGAAATTTAAAGAAGACGGAGTAAACAACTGGACAAGTCTTCGCCAGAAGTTTAATCGTAGTGCCCTGTCATTGGAACGAAAATCAAGAAAACTAATTAATAAAGTCAACATTGGTATTTGGAGTAATGAAGAAATTCAGAAATTGTCAGACGCAGTTCATGCAAGCACTGATACAAAGCGTGGTGAAGCTGTTTTTACATCTATACATTGGAAAACTATATCAGATGCTGTCGGAACTAGGTCAGAAGATCAATGCAGATTCAAATGGACCAATGATGCGTGTTGGCTAGAGCAAGAGCGCTCTCGAAGACCTGAACAATGGTCAGCAGATAGTGACATTTTATTGTTGCAATTACTTTATTCGTATCAAGCTGAAAGTGAAGAGGATGTCGACTGGGAAGGAATCTACGATAAAATGCACTGTGCAAAGTCTCCTTTTGCTGTGCGCGCTCGCTGGTATCAGCTGAAGCGGCAAATACCTTCTTACCAATATAAAACATTTTGTGAGCACTATTGCTACCTATACAAGCAGCGTCAACGTCTGAGTGAAGTTCAATCAGAGAAATGACCCTCATAAATGTAAATCTATCAAGTAACTGATTGGATTATTAAAAAGTTAATTCAAGCAGTATTATTTTCATTGTGAAATTCTCAAACTTAATTGTACTATCAAATAGCATAATTGAAATTTACGATTATCCTATTGATGAAGCTGATATTAATTTGAAGCATAATTCCGTATGACTGCTAAAACATATAGACCAGAGTACTATCCATGAAGTCATGTAAAATGACATTTCTGTAGGTGCCATTCTTAGGAGTCCCCTGATTTCCTACTGATTTCCCAATCATTTGGCCAGTCAATGACAATCAATGATTCAATCTGAATTTGAGAGAACAATTACCGTGGGCTGATTTCATGTCTCACTTTCACACACGGTTTCACCATATATTTTCCTGAAAACGAGACGAGGAACTGCTGTTTTTGACTCAGGTTTTCCATCTTTTTTGGCAGTAAGAACAATTCAATAGGGAAGCATTAAAGCAGCTATATTACATTTTCTTGTAATTCGACGTACTACGCGGAGGAGACTTAGGGACATCGATATTATACGAGATCGGAGAAATGGAAGCTCTTGCCTTACACGATTTTAATTCCAATGATAATGACGAGTTACCGTTTCGAAAAGGATCTACAATCAAGGTAAGGGTAGGCCTAGGCCTAATAAAACTGATGGGATTTTAATACAGCTTCCTGCAGAAAGGCCGCACAGATCAGACTTCCAAAATAAGTGACAGTCTTGGAATCAGCAATCAGATGGCTTCATAGAGTGCATTGGATGAGTTTTGAAGCAAACACTAATTAAGGCTAGAGTACACAAACCTTTTACTCCTGAGACAAATTCGACAGTCGACACGTTTTCGTATCAAATCTTATTGAAACAAATCCCTTTGATGCTGCTTTCAGGTTTTGAGCACGCACGAAGATAAGAATTGGTTTAAAGCCGAAATGGATGGAAGAGAAGGTTTTGTTCCAAAGAACTATATCCAACTTAAATATAACGGGTAGGTATTCTGATACTGAAGCCATTTGTTAATCAAATATAATTGGCCATCCTATAACATCTCTAGATTTCTACGATTTGAAAGCCCATGTGCGAGCTGTGTAAAGCAGAACCATCATCTGAGTAATGTAACCATTTAACAGTTGTCTTTCTTCATATATTTATTTGCTGGCTGGACTGTCAAAAACTAGCATAAAAATCTACTTCAATGTATGCTATGTTGTCAATCTTATCAGCATGTTGCTCGGGTGCCAGGTTGAAAAGAATGGTCCGCGCGGGGAATGCATTCCCCGCGCAATCTTTAGGAGTTGGTTTTAAACTCTATTAAAAGATAAATGCATTCCCCGCGCAAAACCAAGTTTTCTGAATTCTTTGCAACTAGGCTCGGGTGTAAATACAGATCAATGCTAATAGAATTTCTACATGGAAAAGGAGTTTTTGGATTACATTTTACGCTCTACGCTGATTCTTTGCAGTCAAAGGCTCCTTTTTCCTAGTTCTTGTCCCCAATTTGAATAGTAAACAATACTTTTATTTCGATTACTATTGCGTCCATTAATATAACAATTATATATTAAAGGAGGATTAGCTCAGATGGGAGAGCAACCGAACTTCAGGTCGGATCATATCTGATCGACTGTGGTTCAAATCCCCCTAAGGTCAACTCAGCCTTGACTTTATCTGAAACATCACATGAGTACCATCTGAGGATGGCGGATGGAATGGTCAAGAGGGAATTGCTTTGTGAGTAGCTGCGGCGCATCGTTGCGCATTGACAATCAAGACCTATCTGCCATGAAATCTGTTGAAATTGATCTGCAGTGTCGCGGCTGAGATCAACAAAGAGCGTTTAAAATCATTGCTCTCAGCAAAAAAAGCCACTCATGTAGAAATAGAGGAGTGGTACGGGTGCCTTCGGTAGGGTGACACCGTCTACATTACATTTTACAATATAACAATTAATAATTTGATAGCCTATGTTTGTTTTCAATGATGAAAGATGTATCAATGGAACAAAAATGGTGTCGAAAAATCACGTGACTGGCATCTGTCCAATAGGAGACGATAGCGGAACATGAAAGCGTGTCCTAACTCTTATGGTATAAAGCTATGTTTGTTCCGTTGAATTACAAAGTGACAGGTAGACCTAAACCACCTAACTGAAGTTGAAATTGCAAATATTTAACAGATATCGATCGAAGGCGAGATGAATGTGCGATCGAAGCCTGAAGTGCAAGTTAAAAAATTGTGGAAGTTATCATACAATGCAATTGGTGCACAGTTTCCTATGACCTATTGACATTTGGCGCACTCAAGTCACTCCAGGAGAAAATTGAAGGCATCAGAAAATTATGAGCCTTCTCTCGTGTGCCACATATCAATCACTCATAGGAAGAGCAAGACATAACAAGACAAGACATAACATAGACATAACATAACAAGGGCAGCTAATCCTCCACCATGTCCACTCCTCTCACGCCGATAAACTTTGTAGCCAAAAAGTAAGCCACTAGGAGTAACAAGAGAATCATTTTTGGTGAAACAAAGCAGATCAATCAGTTAAAGCTGCAGAATTGGAATGAAAGAAGTCTCCTTTGTGTAGAGCACTGCTGATGTTCCAGTGAGCAATTGCTATTGTGTTTTTATTGTTTATGGTCAGTATTCTGTTAACAACTCTTCTGCCTAGAACTTGTAGTACTATAATGTTGGTATGTTGTGAAGATTGTGTCTCCTACAGAGTTCACGACATTTAACGATAAATCCACCTTGTTTTCCTCTCCTTCTTCTTCTCCTTCTTCTTCTCCTTCCCTTTATGGCTTGTTGGCTATTCGTGTCGAGAGTAATTACAGAGTCAGAGGACCATGAGGTACCCTCATTTATCACAACTGTTAAAGTGTATATCCCGGATATTGGGAGATTGCTTCTTTAGAAAGTGAAAAATTTTCTATTCGTATATGATCTTCTTGTGTTTTTACTTTGCGCGATCATTTCTCCTTCAAACATGCAGTCAAAGTGACAATTTTGGGTTAATTTTGTGTCTCACTCTTTTTCCTCGAACAGGAACCCATTTATTTTCAACAAGAGAGTTTACACCGAAAAAAACACTAAACTTTTTACTTATTTGTCTCTAAATAAAAAACCACTAAACCAAATGACAATATGCTTTCGGAATGAAATTTTCAACGTTCAGCTGAAGATTTAGAGCTATATTTGATCGATATTCAAGATCCAGGTAAAGAGATATAAGCCTCTAAAGTCAAAAGTTTTAAGTTTTGGATTTTTCTCACTTGAGTGCTCACACGATTAGCACCTCTTTACGACTTTGTCTAAGTAGGTTATCGCTGCTGGATATTGAAGGTTTGTGACTATTTTTTAATAACCATCAACTATGCTGACTATGCTTAGACGAAGTCGCAAAGAGGTGTTAATCGTGTAAGCACTTGAGTGAGAAAAATCCAAAACTAAAAACTTTTGACTTTAGAGGCTTATATCTCTTTACCTGGATCTTGAATATTAATCAAATATAGCTCTAAATCTTCAGCTGAACGTTGAAAATTTCATTCCGAAAGCAGACTGTCATTTGGTTTAGCGGTTTTTGATTTAGAGACAAATAAGTAAAAAGTTTATTGTTTTTCCGGTGTAAACTCTCTTGTGGAAAATAAGTGGGTTAATGTTTGAGGAAAAAGAGTGAGACACAAAAACGTAACTTTGATTGCATTTTTGAGGGGGAAATGCTTGCGCAAAGTAAAAATACAAGAAGAACATGTACTGATAGAAAATTTTTCTCTATCTAAATAAGCAATCTTCCAATATCCAGGATATACACTTTAAATGGCTGTGAATGTTGTAATCCGTTGTAATACCAGAGCTCTCCATACCACAATATTGAATATTATTTAAAATCTTTAAAAAATATGTATCTTGCATTATATTATGTCGAATAAAAATGAGAGCTCACCATGGAAGAAAAAGGTTTTAAAAAAACTAGCTAATATGAAATAAAATAAGTAAATAATTATATAGTGACTTTGTATGTGAATGTAAAATTGTTCAAGCGCGCAGAAATGCAACTGTCGCACAAGGGCGTCGTTGTTGAATTATATATGGTTCCCGGAACACCAGCACAAACCCATAAGGTTTTCAATTATCAAGAATGGTTTTATTATTTGAAATTTTGATTTTTGGAACTTCCTTTTTACTTTTGTAACTTCCATAAACTTTAGTAACATTTCTTTAGAATTTTAAGTTCAATCCCAGAAGACTTTCTGAACTAACGAATTTTACTTGGAATTCAGCGACCAGTCAGTCAACGACCAGAACTTCATCTCCAACTTTGATGTCACGCTGAATGTTTCTCCATTTTGATCGCTGGGTAAGAGATGGTAGGTAGTACTTTTGCCAGATCTTCCAAACCTCGTCTGTCAGATGTTGTACATGCTTGTAGCTGTTGCGGGGGCAGACATCACTGAAATCTCCTGGAGGGGGATTCAGCCTAGCACGCTGAATTAGGAAATGGTTGGGGGTCAAAGGGGCCTGGTCGGCTGGGTCATTACTGACGTATGTGAGAGGTCAAGAATTCAATAACCCCATCACTTCTGCGAGAAGAGTTCTTAGCTCGTCATCGCGCAATTATCTAAAACGTAGACTCCTCTCTTTCATTACCCTATACAATGCCTTCTTTGAGCTCTTCACAAGAGCTTTGTGTACACCATCCCAGTGAGGGGCACCAGGTGGTTGGAATTTCCATTTCACTCCCCTTTTGTTCAATTTCTTATCTAGGTCTTTATCTGAATGAAGCAGATCTACAACGGGTTTGAGGTCTTTCTCTGCACCAACAAAGTTAGTCCCGTTGTCGGAGTATAACAGTTCTGGTGAACCTCTATTGTTTTTGAACCTCTCAAACGCATTCAAAAAGTCTGGACTGGACAGTGACTGAGCTAACTCGAGATGTACTGCGCTTGTTGTCATACAAGTAAAGATACAGCCGTATCTCTTAACCACCTTGTTACGCCCCTCCACTACTTCTAGAGGCCCAAAATAATCAACTGATGTGTTGAAGAAAGAAGGTTTTCCTACTGCCAAGCGCTCAGGTGGCAACTCAGACATTAGTTGAGTGGCAGGCTTGGTTCGCTCCTCTATGCACAATCTACATCGCCCTTTTGCTTTCTTCACAGCCTCTCTTCCACGAACAATCCAGTAGATTTGCCTTACATGTGACAAAACATACTCAGTACCACTGTGTAAACACTGTTTATGATGATAATCAATTATCAACTCTGTCAATTTATGTCGGCAAAATGATAGGATGTCTTGCATCATAGGGAAGTGTGGCCTTTCCAATACGCCCACCAACCCGCAAAAGTCCTTCCTTATCAACAAAAGGATGTAAAGATAAAAGAGAGGAAGATTTGTTTATCTGTTTTTCATTATTTAGTGCTAATAATTCCTTTTCATAAGTTTCTCTTTGACATAATTTTAATTGTTCTTTCAGTTTATTTCCAATTGTATTAGTGTTAGTTCAATTTCATCTAATTTAACTTTGTTCCAATCAACATTAATTTTAACAGTATTGCTATTAACTATAGCTGTATTTCTGATTTCTTCGTCACAAATCGTAAAAGATAGATCTTTCGGCCATTTACCAGGGTCCTCAAGAAGAAAACGTGGTCCAGCAAACCGCATGGTTGGCAAAACTCCAGAAGGCAAGACATTTGAACGTGTCGCTAGGTCACTTACGTTGAGCCTGCCTGGCAGATGCCGCCATTCTTCTGGTTATGTCAACATCTGTATTTCCCCAATTCTGTTGGATACAAAAGGCTTATACTGAGACGCGGCACACCTTATCCAATTTCTGACACATGTACTGTCTGTCCAAAAGCATTTTTCGTAGCTTTAGTAGACAAAGCGCCTTCTACATGAGAGCTGAGTCTAGATCCTAGCACAGCAGCTTGAAGTTCAAGTTTTGCTACGGAAATTGTCTTCTTGGGGGCTACTTTTGTTTTTGCCATTGCAAGTCTGCATGTTACAATACCATCGAAAGAAACACTTCTTACATAAACTGCAGCAGCAAATGCTTCCTCAGAAGCGTCACATAAGGTATGTAAATCATAGTGATCCTCTACGGTATCTGGTTTCAAACACCTCGGTACATGCATTTGTGACAGATTAACGAGATAGTTTTGGAAGGTATTCCAGTCGCTTCTAAATGTGTCAGGCAGTGGGTCATCCCAGCTGACACCTGCAATCGTCATGCGCTGCATAATGATTTTTCCGCTGATAACAATCGGTGACAAAAGTCATAAGGGATCAAACAAGGAAGCTAGCTGACTAAGACATTTTCTTCTTGTCAGATGTTCAACCTCTTCTAATTCAGTTCGATCGGTAAAGAATAATGTATCGCCTGCAGGGGACCACTTTAATCCCAACACTTTGCTCTCGCTGTCATTTTTGCCTAAATTAGATTCATTGTGCAAGTCTGCACATAGTGCTTTTCTAACTTCGTTGGAATTAGAAGTCCATTTTCTTAGGTTGAAGTCACCTTTTAGAATATTTGCAATACCATTTGCTCTTTCAATTGCTAACTTAGCAATCATTACACTATCACAATAGTCATCTACATATAGCCTTTGTTTGATTGCCTTTGCTAGTTCTGGCTTTTCTGCAGCACTGTGGTCATCAGCTGTGCGATGAATAGCACTGATTGCCAGACAGGGTGACGAGGCGTCACCGAATGCAAGTCTATCCATTTGATAAACCTTTACATCATCATTTGGATTGTCTCTCCATATGAATCTGTGATACTTGCTATCACTTGCTCTCATTCTCACTCTGCTGAACATGGCCTCGATGTCACTGCTGACAGCAACCTCCTATTCTCTGAATGCCAGAAGAACTTTTGTAAGATCGTTCTGTAAAGTAGGGCCTGTCATTAAGGCATCATTTAGAGATTTTCCTTTATATTTTGCTGCGGAGTCAAATACAACTCTAAGTTTTCCTGTTCTGTCTCCTTGCTTGAAGACGCCGTGATGCGGTAAATACCATACTCCTATTTCTTCAACAGAATGGGTACCCTTTACAATGTGGGCATAGCCCTCATCTAGATACTTGTTTATAGCTGCTTTGTATTTATCAGCAAAAGACTGTTCACATCTGAATTTCTTCTCTAAAAGAAAGAATCTATGCATGGCTAGTTGGAGATTGTTTCCTAGATTTGGTTCTCCATCCTTCCATGGGGGTGGCACTTCATACCCAAAAGGTAGTTGCTTTGTTTTTGTCTTAACAAGGTCAATGACTTTCTGGTCTTCGAGACAATAAGCAACCTCTGTTTTGTATTCTGTTCCAAAGTTTCCTGTGGCCCAAAATTTCTTGAGCTGTTCATTTAGCTCATTAATTTGACAGCAACTAATTTTCAACCTTTTATCACTATCCCCAATTTTACCACGTACAACCCATCCAAACTCAGTTAAGGTCGCATATGGCTCTTCTCTCCCACCGATTAGGGTCTCGAGAGGCCTTAATAGATCTGCATGGTCTAAACCAAGGAGAATGTCAATCCCCCCTCTGGTTGCCTCTAATGTTAGGTCATTCAGATGAACCCATTCTTTTTTAACAACTGGCCACTCAACTGATCTAACATTATCGCAAACCTTTGGAAGTGACCACGCTACGATGACCTGATGAGTGTCACTGCCACGAGGGGTCTCAATTTTAAAAGAAATTTGGGAGGTCTGTTGAAAATTGGTTTGTCCGGTAACACCTGTGATCCTTAATTTGGTCACCTTTCCAGACAATCCAAGCTTCTTAGTTAAGGTTTCGGTAATTAATGTTGAGTCACTACCTTCATCGATAAGTAGAGTGGCATCAATGGGCGTACCGTTGACGCCTATTACTTTAACCTTGATCACGCCTAGAGCGACACTACTAGTTGAGACTGCGGTATTCATTGCAGCAGATGTTGCTTCTCTGCTAGCATCATGTAACAGAGGATGATGATAGTAATTGCACGTTTCAAATGAACATCTTTTTCTACTGGGACAATTTCTCTGCATATGAGACCGTCCCGCCTTTTTTAGGTAGGAAAAACACAACCCTTGTACCTTGGCAATTTCTAACCGATCCAAAACACTTTTTGATTTGAAAGAATTGCAGTCGGGTGTCGTATGAAGTTCGTTACAACTGCCGCAATTGTCGGCTTTCTCGTCAGAGATGCATGTAGAGGTGGAATGCGATTTCGCTTTAAGAGGGTTGGATTCGTTGTTTTCCTTGGGTATTTCCCACCGACAGTACTGATGTGCCCGCTTTCTGAGCCAATCACTGAATAAGCTCAGGGTTTCCCTTGTGCATCTGTCCGGTCAAACTTCCCGCCAAGCCATTTTTGAAAATAGAGGGAGTTTGTTTTCTAGTTTTAAAAGAATAGATTCGCACAGTGTCTCACCTGTACCTAGCGCTCTAGAGAGAACCCTGAGGTGGCTTACCGCATGCTCCGAAAACTTACAAAATGAGGCAGGGTCATTTCCCTTTACCTGTTCTAGGTTGTCCAAGGTTCTTTCATGGGCCCTTTTTGATGGCTTCAGGATTGCCGTACCGGTCTCTGGGTAGCACTAAAGCATCTTTGTAGTCTGCTTCAGAACTACCTAGGCCTTTTATGACAATTTGGCATTCCTTACTGAGGCATTCATGCAGAAGAGACATTTTCTCTCCTATAGATTTATTAGTGTTGTGAACCAGGGCTAAAAAAGTTCCCTCCAAGAATACCAACTTAAAATATTTCCATCAAAAAATGGTGGTTTTATTTTCACCGAAGAGCGTTTATCATTATATTCAGCATTAAAATCAATGCCAGAAATGACAAATTTATCAATCCAGTCATTGCTTTTCATGACTATATTGGGTGCTGAAATATCTATTTTTGCCTGTGAATCAAAAAATCTTGCCAAGATTTCCCCTTGACTCATAACAGACCCCTCACGTTCGTTGCTTATTCTTAGGGGTGTACTTGGCAACGGCCCTGATGCGTTGCCGTGGGTAATTTGATTTTCAGCCTCACTTTGGTGTAGAAAGGCCTCACTTTGATGTGGCAAGGGTTCTTGGTCTGCAACATTAGCTGACAAACCTGTGCCGTTAGACTGGGTTGGCAATTCTTGTCTGTGAGATATCACGGTTGATGCCTCATCTGATCTAATTTGTAAGTTGTCCATGATTTTACTGCAAATTAATTGGACTTCTGCAAACATTTTTTGGAGCTGTGCCTCTTCCGTGTCGAATTCTTTTGGGAAAGATATTCAGCTAATTGCTCGACAATGTCGGCAATAATTTGATGTCTAATTTCGATGTCATCGAAGGTTTTGCGTAAAAATGTTTTACTTCCGCTATTGATAATCTGATTTTCGGCAGATTTGATTAATTGGGTCAATCTACCCCTATGAGCTCTTCTCTTATTTCAAAGTGATTTTATACACTTGTAATTATCATTTGCGGTACCGTCTGTTGTGTTTAACGGATAAACATCTTGATCTGCCATCGAAAAGCACGATGCAATTAAGATCAAGTTACAAAAAGTAAAGGTTAGGAAATTTGTAACACGAAATGACACAAACGGAAAAACGATTCATTGAAAGTTGAAATAGTACTTGTTTTAACAAGCTAAACAACAAACAGCTAACTTCGGAAAGACTTCAGCGATTAAAAACTGAAGAAATGCAATAGTAAAGTGGAACAATCTCACCGATCTTCTCACGAACGATTCCAACTTTATATTGAACAGACGATTTTGAAAAAATCGAAATGTTATCTTGTAGTTCTTCTCGGGTTCGATTGACCAAATGAACTAACGAATTTTACTTGGAATTCAGAGGACTGTAATGATGTGATGATTTGATATCCGATAGTTCAGAAATGAACGACGTTCGATGTATAACAACAATTTATATGTATTCTCAATATCGCGTGCTCTGTCTGGCGCTGCAGAACAGATCTAAGGTTTTTTACTACACAAATCACATCACGTTAACAATAACATTTACAATTCGCTACAGTGGTATAGATTACATAAAATCATACAATTTCCGCTGGAACACTTTCAATCTAACATCGTGGTTTCTGGAAGGTTAAAACCTTTCTGACACTCTGTTCTAGCCTTCTAGGACGACATGGTAAGTAAGCACATTGAATTGAAGTTGAATTATAAATCTTCAGTAATTCAAAATTCAAAAGCCTTGCGAAAAACAAATTTCATTTTATAATAAAGGGGCCCTTTCACATTTGCTTCACAACTTTTTATTCTTATTTACCACAAAATGAATATTGGGAGACTCAAGTATGTAGGAACCCTTTATTTTTGCTGTTGAAATAGTGCTTATAATTTTGTAGATGGTATCATGGAAAGCTGAAAAGAGAAGATGCTGAGCTTCTTCTTGTGGCAGATGGAGGTGATGGTAGTTTCCTTGTTAGAGACTGTGAAAGTACACCAGGTATCGTATTGCTTCATAAATTTGCATTAGTAGCCAGATTATAATATAGCCTATTACAGTCATGGTCCAACAAATGTTTCCTCTCAAATTTGAACAACAAATGAAACCTGATAATCTGATATTTTATTCAAAAACCTTCGGAAATCTTATTACTGCAATGGTCCCTTATAATATTGGGATTTTTCTAATTTGGGCAGAATCAAACAATTATCTTCTGAATTTCATGTTTTCAACAAGCCTTCCAGATACCTAGTTGCCTGGTTTTGTCAACCGGAATGAAAGCAGTTGAGTTTTATAGATGTTGGTCACAAAACAATTCAGAATTCAGATAAAAATTGGTTTTTATGATGTATTGGTCAAACATCAACAAAAAAATTCAGAAGAAAGTATTGAAATACCTCTAGGATTCCAGAAGGCTGAACGTTTTGTCAAATCCTGATTTAAGGCATAAATTGACCATCGCGCCTTACGGGCTCAAAGTTGAAAAGTGAATGCCATTTTTCAATCCATAAGTAGTGTTATGAATCAAAGCACATTCGAAGACTAAGCGCAAAGGCCGCTGGTCAATTTTATGCCTTAAACAGTAGTGATTGTACCAGCCTAACACAGTTTATCTGTAGTCTTAACCACTCATCAGTCTATATTATCTTCAATTTTATTTTGAGTGCTGTAGTACTGTAATTAAAAACGTATATAAGATAATCTTCTGCCAAAATAAAATAGAAACAGCACAGTCAAATTGGCAACACTATCAGTGCTGTATCACAGATGATATCAACTAGATACAGCACTGATGCTCAAATGTGTTGATTAATTAATCAAAATCGACCATCTATAATAATCTCACCATCTATCATCATCAATAATATTTTATTTCATTTTTGTATATACATTGAATTTTTATGATTGATTTTGATATCCAATGTAATTTCAACGCTTTGGAATATATTTAATTTTAGGACTTTTTAAGTCTTTGAATTATTATTAAATTTAGCAGCAGACAAGTACATGTTTCTGGCCATTAGCCTTCGTCAGTACTGCTCAGTGAGCGAACAAGGGACTGACTTGGTAATGTTCGTAAAATCAAGGATTCAAGTATTTATATCAAAATAGATTTCTTTTGTATAACAATTATTCATGACAATAAATACTAGTTTTCAAATTGAATTGGTAAAGCTCATTATGCTTTCTATTGCAAACATAATATTAGCAGCCGAGAACAATAGAATATGGAAATACAATGAATTTGACTTTCAGTTTTGTATCTGGTTGTTATAATCTGCGCTACAGTATTAATAAATCAAAGTCATGAAGTCATAAATGCTGAGTTAATCATAAAATTATTGATTACCAACTGACAGATATTAGGAAGCTTGGCAAAAATGAAAATGTTTCCTTTTCTAAGACAATAAATAGCACACCTGTAGACTCCAATAAACAACAGTAGCTAAATTATATGACCTTTTAGTTGTCAATTTGTCATTGTTTCTCCTTTATCTTTTAGGTGACTTTTCTTTGTCTGTAAGGTAAGTAGTGATGGGTATATGTGTGATGGCCTGATCCTTTGCGTGACTGCATTTGAATTTCTTTTTAATTCTGTTCATTGAATAATTCAATCAATAAGATGCAGATAGCATTTTGCATTGACTAAGGCATTCAATGCCCCTGCACATATAGCTTTATTATATCGGTGGCTTGGTGCAACTTTGTATTCGAGAGGATGCTGCATCTAGTTTTTAGTTTTTACAGGATGTAATAGTTCTGGGCTTCAGCAATTATACATTGAAACCTGCCATAACGGTCACCTCTAGACAGTGACCACACTTGCAATGTATATTTTACTGAAGCCAGAAGCCCAGAACTATTATATCCTGTACAAATTAGATGCAACATCCTGTCGAATACATAGTTTCACCAATATAATAAAGTTATTTGTGCAGGGCAATGGGCATTAAATGCTTTGGTCAATGCAAAATGCTATCTGTCTAAAATAGTATTTTCTCTTGAATAAACCCTGTATATAAAGGTAACTTGCATATAGTGATCAATTTATCTACCTCTCATAGCTGCCTCTGTTATATACAAGTTGTTGTCAATTATTCCCCCAAAGAGCAACAGAAACAGGTTTTGAATGCATACTATGGTAATTATTATCTCTTCTACTATGCAAAGCTGCACGCTCTTGGGATGACCCCCTCATCTGCAACTGAGTATGAACTTTATGGGTGGCCCTAGCTAGTATCGGTTGGTTGGGTTAGGACTGTGGAATGCGAAATGTATCAGGTCGAATTTCCTAAATATAAAATAAAGGTATCAATATTCAAAGGTGATGTTTGCCGAGACTACCTAGTGTACATAACATATCTCTAGCGAGACAACTTTATTTTGTATATTTGTATTTTGTTCCTGTCTTTGCTTCTGTCTTTCACTTTCTTGCTGACCAAAAATTTAGTTTCCATATACAAAAATATTATGAGCTTCCTATAATTGAAATACTGCCCAGTCAGCCTATAGGTCATTTTCAAGTTTATGGGGCAACTTTAACTGCATTGCATACTAGGCTTTTTGCCAGTCTTTGACATTATGTTGTTTCACAATTATATTACAGATACAATAGTCAAGTGCAGCATTTCAAGGTTCTTCGTGATGGCAGTGGGAAATATTTTCTATGGATAGTAAAATTCAACTCATTAAATGAGCTCATTGAGTATCATCGCACATCATCTGTCAGCCGATCACAGACTATATATTTACGAGACTTGAAGTTACCCGAGGTGTGCTATTATGAAATTTATTTCTCAATAGATGTTATCTTTCAACAACATTTTCCCATCTCATCAACTGCTTCACCTGTATTTACAGAAGGGTTGAGTTAGTTGTCGAATGAGTGTTTTCAATGCACGCTGAAGATGATCAAAATGTTGCCAAACTCCATTCCAAATTTAATTATTATTCCTACTGTTTGCGAAATGACAAGGTTTTTTGTCACCAAATTAAAACTCCTTTTATGCTTATTTGATTGTTCTCTAACACTCACGAATCCTTAACTTTCATTGAGTTTAAGATTCATATGTTCATGTTGCCGTGCTAAAAAAACTATTATTACCGTAAATACATTGAGATTGAGAGAAAACAAATGAAAATATTTACAGTACGATATTACACAGTTTGAAAACTTAATGTAGATATAAATCTCAAAATTCATCAGAGCTCCCTGGAGAATTTTCAATAGACATTTTCCAGATTTTGAATGACAGTGAAGTGAATATTTGAAGTTTTTGTAAAAATAGAATGGCATTACTGGACATAAGAAAATGTTAGGTCTAAAGTTCCACTGCTTGCTTGAATTTAATTCCAAATGTTCCCTTGACAGCTTTTCGAGGCATTGTTTGATTTCAAAGCTGAAGATGAAGGTGAATTGAGCTTCAAGGCTGGGGAAGTGATTGTTGTTATAAGAAAAGAGAATGCAGATTGGTATTTTGGTTCAGCATCATCCACGCGGAAAGGTCTCTTTCCTGCCTCGTATGTTGGACCTCATAAAAGCGCGACAGGCCTGAATTAAACAGAACACAACAATATTTCAATTTCATCTCTATCTACTTTGATATAATAATATGTTAACAAAGTGTAGATCGCCTCATTGGGTATTTGTTCTTTGTACATCAGCCATTACAGGGTTTTTGTAACTGATTTATAACCAATATTATATTGTAATCATTTAATCTATAATTTAATCATGTATTAGCAACAGTATTTTGCTTTGCAACTATAGAGATAAGCTGCTAGCCAAGCTCTGTATGTCTATGCCTCACAATTGTATTTGAATTCAATATCTCAATGTAAATATATCCCACGCTTATTACTATTTGTATGGAAATTTTCCACCTCGATTCTTTTCAAAACCATTGCTTCTTCTTCTTTTCTTTTGACACAAATATGACCAATATAAAGTCGAATTGTAGATCAAAATCAAATAGCTCTCTGGTAACCACTGGTAACATAAGGATCTTTGATGTAAATGTGAATCAAAACAAACACTACATGTTGTGATCATCTAAAGAATATTTCAGGTTGTTGACCAAGTTGTTGACCTGAGAATTGCCAATGGAAATGAAATTACATTTTTCATAAGCAATCTAGATTTGCCATTGGTTTGCCCAATGACAAAAATTATTCAATGTTGTAGATAATTGGCCCTTATGTTCTGTTGATCTTGAACAATAAAATTTTTGCATCGACTGCATACCACTTAACTTTGCAACTTCCATTTAAGCATTCTGGAATGTCATTAACAAAGATTTCAAATAGTAATGGACCTAAAACCGATCCTTAAAAACCACTGGTAACAGGAAAACATTCAGATAAACAATCACCCACTGATACTTGTTGAGATCGATTTGTTAAATATAAATGCTTTTCCAAAAATCTATGTACACAGCGTCTGTAAAAAAAAATTTATTTAACGCAGTGCACCAATCTACTAACACCATTATAAAGTTGAGTGCAAGTAGATCGCTTTGAAAGGAAACCAAATTGATCACGAGAGATTAAATTATTGTTAAATAAATATTCCATCATGTCTTTGTATATTACTCGTTCCATAACCTTACATGCGATACTTGTCAATGAGATTGGTCGATAGTTTTGTTTGAAGAGGCTTTTCCTTTTTTTAAATATTGGAGATACCACAGATATTTTCGAGATCTTCGGCAAAATGAATTCTTTTAGTGATAGTTCAAATAACAAATAAGATGGAAAAAGGAATAGCTATTTCATTCGTGATCGACTTTAAAAAACAAGCAGGATAACTATTTGGAGAACAAGAAGTTTTTGACATCAAGTGTTTCAAAGCAGATACATCTTTTATACATAAGAGAATTCAATAAAATTAAAAGAAATGTTATATCCTTAACTCTCTTGGTAATTGTTTGAGTGTTTCCGTCATCGATAGTGAAGATGCTTTGAGAAAGAGTTATTTCTATCAATGCCTTTTCAGAGTCTTCATTAACTAAATCTTCGTCTTTTGACAAAATAGATGGGAATGAATGTAATTTGTTATTAACATAGGAGCAAAACTTTTTTTCAATAATTTAAAAAAAAAGCTATTAAATTAACAATATGAAACTACAACTCATAACATACAATGATGAATCTAACTAATCACTAAGTAATCTAACTAATAACAACTAACTAATCTAACTAATAACCAACAATTGCCCAAGGATGCTGGCAGCACTTTTCCCCCTCTGTAATGCGATAGAAAGCCGTTGGTACAGTTATTGGTACAGCCACTGATGTTCTCTGGGGTCGCCGTTTGATCGTTCAAGGCGACTGCCAAGTTCCCGTAAGAAATCTTTGGCAGATTTTTCCCATGATCCCATTGTTTCAACCGCTATTGGGGTGAATACCGATATTCTGTCTATCGTGTGATATTTTTTCTCTCTGTTCTGCTCGACTGGCAGCTGACCCAGCAGATATAGCACACGAAATAACGTCAGTAGAAGCTAATGTATCCACTCATGTAGCGTTCCATGTCAGGCATTTCCCATTCTTCCACGGGAAAGTCGTCATGCCATCTGATCATTTTCCATTTCCTCTGCCAATCCCTACAGGCTCTAGATAATTAAGCTGCCCAGCGGAACAAAGGGATCTTTCGATGATGTCACCAATGGCTGCATGGCGTGAAGAACGACCAGCACTGAAACGTTTAGAGCGTAGAAGTGAATGTATATGATTTGGGTATCTAATATCTATGCTTTCGCATAATACCCTTGGAAATTGGAACCAATGTTTTAATGCAATAGTCTAATACATTGCAAATAGAATCCCAGGAAGCTTCTACATTGTTTTCTGATTTGACAAATAGCTGTATAATCAGCTTTACGGAAGTTATGTTTTGATTGTCTTTTGATTTTACTTTGATGCTGTGGAATAATGTAAAGATTCGATATAGATTTATTTAAAAATGAAATGAAATTACTGATTAAAAGTTATGTTGTAAAACATTTTAGAATGAAGGATAGCGACAAGAAACTTGTTGGTGAAAACGTTTCGATTACATTCATGATATCATCATGTCAATTCAAAAAGAAATATATATTCAAGTTACAAATTATTCAAAGGGTTACAGTATTAAAAACAATCTAAAGTACCACAATAAATCTATCAATGAATCAGAATATTTATTTTCATTAGTGAAAAAATGTTTAATAAATTTGACTGTTTGGTCGGTAAGTAAAGTAATGTAGACGGTGTCGCCCTGCCGAAGGAACCCGTACGACTCCTCCATTTCTAGAGGAGTGGCTTTTTTCTCTGAGAGCAATGACTTTAAACGCTCTTTGTTGATCTAAGCCGCGACACTGCAGATCAATTTCAACAGTTTTTATGGCAGATAGGTCTCGATTGTCAATGCCCCACGATGCGCCGCAGCTACTCACAATGTGATTCCCTCTGGACCATTCCATCCGCCATCCTCAGATGGTACTCATTTGATGTTTCATATAAAGTCAAGGCTGAGTTGACCTTAGGGGGATTGAACAACAGTCGATCAGATATGATCCGATCTGAAAATCGGTTGCTCTGCCATCTGAGCTAATCCTCCTACTGTTTGGTCGGTGAGATGCTAATAATTCGTGAGAGAAAAACCGACTCTCAACACTCAAGGTGACTCTATCCATTCCCGTCTTCTTCTGTAATATACACACAATTATTCTTAACCTATATTTGCGAGTTTTTTTTGTGTGTTGTCCTGTATGTATGTTTGCATTTATCTTTGCCAATCTGTGTGCTAAACATTCGATAAACATACCAATCGATTCGTTATCGGCCAGTCAGAAATCATTACAACTGCACAATTTTTCGAAGTGACGTTACAACAGATCCGCTTCATATTTAATGAAAATTAATTACTTATGAGAGGAAGCATAATGTTCTATAATTTTATGACTGAGCCCCGGGGGGTAACTCCCATACTGCTGCTATACGGAGACGTGCCACTTTTTTGGGGTCCATATTCCAGCTGAGAAATATACTTTTTGTGTAGGAATTTTAGAATATTAAACGTTTCGGGTTCCATTTCGATTTTCTAGAGAATTTGGGAAAAAGCTGAATCTGAAGGCTGAAAACTGAAAACTGGACTTCAATTTTTACCATTAAAAATGGAACATTCCCGCATGGAAGTACTATAATATATAGCCTATATGGAAGTACCCTCCCTGCACTTTTAGGTAGCATTTTCAAGTTTTTGAAACAATTTGAGTAGCTTTTAGAGGATTTTTGAGACTTTGGGTACTTCACATTTTTCCATGACGAACTATTTATTATCTAAATCAGTGTATATTATTCCACGTAAAGGTTATCTAGAGATTTTCAACAACAAACATAGCAATGAATACCAACGATGATTTTCGTGAAAGATCGCGTGCACTACTGAAAACCTTGCAACTAAATTGGATTTGCTAATGAAATTTTATTTGATTTGCTCAAAACGTGCCTTGAAATTTCGGGGTATGTGTTTTCGATGAAGTTTGTCAATGGAATCAGTAAATGGAGATATTTTCAATCTCTGCTCATCACTCAGAAACACGGGTAATCCATATTGCTACTGTGGTAGTTTTTATGTAAATGGATAGATTTCCCTTCTTTTGCATTGTTTAATCATTAGCGGTACTTCGAAAACTATAGCATGTATTAATTTATTTAGATCTAATAACCTATCAATAATTTGTAACTTAAAATTATATTCCTTTTTGAACTGACGATGATATTATGAATGATATCAAAGGCGTTTTCATCAACAACTGCTTGTAGTTTCTTATCGCTATCGTTCATTCAAAAAAAATGTTTAATAATTATTTTAAGCATCACCCCTATTTCTCATTTCTAGAGGTGTGGCTCTTTTCGCCAAGAGGATAGCCTGCTTGCAGACTTTCTCACAGACTCTCTGTAAATCGGAAATTTAGTAAAACCTGTAAAACAGTTTACTATTTTGCTGGTTACCATTTTACAGAGAGCTTGCGAGCAGACTACTAAGAGCAACGATTGTAAATTCTCTTTAGGTTCTTTATTGTCAACAAATATATTGAAATTTTGTTGAGATCAATATTGATCTCAGCTGCGACTGCAGTTAAAATTTCAACATATTTTGTTCCGTGTAGATATATATCGATTATCAACGTGCAGCGATACACCGCATCTACCCACAATGCAATTGTCCTTCTGGACAATGCCTTCCGACATCAGCAGATGATACTAGGTGATTTTGCAGGCAAAGTCAAGGCCAAACTATGTCAATTGTCAAGGCTGAGTTAAAAAGTGGACTATATGAGGCCCCCATATTTATTCGCGACGCGGATTTGACCTATATTTTGAGCGTGAATTCATGAAAAGGCAATTTTAATCGCGTTATTACGCCCGGGGGTAACTCCAGCTCTTCAGGAACGGGGGGGGGCCATTTTGGAAAAAGGTAAAGAACCCAAAAAGTTCCTAAAATTCTGTTGATGCTACCCAAAAAGTTCCAGCAGGTTGATTGATTTTAACTAAATATATAAGATTGATGCAAAAATTTTTCAAAAATTCTTGACAAAGTCAAAAATAGGATACCCAAAAGCTCAAAATTGAAATCTTATGCCCAAATTGTTTTTTCTCAGTTTGAATATGGGCCCATAAAATGTGGCACGCCCCCGTATAGCCGTCATAGTGGAGTTACCCACCCAGGTTATTACGTGAATGAAAGTTTCTGCGTTGTACTAAATATAAACCTATTTAAAAAGCTTTTGAGGACTTTTGAGTTATAGCATAGGGTTTTTCACAAATTGTGACATCATATTTTGAAAAAAAATATCCGGAGGTGCACCCCTGGACCCCATTTGCATGGGCAATAACCTATTTTGCATACTTGCTATCATTTAAACCTTCCAATTTCTTTAAATCACATTTCTTTCGGCGGTAATAATTTCGCCACTGAAGCTCGAAAATGTTTCAAATTCGAATGGTCTAAATTAAATCATCATCAAGGGTTGTTGGCTGAATACGTGAGCATTAAAATTTTTACTGCGTTCTGCGTGAAATTGCGAAAATTAAGTGCGTGTTTGCGTTCTTGCCAGGGTATATAGGGGGACCCCTATATGTCTATACCAAAGCATCAAAGAAAGATGAAAGACTAAATACATGCACATATATTATAATGAAGATATATGTGCCAATGAAGGGAATGTTCAAAATCATTTCAGAAGCATCACACACACAGACTTTGAGAAATTTGCGGCTTTTACGCTAAGTAAAAGTCCTGTCCCTTTTGTCCACGAAACCCAGCAAGATTTGGCCTTTATTCTATTATGCCTCGTATTCTAGTAAATAGGATAAACTCAAATCGAGGGGTAAATGGCTGACTGACGACTCAACAACAGAACATTAGATCAATAAAAAGTTGAATTTATATAAATAATCATATAAATAAGTTGAAAATATCATTTATCATGGTTCACACCCAGGATGGGTCTTCTGAAAAGGAATTTTTTGAAAAATTAGAAAGTGCCAAGCGCTCCCTTTGTTCAAATGAACAAAAGACGTGTCATTTGCAGGTCAGTTCAAGTTGTATTTGAGTAGGCCTAGCCTAGGTAGCACCGTAGAGCTAGGTTTAATTTTTAAGTGCCCGACGAACGCCGGTAGTGAGCCACAGTCAAGAGTAAGCCAAGATGTGTAGGAGTGGTGGATAGAATGAAGGCACAACTCTCAATATGTTACTATTATAAGGCCAGGGGAAGTCGGGTTATATTTATATACACTATGAATTTTGAAAATCTGATAACCTTACCGAAAACATGATGAAAAATTACAGAATAGGCTACTGAATTGGGCCATTTTCAGTAGCTTTCAAATTTCAAGGTGTATTTCAGTAGTTTTTCAGTAGACTGAGAAGAATCTACATTTAAATGTCTGGTGAATTTCAGTATGGTTTCAGTACCCAATCCCATTCCAGTATGTTTTCAGTAGATTTTCAGTAGCAATTCAGTATATTCCAAGATTCATAGTGATACAAGACTTACCTTACCCTACATACGACGGGATTACCAAGCCGGCAATCCCATAGCCATCTTTGACCGGTTGACTTTAGATCAGGGGTGTGGTGGGTAGGCCTACATTTTATATTGTTGCTTTTATGTATCCATTTGTTGCAACGTATTTGTATTATGAATGACAAGCAAGTTCTTATTAACATTTAGAAACACAAGTTGGCTAATGATAATAAATTTATACGAGGGCTCAAACTGGAATGCAGCGCATGCTGGTCAGACCCGCCGTGACCTAGTGTCGAGCCTCGTTTTCGATTAAAATGTACTCATCGTACCCCTGATCTAACAAATACCTGTAGCACCAGTGGTGTCAGTGGTTGTGACACACAAGTTTTGGGGCTCGAAGATCCCCATTTTCGTCAAAATGAAAAATAGTTCTTGCTTTTGAATATAAAGATTTTTGAATTCATGATATTATAAGGGATAGGGAAGTAACTTTTTAAAAATATCTATGTACAGTTACGGCTACCAATACTTTGGGGCAAGAAAGCAACTAGTTAGGCTACTTCTAGTTACTTTTAGAAGTTACTTTACTGAAAAAGTAACAGCCACAAGTTACACGTTACATTTAATTTAAAAGTATTGTAGGCTAACTAGCTAGTTACTGTTACTTTATCCGTTACTTTTTCAATTATAAATTCTGATATTCTAATGCCGGAATGAAAAGATAATAAGAAATTAAATAAAACATTTTATAAGTTCACAATTTCGAAAGTTGATGATCGCCTATCCAAGCAAAGAAGAAACTTTTGACCCAATGGGTAGCCTAAATCTTTAGCTTCAAAAGGATTCATCCAAAATAGTGAACATGAAATCATTTTGTCGTTCTATGGCAAATCACACAGTATGACCCTCACTCTCTCCTGTTTAATTTTCATATATAAGCAAAACTTGTTGAGTGAAATCGGAAAACCCAAATTCTACGTCAGAACAGTAACTATTATACAACACCCAAACATTTCAGAATCAAATTTGTTTATATTGCGGAAGGTTGTTTGAATTTTGCATTTTAATGATTTAAAAATCAATTTCAATTCATGATTGTTACTTACTATAATGTCAAATATTTCTACAGGAATTTTTGAAAAATATTTATCTTAAAATTTCCAAACACATGGACCAACCAATCGAATTGCAGAATTACGTTCGATTACAACATCATAATTTAGAAAACTATTTACTTGGACGTGTAATAAATATAGTCAATCACAGCTAACTAAATAAGTTTTAGATTTTGCAATAACTCAAGCTCCTTCATCTTATTATTACATTTCTTACTACATATTTGTAAATTTGACTACATTTAGCAGGGATAATGCACTTCTTGAAAAAGTGCCTACAACCCAGAATGTTTAAAAACGGCCCTGGTTACAAATAGAAGTAACTTAAAAGTAACAATTACAAGTAGCACTGTTACTTTTGTAATCGTAACATCCAACCCTGGATATCCTCTATTCAAAGTGTGAGTTGGTGTTGGTACCAGTGTTATAATATGTAAGCCTACATATATCATTTTTGAAAGAACATTTAGTATATCACATAGATTGTATATTAATAATCAAACTTTGTTCTATGATCAAAAGCCACTTATAACTACTTATTTGCTTATCATCTGGAGGTATTTAAGGACAAGAAGGTTGGCATTGTGTATTATTTTTTCACAGAAAGATCTCAATATAAATTCTGAAGATGATGAAAATGAACAACTTTATTACAATGAAATGAAATTTGCTTCTCCCAGTTCCATCTTATAATTGATAATGTAATTGATTGGTGAATTTCTTTCCTCGTTACTTTGACTGATAGGCTTCTGTCCAAACCTTAAAAAATACACTACACGTCCACGAAGAAACATGCCACAATTCTTTGGATATACTCAAACACTTGAGTAAAGAAACTGTTGATGAACAAGAGCAATTTCAACTCAAAAACTATGACCTTACTTGGAAAACTGATTTAATCCAATGTATCACTGCAGTGGAAAGTCTTGTACGCATTAAAAAGTATTTGCTTGTTGTCCAACAGGTACAATCTCTAAGGTAAGACTGAATGTGATTGTATACATCTATATTGTACTCTTACAAAAATCCATTAAGTTGTGTTGTAGTGATTATGAAATATTGAAATGTTAATGTGTAATGAAATATGATAACACTAATACAGTAAGAGAACATAATGTGGCGTGGTTGATGTGAATGGTATCAAGCTGTTATGTTACGCTGTGTTCTCAATTTGACTGACATATGCGCTGTATGAAGTTCATGTGTATATTTCTGTGTTAAGAAATAAGGGATTAGTTACAGTTTAGCCATGGTCGTGTTATCTGATCTCATGAGCTACTTTAATTAGCAAAGTCTACTATACAACAAATAGACTTTATCAAAGTGACATAGACTTATTTAATTGATTATGAGAATAGTAATCCATTAATCAAGTAATTGGATAATCATCACAACAGTAGGCTACAATTAAATAAAATTCTCAATCAATAATTTAAAATCAATTCAGGTAGTTAGTTGACTTGCTAAAGTCCCGCTTTCTTTTTGCTTCCTCGTTTTCATGATTGGAAAGCGGGACTTGTGTCCTTTGAGAGCCGTTGTACAGAATATTGCGCAACGGTATTTTGTTTGATCCTATTGTTTCATAAATGTTCACACCTCACAAGGTGGAAAAAGACGGGGCACCCAACACAAGCAAGTGTTCTTATGGCGTATAACGTTCTAAATAATGTTAGCCTGGAATTAGAAATGTTTACAAACGTTTACAATATTTAATGTTCATTCAGTTCTTCCAAAGTAAGACAAGTAATTGTTTTTTAAAATGGTAGTTTGGTCTTTCGTTAGACATATCAAATGACAAATGATCAGAACAAATTATTTACGACATTCAGAAATCATGACTTCACAAGGTTGGCAAGAACGGGAATTTGATCATTATTTGATATCAATTAAAGAAATGGCAGAGCCAATTGACTATGAAGCATCTCTGCCATTGAAAACAGCTTCGATAGTTTCAACTTGATGATCGGGAAATGCTTTGACGTTTAGTTTTAACTTGCCATCCATTTATGATTTGATTGTTGTATTTACATTGCTTCTGTTTGTATCATGTCTTGCCCTACATGTACACTGTAATTTGTAGTCGCTGTCTTTATAAATCAACGTTTGGTGGCGAATCAATACATATTAAATGTAATCTTTCAGAGTTCTACATAAACTCAATAGCTTCGCAAATTTCAGGCTCCATATCTACTTTTAAATTTCCCTTAAATCTGTCTGTGTGTTCAATGACGCATCATCATGCAGTCTTTACTGCACGGAAGATGATGCATGATATATCATTAGAAAGGCCAAATTTTGTGGATGGTTTTAGGCTATTCAAATTATTAAAATGTATCTTCTGCTGCCGATATAGCATCCAATAAACTTTCCCGGTCAAACTTTGTTGCATTGTATTCGTCAGCAGACATTCCTTACATTTAGCATGACAAAAGACTCCTATTAATTAAGTAATCGCCTGTCAATTTTCTTTAGCTAACAGTAGATTAAAACACTTTTGTTATTCAAAAGAGGAAATAGCAATGAAATGCGATCTGATAATAACGTCGCCAGAATCTACTTCAGTTTTCTTTAGACAAAGAAGATTAAAAATACTTTTATCATAAAAAATTAATCAGATTTCAAATATGGTATGGATTGATTGAATCACAATAAGAGAATAATTTTAATTACTTCATCGATATAACTATATAGAAGATGTAACTCGGATGTTTCTTTATAGCTCTTAAATTGAGAAAACTTTCACTTTGAGTTCTGTGTTGATTTAATTTTCAAACAACGAAATCATTATTTAAGTTGTGGAATACATAAAAGTTGACAAGGGGTTGTTGATGGTGTTTAAAGAAATTGGATTGCACACTGTCGGAGTGTCGGTACTCAGGTCGGTACTGTTAATTTGAAATCACAGATACGATTTACTGCCTTATTCTGTATGCGATATTATGATCGTAAAATCCTATTATCTACTTTAAATGTGTTGAGAAAAATCAGATACAATCTTAGCAATTTTATATCGCCTTTCATGCCTTCGAAACGTAAGAGTTCATTGAGCAGAAATACAAATATGGAGGCAAACAAAAGCCTCAGCAGCGACAACAAGAAACACCACCCACAAGAGAGGAGACTGTCCGTAGATAGGCAACGATCAGCAGAAGTAAGAAATTCAGGAACGCGAAATTCATATTTAACTAGAAGACTACTAAATCGCGAAATAATTGCAAATAATTTCTGACCGGGGCAGTATTTGTCAATTTTGCCTGATGATAGGCATTTGGCATATTTTTTGGGAGCTTTAGCACTGTAATACCTTCAAGATTGCGCGGTTTTTACTAATTTCGTCTCATTGTTGCCCGAAATTCGACTTGGATATGTTATTGTGGAATGTGTCACACAAAAAAGAAGATAATTCAGTGTGCTCACTGCTCACTATATAGACATTATGCAACCGAAATAAGAAGTTTCGTAATTGAGATAATAAAGCTCATTTTAAATTCAAAACTCAAATGCACTGGTCACATGAGTTAAAATCATTGAAATGCATGTACCTAATCCTTCCTTATGCAGGTATCAGCGGCTTTCCCGGGGGGTGATGACATCAGGGGAACTCACAGGGACCCAGGGGGATTGATTGAGATTTGCTAGAGAACATGAGCATCTGAGGGAGGGGGATTTTCTCTGTGTTACAAAAGCAGAAGATCACTCCGGGAGATAACCAACTGGATTTGTAATGCTGTTCTTGTAAAGCGGCTTTTTCCAAAGTGTCTTCAATTATGAATTGAATGCGTTTCGTTTCTTCATTCGTATTTCTCATCGAAGCTGTTAGAAAAACTTTAAAACTTTTCTATTGCCCTTTTTGATTTTGCATGTAATGTTTAATACTCGAATATGGCTATCTCCAACGTATGGAATGTTGTTTTGCAAATCCCGGGGATGCCCCAGGAGTTATCCCCTCCCCGGAAAAGCCGCTGATACCCGCATTACTGATTTATTGAATATTTCATTGGCATGAACCAAATCAGATTCTTATTTAATTTCTACTTTATGGATAGTAAGTCACATAGGTGACGAGAATATATATTTTTGTTTGCTCATTTCATTCACAAACTGTTTAAATGATGTTTTTGTCAATTTTATACATTTAATGCAAACTTGATAGTATACTTCTCAAGCAAGCCATTGTAATGCGCTTTACACTGTATGCTCATTCGGTGTTTAACTGGATACTAGTTTATTAAAAATGGAGAAGAGAATAAATTCATGTTTCTTTTCATATTGACGCCCTGGAACATTAATATACGACATGCGTCACTTCTTGAAAACTGAGGCGGTTTCTCTGTGTTTTAAGACAATAGATTTCTTAAAGGACACAAGTCTCACTTCCCAATCCATCTCAAGATCGGATAACACAGAAATGAGACTTGCGCAAGTCAAGGTAGTTAGTTGTATGTAATCTACCAGGATACAATTTGCTAGCAAGATTGCAGGTGCAATACCTGACAAACTATGACATCAGAATGTCTCTGATGAGCCTCTTTGAAGGGATGAAACACGCTTCAGAGCTCAATTATTTTAGGTTTTTATGAATTAATAATTGCTGTTTACTCTACATATTCCAATCAATGTCATTTTCACTAAAATTACGTCACTTCTCTAGTCATTAGCTTGAACAATATCCAGGCATTTTGAAGGTAAAAATTCAGTTGCAGTTTTGATCGCTTTTGCTTTCACGTTTTCAAGTTTTACCTTTCATCACTTAACTTAAGTTAAAGTTAATCACAAGCAGTGTAAAAAGAATTGAAGAATATCTTTTACCTCATAAAACCATCGTTTTGTTAGTTAGCATCAACAATGTAGTTAATCCTGCACTGAGATCCTGTATCTGAGCATTTAAGATCAGATTGTTTGTCCTCTTCATGACTTGCTAATCCGGCTATTGTTTTGATAGTTTTTCAAATGATTTCCTCCCTTTTGACTGAACTTTATTCTCATGCATGGGCAGTAGTATATGATAAGCTACTGCTGTATCAGAGTGCACTTGCATTTTGAATCAATTTATTTTGTCCCTTGCAGTATTGTTGTAGCCTGGCATTGCTCGGCCTTATTTTAGTTTTTTATATTTTATAATTCATTTTTGCATTCTGTTCTGACTTTAAACTGTATAGGAAAACAAAAACGCAAATATGATATAATCTTACTCTTATCGTTCAAATTTCTAAAACTTTGGTCAAAAGTTAGAAGTAAAGCAATTATGCTGTAATTTCCAGTAATTTCCTACAAAAACAATTGTAATATCATATTTTAAGTTTTTGTACAATCCATGTTTGCTAATGCCTATCATTATAATTACCAACATTTCTTGTCAATAATTTTTTTTCAGTTCTAAGATTGAAACTTCCTTGAAAGGAAACAACAATCAGTCTGCTTTACATTATACGCTTAAGCTGGCTGACCAGGTAAATGAACTTTCGTCTTCCAATTGCCGTCATTTGCTGGGGTATTGCAGTGATTCTCTTTTGCATTGGCACAAAGAAATAAAAAAAGAAGTCTCTAAGTAAGTACTGAAAGCCTTGTGATTCATGTAATAATGGATCAATCATATTTAGCATCTAATTGATACTGTATTATTGCTAATTAATAATTGTAGAAAGTATCCAATGATTGATTTGCAAGAAGCATATTAACTCCCATCTTGAGATTTCAAGTCTATTCAAAGGGAGACAAATGGGTCTGTAATTTACTCAGATCCTCCTGATAAGTTTACAGTAACTTTTTTTCACATGACTGACTAACATAATAAAGTAAAGAATACACATAAAATTTCTGATTACAATGACAAAGATGTATATATATATTTATAAAGTAATTGTATGGGCAAAACGTCAATTTGAGTACTCAATGCTAATAGCAGAGCAATATAGAAAGTAGATCAAAGATCACAAGTTTACTCCGTTACTCTGAGTTTCACGTAAAGACGCTCTTCAGACGGTTAAAAACAACATTATGGTGTGCTCAAGTATAGACATGCGTTTCTATTGTTTATTATTACATTCTATTGTATTTTTATGCTATTGTTAAATATCTACGTGTTATTCTTACAGTTTCTTAAATAATATTTGTTTTCGTGTCGGCATTTGGAAATGAGTTCCGTTCTTTTATTTAATAAATTCTATGTTTATAATAAATTATTTGGAATTTCTCCGTTAGACATAGATTACATTTTTTAGTTTTATTACTGTAGGCAGCCGCTGTGGCTAGTATTGACCATTTTATTTTGTAATTAGTATATTTTTCTTTGAGTTCCCAAATGTGTTTGGACAATTCTATGCTGTTTGCATATTTTTTGTTGTTGTGAAGGACATCTTATGTTAGGCTGCACGCTGCTTGAAAGTGCCTTCAGTTAATCCGATGTAGTTTTGGCCTATGCTGTCCTGTGCCGTGGCCTTGTAAACGAGACTTGAGGATAGGCATTTGTTGTCCAATGGGCAATTGTCTTTGTTGCGGCAGTTGCAAGTCTTGGTTTAGTGCTGTTATTGTCACTTAGGACTTTATTGTTATGGCTTCTAATTATAGTTTGGACTTTGGCCATGCAGCTGTAAGATACCTTAACATTATTTCTATTAAAATTCTTGTGGAGTCTATGGGCTTTCGGAAGGTGTTTGTCAATCATCTCTAAGAATTTCTTTGCAATGTTAGCGTCCACATTTTGGCTGAATGGCGGGTTAAACCACATTATATTCCTTCTTCTGTTTCTGTTAATGGTTTCTGTTCTGTTGTTGAACGGCTGCGTTGCTTATAGGTAAACTCTGGCTTATATTCACTGGATTCCAATTCAGATACATATGGACCTTTACAATTTTCGAAGACATCCTGATTGATGGATAGATCGGAGATTCTTTGAGTTACGGCTATTGGTATCTGCTTGATAATGATCTGGGGATGATTAGATTCTGCGTTAATGTAGATCGGATCGCTGCTTGGCTTTCTGTAGGGCCATCATAAATCAAGTGCCCATTGGACCATAAATTTCTATCCTCAAGTCTTGTTTACAAGGCCAACCTCACAATGCCACAGGACAGCATAGGCCAAAACTACATCAGATTAACTGAAGGCATTTTCAAGCAGTGTGCAACCTAACATAAGATGTCCTTCAAAGCAAAAAGTATGCAAACAGCACAGAATTGTCCAAACACATTTGGAAACTCAAAGAAAAACATACTAATTACAAAATAAAATGATTAATATTACCCACAGTGGCTGCCTATAGTAATAAAACTAAAAAATGTAATCTATGTCTAATATTATAATTTATTATAAACGTGACATTTTATTAAATAAAAGAACAGAACTCTTTTCCAAGTGCCGACACGAAAACAAATATTATTTAAGAAACTATAAGAATAACATTTGGATGTTTAGCAATAGCATAAAACATACAATAGAATGTAGTTAAGCAATAGAAACGCTTCCTTAAGTCATGTATATACTTGAGCACACCATAATGTTTTTCATTCAATAAACGGTCTGAAGAGCGTCTTTATGCGAAGCTCAGAGTAGCAGAGTAAACTCGTGATCTTTGACCTACTATTTATATGTATATTATACTTTAAATGCTTTATTCTTACTCAGAACATTGATGATGACCCTCAAAGATTTAAGTTGGCCAGTTGTTGCTGTTATAAATGAAGGATTGAATACTCAAATGAAGAAAGACAAGCCTCAAGATTTGAAACAAGATATTGACCTGGTTAAATTGCTATGTGAGCTGTATCTTTTCATTCACATTTTTTTTTACCGCCTCTTGTGCTTTGTCAAAACTGAAAGTGTCTTAGGCAGCTGAATTTAACTAATAGAATCTATCAAGCAAATAACGATGCACTGAATGATTAAGATGTGTGAAGTCTAACAAAATACTTATTGACGTAGCTGAATAAAAACATTTTACATAAGTATCAATCATTGAAGATTACATGTATTGAAAATGAATTCAAGTCAACAGACAAACGCATTGATATATATTCTTGAATGTCTTCTTAAAACAGTCTTGGTTCAAAATGTATAGTTCACAAATAAATATCGATAAAAATAACGTATGATTAGAGTGTTACGATGAACAAATAGTTCACATTCTCCGTGAACTATTTGGTTTAGAACATAACCAGCTCTGATTTGTGACTGCTTGGGACGCTTTTTAAGAGCATTTGTTGATCTTACAAACCCTGATCAATTATGTAATTCTTCTATATTGATGACATCATCAAAGCTAGGGCGAGAGTTGCTTGGCACGTTGGGTTTCAATTTTCAAAGCTGCGAGGTAAGCCATTTGAATTTATGGTTTCATAGGGCTTTGTCCTGGTTTTTTTTACCGCTATGATGTTGTGAGATAGTTTCATAGGTGTTAACCAATCAGATTGCAAGAATTATTCGTAGCAAAACCTTGTTATGTTCTAATGGTAGTCAAGCTATTAGTGTCACAACATACATACAAAGTTACAAACAACCATAAACATTTTAAATATAGCAAGCTCCATCATTTATGAAAAACTATCATGTTAATATTATATACATTATTACTATTATTATATTATTATCTGACTACCAATATGAAACCATTCAATAATAATTCTAATAACGACTCAAATACGTCTGTTGCTATGTATGGCATCAGATTAATCTGAAATTTTTATCATATTCTCAAGCTGTGTATCCATTTACCTTAACATGGATCCAGAGAATCAAAGATGGAGCTTTGCGGAATCTCAGTGCCATCATTTATCCTTGAGAATCTTATGGCCCCATTTAAGGAGAGGTTCTTTTATCATTTTTATGGAGACAAAGCAACTAACTCAATTGATAAAGTAAATGTTGTATTATCACATATTATTGTTTTAATGCGATAAACATGTTTACTTGCATATTCATAGAATTAAATATCCTCATCCTTTCAATTACCGGTATGTATTATTTGCTTGGTTGAAATCAAATCATCCAAAGCCATTGAACTGGTCCTTGTGATAATTAATTCTTATATTATCGGTATTAACTGTAACAAAATGTAGGCTATCTGCACCTTCATAACTTTTAACATTAACTCTACTTTATTCCATGTGGTCTAAAGCCCTGGGAAAACGACCGCAACATTTGCGTGACAAATCTGTGTTTTGTCTGACGTTTGTTTTTCGCGTTTTGAAGCAGTTATTTCAAGAGCGGCTAAACGGACAAAATTATTTCAAAAATTATCTACAACAACTCAGACTGAGTTGTTCAAATGGAAGCCATGGAGAAGCCACAGCATCGAAAGAGTTCAATACATTTATTTCGAACGAAATGGTTCAAGTAGGATAACAAAGACGTTCGATAAAAAATTCCTTGGAAAATGTTAATAAAATACACCATCCAACATATCAGACAAAATCGAAAGAATGGCTAAAGGACAAGCGAATCGCACAACGATTGATGGAATTAAAAATATTGTGAAAATTTTGTTCACGTTTGCCCAGGGTTTAAGGGACTACGCTTAACATCATATGAGACTTAGATAACTAAATGTTTATGAACTTAGAAAACATTTATATACAAACACATGCAAAGGTTACACAGCTACCAATTCAGCATTGCAACCAATTACGTATCCGTATCTCCTCTGCACCATATTTATTCAATCTTGCTACAATGCTCTAATAATTATAGGTACAGAGCAGTTTGAATCAAAATAAACAAGCCTGCTTCAACTCATGCTAAAATGTGTGCTACTGATTCACTGTCAAATCTCAGTATGTGAACAGACTCAATGTCTATCAAAGTAGTAACCTTTTTCAGAATTAAGAAGTAGCCTATAGTCGGTTTAGAAATGTAAAAGCAAATTGACTAATAACTCTGGATAGTAATGTAGAGCAGTGCTTTAATACAAATTAATGCGGTCTGTAAACTGTAACCTGGTGTCTGTAAACTGCATACATGTGTTTGTGCGTACGTTTCACAGAAACTTTCATAAATGTTCGCATTTCCAGAAAGGAGGTTGGAGCAGTGCAATAGTTACCCCACCCATCGTCACGCGTAGCGCTAAAGGAGGCCGAGATTGGCAACAATTTTGGCTTCCACTAAATTGGATTACACTGCATTATAAACGGTTTTTATTTCAACAGCCTGAATGGTTTCTGTCTCAAACTGTCAGATGGATGCATGATCATGTTTCTGTAATTGAAAAAGTTCTCAGCCGCTTCCTTCCCTCAAATGACCAAAGTAAAGTGAAGATATCTGAAGTGCAGGTAAGAGGTTCTTTGTTTTTCTGTGTAAAATTAATCCAATTACTCTAAAGAAACTTACTGCAAGGTTGGAACATTCAATAAAAAAAACATAACAAGGTTTTGTTGTGATTCATTCTTGCAATCTGATTGCTTAACGCAAATGACGCTAAACCCCCATATACTAGCCTGCGTCCAGACTAAAATGTTTCTTAAAGGAAAGTGGAAAGTCTGCGTAGCCGACCAAGCAAAGCCATTTGCTGACACTTCACTAGACTTGCAATCACAGTGAAGCAATCCTATTGGTTGGCTTTGCTCACGTGATTTTGATTCAATGTCAACCACTCAGATTGTCTGTATCAACCATGTGATAAACAAAATTGGGGTCACACTTCGGAAGGATTTGGAAGGCAATCTGGTTTGCTGAAAATATACAACATATTTGTGAATGAGTTAAATTTATTTTAAAATCAAGTAATGTTAAAATTATAGTTCAGTGATGAAAAATTCAAAGCCAGCCAGCTATTGACAACTCATGTTTTATTTTCACATGGATTTTCACATGATCAATCCTTTTCGGACGTACAGAGCACTTCGAACATCTGGTAAGCGATTAGGAATGTCACTTCAAAAAGTCAGAATTCAAATTTACAAATATGGGAATTACATAACAGTGGTATTTTATAACATTTCATTTCATTTCATATATTTGCAAAAAAAAAAAAACATAAATGGTAATTTTTTGTACAGGCAAGCAAAGGGAAATTATATAGTAATATAATTTGCACTGATGTGCAGCCTAATGAGAGTGCTTCAAATAGCAATCTAAATCAATCTTATGTAATTTTGAATTAAAGGTTATTAAGGAGGAAGAAGTCACTACTTCAT
This sequence comes from Haliclystus octoradiatus, assembly GCA_916610825.1. NCBI lineage: Eukaryota > Metazoa > Cnidaria > Staurozoa > Stauromedusae > Haliclystidae > Haliclystus > Haliclystus octoradiatus. The sequence goes on from OU744449.1 coordinate 16,963,494, forward strand.
CCGGTAACTGATTCCATAATGGAATTATGCGATAAAAAAAGGAATAAAAAATTGAATTATTTACAGGTATTGAACGTGCAACGAATTGCATAGAATGTCCTCTAAGTTTACTTATGTTTCGTTTTATAAAAATGTTATCAGGAAAGTCAATTAGATTATTTATAATTTTGTACACCATGCATAAATCAAATTTAATTCTACGGATTTCTAAAGATTCAATTTCAAACAGGGCCAAACGACTGTGATAACCATTATCTTTTAATCTTGCTCTAGAACACACATATTTAGTAAAACGTCTTTGAGTTGATTCAATCAAATCAATGTCTTTTTGTAAATAAGGACTCCATAGTTGGGTGTCTTTTTCTAATAGAGGTCGTACATAGGTAGTATAGGCTTTAATAAGTAATAAGGAATTGTGCATTGCGTGAGGTAAAGCATTTCAGTAGAAGGTAAGATCTTGTTTTAGCTTTAGCGGAGATAGAAGAACAATGAGTAGAAAATTTAAGATCTGAAGTAATGATGAGGCCAAGGTCACAAAGTTTTCCTGTTTGCTTCAGTTTGTTACTCCCGAGGAAATAATCAAGCTCACTTGCGTTGGATGTACCAAAGGATATTGTACTACATTTATCATAAGCAATTCTCAGTTGCCAGCTTTCGGCCCATGTTGCAAATTTATCTAACGATGTTGTGAGTGCATTGACAGGGGAAGAATCATTTCGAGCGACAAAAAATTTTGCATCGTCTGCAAACAGACGCACTTCGCACAAACCATCCAAACAGCTCTCAATATCATTAACATAAAGTAAAAAGAGTAGCGGTCCTAACACAGAACCCTGTGGGACACCACTGGAAACTGGGAGAGAACTTGAGATTTCATCAGATACAATGACGCTTTGCGAACGACCAGAAAGAAAGGATTTAATCCATTCAAAAAGTTCGTATTTGATGCCGTAAGATTCTAATTTGGCTAAGAGTTTTGAATGTGTAACAGTGTCAAATGCTTTAGCAAAGTCTATATATACAACATCGACACGTGAGCGTTTGTTAATTGAATCATACCAATCATTTAAAGTCTTTAACAGTTGACTACAAGTAGAACGCTTTCTGAGAAAGCCATACTGTCGATCAGATAAAATATTGTTTTCATTTAAATAAACTAGTAGGTCATCTACAATGATACGTTCCATAACTTTGCAACAGATGCAGGTTAACGATATGGGTCGATAATTACTACGGGAAGCTACGTCACCTTTCTTAAAAATTGGCGAAACTAATGCTTGTTTCCAGATATCAGGTAGGATGCCGGTTTTTAATGACAATTCAAATAACATAGATAAAGGAATAGTAAGTTCAGAGGCTATTGCTTTGAAAAATATTGGTGGGTAGTCATCTGGTGTTCGAGATACTTTTGTGGGCAAGGAAGATAATGTCTTGTAAACTTTTTCGAAAGAGAACTCTATGAATTCCAATGAAGTATTTTCGTTAGCCGAGTCTGGAATGTTAGGTATGCTGTTATTGTCCTGTGTAAAAACACTAGCAAAATATTCATTGATAAGAGTTGCTTTCTCTTTGTCATCTGTAGTAACAGAAAGATCATTTTTGACAATAGCAGGAATTGTAGAGTTAGATTGTGTTTTACCTTTAACGAAGGCGTAACATTTTTTTAATGAGGGGTCAACTAGTAGCGAGACTTCGTAATCATGATGAAACTTTTTACTGCCTTTTCATAATCTTTGCATGTATCTTTATACAATTTCTTTTTACACGGAGATTCTTTAGACGATTTGTACAAGGACTTCTTTTTGCAACGGAGTAATCGAATGTTTTTAGGATAATTGGGTTTACGATTAGAATTATGTTTATATAACGGTACATATTTTGAAGTAGATAAGTTGAGAATATCGCAAATTTTATTCCAAAAAGTTTGAACATCATTTTGACTTTCCTGTAACATATCAATCCAATTTATGGTAGACAAGTAAGAATTAATAGAATCATAATCTGCTTTATAAAAATTTCGACGTTTAGTAGGTTTTGATTTAGGGAAGCGGTCATTACTATAGTTGCTGACAGCTAGGTTAAATTCAATAGACTGATGATCACAAGTAGACGTGAATGGTTCGGTGACTTCAGTGCAAAAAATAGCATTGTCTTGGGAACAAAAAACAAGGTCAAGAATTTCATCATTTCTGGTAGGCGAGTTAACAAATTGATTGAGTCCATTTCGAACAATACCGTCTAAAAACATTGTAGTATTTGAAGATCCATGATATTTAGGAATTGACCAGTCAATACAAGGAAAATTAAAGTCGCCAATAACAACAACTGGAAAAGCACTATCAGTGCTAACAAAGTCAATAAATAAACACAGTAAATTCACTTCAGTGGAAGACAAAGCCGACGAAGGAGGGTTGTACAAACAAACTAAACGATATCCGATATTTGATATGTGTATATCAGCCACAACATATTCAAGAGTGTGAAAAGTAGACGGGATATCAACAGTAGTAACTTTCAAATCTTTGCGTATTAAATTGCAACACCACCCCCAACAGTTGATGTAATTCTGTCTTTTCTAAGTACTTGATAATCACGTTGGGTGATTAGCGAGTCAGGCACACAACATTTCAACCATGTCTCTGTTATAGCAATGACATCATAACGATTAGATGAAAGTAGACAATCAAAAAGATCCAATTTGTTCATTAATGAGCGTGCATTAAAATAATAAAACTTTAAAAAACAATTATCTTTGCTTGCCTGTGACCATTATTGTGGAATTTGATCAATGTTTTCCGCAAATACGTTTTCTTCTCGATTAACTACTCTGGCGTTTTGTTTAGCGATGGTCCAATTTGAGACATCGCCTCTTTGTTTGATTACATAACGCTCACCAGGGGCAGCGTTTGAAATTTTTTTTTTTTAAATCATTATACAAAGGTTGCAAAATTTGTCTTTCGTTAAATGTCAAGCACTGACGAATGTGAACACCAGGAAAATTTTCTGAGTCTTTCAGTTTACTGGCAGATCTCAAAATAACATCTCTATCATTTTGGGATACCAACTGGATTTTAATTAATTGAGGCTTGTTAGTTGCACCCTTCTCGGTGGGTGGTTTACCAACTCTGGTAATTCCAGCTATTTGAACATTGGAACCACAAACAAACGACACAATCTGATTAACTTTTTGTTTGTCAAACTCCTGAGATATAAAGGGGACTCCAGCCATTATTAACATCAAGATAAAAAGGACCAATTCCTTCTTCAGGTTAGACAGTATACTATACAAACCATAATATACTAATATTATATACCAACCATAATATAATATATAATATACCATTTCTACTCAATTTTCCCTCAAATGAGTGACATAAACTTTGTCTGTTTTCAACGATTTATTCCAAAGTTTGATTGTTTTTCAATGTTCAACATGTAAACGGGATTGTTATTCTTACAATTGAGATCGGAAATTAAGGTTTCTATAAGGCGACATCAGTCTAGTGCACTGTCAGCAAAACAGCTATAGTAGGGGAGCCAGGAGCAAAGAAACCGCAAATTGTGATACTAGCATAATTTTAGGCTTAATCGAAAGGGAATTGAATGCTTTATCGATATAGGGTGTGACCCTGTTAAAATAATTAGTAATTTCGGCAAAATATGTAGTTCCTTACATTCATGACGTCATAAAGAATCGTAACGAATGTGGTTACATTATTATAGAGTAAATTTTTGATTTAACAAACAAAAATCTATTATATGAATGAAATATGCTACAAATGATCAATAAAAGTAGAAATATGTCTATAGCAATATAGTTAAAGCATTAAAAAGTCATGCAATCCTTGCGCATGCGCATTACATAATCAGTCAAAATTAGCGATGATTGCCATATTATAACAACGGTACAATTGAATGTATATTTACTGTTGTAATATTTTATACTTTTAACCCAATGAACAGTCTATAAAATAAAAACTTTATCGATCAACCGAGATACACGTAGTATAGATTGCCAATGTAAACGTAAAATTTTCAAAGCTATCAAATATAAATTTAATGCTGTATATTCTATGTAACATTATGTAAAAACCGAGATGTATATCCAACATAGGAAATGAGTTCGTTGTAATAGTCTATAGCTGATAACCATATAATTATAAGTTTTCAAGAGAAGGAAATCTTCTAATTTCGGATTAAGAATAGCATAGCTATTTTCTAGAATCACATTTTGATGAAAATCGTAAATTATACTTAAGCAATATCAATTGAGTAACTATATTTTCTTGATCATAAGATGATGACGATGATAAATAAAATGTTTTTAAAAGTTTATAATTTACAGGAGTTGATTACTAACTGGTACTATCCGTACATCCTCCTTTACAGTTTTTACATAATTTTGTGCAATTCAAATTTGCTTTGCGGCATCCACATCTATTCTCTTGGCAGCCGTTTTTAAGGTTGCATGAGCATCTTATAAGCTCCCGACAAGCATTTGCTATTGGCAGTAGATTGGACCAGAGCGGTGTAAGGCTATCTTTCTCCATTTTCCAGCCCCAAAGTAATGGGCTTGGGTACGCTGGCTCGGCAATCAAGGACTGGGCCCACACATGTCCGCTCTGATAAGCTGAGCGGTATATATGCTGCAGCAAAGCTGAAGAAGAGGGTGGCATATTATCGATTTGCCATGTTTTTTGAGGTAAATAGTTCTTCTTTAGCTTTGTTTACTTTTAAAATATCAGAGGTCGAAGCATATAAAATAACAATGAAACGTTCAAGAAGATTGCAAATGCTTTCCATTGGAAGAGTTGCACAGGGTTGAGAAATGAAAATAAATGCATCTGTTGCATCAGGGAATGCAAGCCATGCATTCCAACCAAATCTTTTACCTTTGCCAGAGAAAAATGAGGTTGTATCACATCCCGTTAAGGAGTGGAAACCAATAAGCGCCAGTGACTTATTTTCTCCTAGAGAAAAGGCTATGTCGTCGACAGAAATAAGTGTACGATGCTTTCCCACTCCAAAATCAATCCAAAAAGTATCTAAACCCTCTTTTCTCAATTGAAAATACAGACCAACAGCCAAAACCAATACGTCAGTATCGACTGTCCTTACTAAAATATTTGATTTCCCTTCTCTAACCGCATCTAATACATGTAAAAATATCCTGGTGTCTGCTTCTTCTTGACTACATGTCAACAGTTTAGTATTCGAGATCGCAGAGTTTTTAATAATCTTTTCTTCGTAAGTGGAAATAAAGACAACATTTGAAATATGATTAATGCAAAATTCTGCAATGCCCTTGAACAATTCTTCTTTATTTACAGAATTTCGTAAAAATTCTTGCCAATTCCTTGGAAGTTTATAATTTTCGCTAACTTGTCTTCTTGCTCCGTGTCCGCGAGAAGATCTCATCGAAGCCTTCAGGCTTACTTCAAACTATCTGTCCCAGATAAAATCTACTCTAGACAGGTTCAACGAGCCATAGTACCATTGTTATTAGCAAGTGATGACGGAAAGGGATGGTTCTCATGTCGGAAAAATACCTCCATGTCAATATCTCTCGTTTTACCAACTACAAATAGTCTGCTGAATAAATTGATATCAGCTTTCATATTTTTTACTAACAAATCAGAGCGAGTGGGAGCTTTGATAGTTGAGCTGAATAGTGTAAATTTATTTTGCTTAATGCTTGTAGAAAAGGGCACTTCATTAGTCTCCAATCTTTCTTTGACAAATTTTTTCAGGCATTCTTTTCCTGTATTCTCTATTATGTAAAGAGAATTTACAGCCTCTTGCGGTTTTATTATTCTACTATCAAGGACAATGAGATCAGCAGTATCTTCAAGAAATGGATTTCCAAAGTGAGAAAATGCGGAAACTAAATTAGTGACATTTTGATGGAACGTCTTCTGCATAGATTGGTATTGACTGTGATGCATCAATTTCTGTTTATTTTCTGTTACATTTTCAAACTCAGCCAGTAGACGAGAAATTTCAGGACCACAAACAATGAAACGTTTAAGCGCACTAGGGTCATCAAATAAACCAACTGCACCCCCTCTTCCTTTCACCAACTTGTTGTTCCATTCATGGGCGTGGTCAATGCCTACAGAAGAAAACGGTCTCTTGGTTTTATTCACAGTAAAAGCACCATCAAAAGCTTTGTAAATCGATGGATGCTTTTCTGATAAGCATCGTAGATCCCCCAAATGTACTGGAAGCCATCGTGCATAATTGTGGTGATCTAGAGCAAAGAACCATGGTGCCATTGCTTGCATTGTATCAACATATAATTCAAAATCCATTTCTCTGAGAGATCTTACAAACATTAATAAAAGTAGTTCAAGATTATAGATCATCAACCAAAAGTAAAATGTTGGAGACTTTATCGCCATTGATTTTTTCCATTCTTCAAAGTTTATATCACAGTCATTAAAGGCGTCTGATAATTTATAGGCAGTAAAGAGAAGTTTATGCAGAGCTACAACAGTAGTTTCGTGAGCAAAACGTGTTTTTGCGATATGTGCAACTTTAATAAAGGAATCAGCTGTACCAGAGGATGTACATGTGGATTCAATTAAAGCTGATGTCCACCCACTTCCATCTAACAACTTTCCAATGAGATGCACAAAACTTGCTCGATATGTAAAGCACCAAGAATAATAAAAAGTCGACTTTCGTCATAAACTGTTATTGTATTATTCCATTGAAAAAGTTTGGAACTTGCATAAAGTGGTTGATCTACAGCCATAACTGGAATCTGATTTTCATTTAGATATTGAGTCGATTTTATAATGATATCCATACCATGTTTTATCATGGCAATTGATTTCGAATCTTCAAAGAACAAAGGTAAAAGAGAAACTATTGATTTATTAATAATAGTGTCTTGAGTTCGATCAGCATGATATGAAGACCAGGTTACATCAAGTTTATTGTTATCTTCTTCATAAATTTGAGCGTGCTCACACCAGCTCTTTTCCATCAACCACTCTTTTTCAAGACTACTTAGAGGTGCATCTAACCACTTTTTGCACAACAATGGCATAGGTGGAGTTCTAGTTTTGAGAATAGCAGATGGAACAATCGTATAAGAGCTTGGCATTGATGCTGATTTTTGTATTCTTGAAAAGGATGTATCAGTATTCAACACTACAGGTCGTTTCTTTGCAGGGTGTTCACACCTTGGTTTTTGAAACAATGATATGCTAGTACCATGAAACGAATTTTTCGAAGTTGTACTCGTTGGATTATAATCTATGTTGTCATATGCAGATACAGTAAATTCATCAAGCCATAAAGTTGATGGGCAGACGACACCTTCCAATTCAAATTGGTTTATAGCTGAAGTACATAATGAGTTGGAGATTTGTAGAACTCGTGTATATGAAATTGAAAGTCCATAGGAATGTAATTTTTCAACAAGATCCTTGTCTCTATGCCTGCTATGGATTAGCATACCTATAAATACAGGAAATGGTGTTTCTCTCTTTCTCAAGGTTCGTACTTTGTTGGTCTTCTTTTTTTTGTGTGGCAGTTAAATACAATTAATTGAGCAATTGCCAAAGCTGCTTCATCAACATTGCTATCGATAACATCTAGGTTAGCAGAAGTACCTGAAACAATCATACTAATCAGCGCTAACAGTGAAGAAGGAACTGACTTCAACTGACAGTTTTTATCAAAAGTTCCATCAAATTCCTTTGAAGCCTGTACATTTATGTCATCTCTGACTCGTTTTGCTACAGCTCTAAGCTTGAGGCCCTCATCGTAATTGTTATTTTCGTAGAGCTGCCTGATAAGGCTAGATACAATTTCATTGCTCGTGAGAAGATATTCTCTTTGAGACTTTTCAAAAGAAAATCCTTCCAAATGTTCCAATAATCGTCCTCGGAAACGGGTTGTGTGGACATAGGGGACATAGGGAATGTCAAACAGAGATAATAAATCAGAGAGTCTCGTTTGATACATCTGGTGTAATTTTGGCATTGAGAAAACAACTTCTCCGGTAGAATGTAGAACAGATTCTTCGATATGGTCAATAACTTCTGCAAACACAATGCCTTCACATGTACTTACAATATATTTGTCACTGTTCTCTTCACGGCGTAGGCTGCAGGATTTATTGTATATATTTACTAAACAAATTTTATGATATTTTGATTCCATTGCTACCATGTCCCCGGTATCTAATTTAGTCAAAAGAGCAGTGTCATTAAGCTTTTCTGCTCAAACTAATAGACGTTGCCCAAGTTCTTTTGTGCGTGCATGTACTAGGTCTCCAAGATCTTCAGAAGAAGGGCATTCACAGAAAATACAAACGTGTAAAAGGGACTTCCAACCCTTACCTCCGCGGTGGGACTTCCTTCTTGGCTGATCAGATGGTGAATCATCAGTTGCTAAACATCGTTTGGTTGCTCTTTCTAGCTCTTTTGAGTTGAATTTATTGTAGCAATTTCTGTGCCATTTTGCCTCTTTGGTCATAAGAAAGTTATCAAGATTATCATTGTCGACAATGTCATATGTACTTAACCAATTTGGAAATGCATTCAACTCTCCAAAACCTTTCAAGTTTATTGCTAGTGCAATGTATCCTTTATGAACAGTTTCATTCGTAGCTAAAGGCTTACGAGCTGGACAAATTAGTTTCAGTTTAGTGGAAATGTTTTGGCATAACAGACATTAAAATCTATGTCTGTATCATTGATATTGTAATATATTATTTGGCTTTTGGTGCTTGGTTGATGGGACGGCTGGCGGTTGACCATAACCAGGGCTAGGCTACCGTAGACAGCAGACCTGTCACCACCAAAACCAAGCACCCGTCACACTGCTATGTCAGTGGAATACCTAATATACTTACCTAACCATGTCGAGAGAGAGAGGAGGGAGGGTGTGGAGAAAAACTGATCAGTTGCAATATCGGTTAGCCTCATTGCAGTATAGCAATTTCCTCAAGTGCAGTATAGGACGAAATCCGTAATGTGCAGTGTAGCACATACTAATATATGATGATGAATCTGTGTAGTGTAACACATACTCCGTACTGTGCAGTATAGCACATACTATACAAGTGCAGTATAGCACAATACTCAAAAAGTGCAGTATAGCACATAAAATAAAGTGATGACAATGTGCAGTTTAGCATCGGCATACCTTGATGTCACAAGGATGCCACATTGCATTTGAATGAGACAATTAGAAAATGTTATTGCACATGTAGCACATGATAGTATGTAGTAGAGTGATATGCCCGGAATTCGCAAAAGCAAGATCTTCACGATTCTCAAAGAGGTAGCAACATGAAAATTCAAGAGCTTCTCAAAAGCAACTAGCAAGCTAGATCACGATGGCAAGAGTGATTGACACACCCAGCCCTTTGGGACATGCGCACACATACAAAGGGGTACTGTTACACTCACCGACTCGTATTGCTTCAGTAGTCGATCCGCTAACCTGCTGCGGTTTTATCATTGCATCTTGTTCACTTCCGCTACTAATAAACAGGTCCTAGATAGCCTAACAGTAGCACACCATACATCATTTTAACTTCACTTAAATCTTTGATTTAACCACATTTAAAATCTATGTCTGTATCATTGATATTGTAATATATTGTTTGGCTTTTGGTGCTTGGTTGATGGGACGGCTGGCGGTTGACCATAACCAGGGCTAGGCTACCGTAGACAGCAGACCTGTCACCACCAAACAGAAGCTCCGAGGTGCCTGGAGGAGAATGACAGGTCGACCTGGTATTCCCACCATACAAGTCCCAAGCACTGCCAGGCACATGTAGAGTTATGACAGAGCAAGCGCCAACTTGACCAATTCACTGGGATCTGTTCTTGTATAGAGAAGGTACGCGTTACTCGTCCATCGTCCCAATGCTTTGATCAAATGAGGAGGTACCCCATTCTTAGCAGCTACTGTCGCTGCTCCGATGCGGAAACTGTGCGTGGAGTAATTACCAGGTACTTTGGCATTTGTGAAGATTGTTCTCAACCAGCTTGACATACGTTCCCTTGAGAGTGGCTGGCCTGATTGCAGAAGAAAGAGAGGCCCTGATTGGCTTCCTTGCAAATTTAGATAGGCCGACATTGCCGTTACTGCACACAAAGATTGCGAGCCACAACCTATATAGACGTGACAGCCTTTTCGAAGCTGGTCTGTTTTTGATGCTTTTATGAAGACTTTCATGCATGACGGCTTTGCTAGATTGTCCATTGCGATATCTGACACTTGAAGATGTATCTCTGGATTGAATGAACTCATGTTTGGCACTGTAAGCTCTGCTGCTCTCAGGAACCCAAAGTACGCCAATGAACACGCAGCCCAGAACATTACATGGTCAGCAATATTTGGGTTCACCGACTTGTGTATGACCAGCATCAATTGATCGGTGATTGGTAATCTCTGCTTTGTTGTGGAACCTTGTGTTCGTTGGACGCCACGGATCACCTTCTGAAGTTGCAAGGCGCCATTGGTGTTGTCTGGAAAGCCTTGGTCAATATGCAACAACCGTATCGCAGCCAAATATACCTTGATTGACTGATGATTGATTGACTTTGCCAAGTTTGTCACGAATAGGCACAGCGTGCTTTCTTTAGCTGGACACGGATTTGGATACCCAATCTCATGAGAGAATGCTATAAATTTACGCTGTGCTGAAGCATACGAGCGTCGGGTAGATGGTGCCAGACTGTTGACCATGTATTGCTGACACTGATGCTGTAGGGCATTCAGATCAACGATGCTAGCAGCTGAGGTGGTAGTAGTGTTGGCAGATGTTGCGCTGATGGGGCCAATTGCCTGAAATCCTGCCAATAAAATCGAGATAGTGCATCAGCAATACAATTAGAGTGACCAGGCAAATACTGACATGAAAACGTGAAATTGAAGTGGGCTGCTGCCATCAATAGGTGACGGACAAGGCGCATAATGTCAGCTATTTTTGAAGTGCGGTGGTTTACAATAGCCACCACTGCCTGGTTATCACATTGAAACAAAATATGCTTGCACTGCCATGATGCACCCCATACATGAGCAGCTAACACAATTGGAAATAGTTCCTTGTAAGCAATTGATGTAGGCTCCTGAGAACATTGCCATGAACCATTAAACCAGCGTCCGTCGTAAAAGGCACCATAGCCAACTACTCCAGACGCATCTGTTTGGATCGTCACGTCATTTACCGCCTCCATGCCTGGATACAGCCAAAAGCTTACACCATTCCATGAGCTAAGGAATGAATTCCACCATTCGAGGTCTAACTTGAATTCCTGGTTGAGACGTATACGGTGATTAGGGGCCTGGAAGCAGCACAGTAAGTTGATCATACGACGTATGAAAGTTTGACCCGGCCAAACTACCTTAGCGGCATGGTGTAGGACACCTATCAGAGATTCAAGCTCTTTTCGTTGACACCACCGTTTTCCTAGCCAACATTTTATAACCTTATGGATTTCTGCTAACTTTTCATTGGGTAATTTGGCAGTTTGACGTGTGGAGTCTAGCTCAATGCCAAGAATAGTAAGGATGGTTGTGGGACCCATAAATTTATGTGGGTGTAAAGGCAATCCCAATTCCGTGCATTCCTTAATGGCTACCCTGAGGTATTTATTGCAAATGCCTGAATTTGCTGGGCCCACCAATATGAAATCGTCCAAATAGTGCGCAATGTGAGATACATTGTGATTGACGCGTAAAATCCATTCCACTGCCTCTGCAATTGTGTTAAAAATAAATGGGGCAGATCGAAGCCCAAATGGCAAGGCCAAGTCCACAAAAAACTGCTCTTGCCATTTCATTCCCAACATGTGACGGTCCAATGGGTGAACTGCCACATTTTTATATGCGGCTTCCACATCAAATTTCGCCATCAACGCCCCAATTCCACAGGTGCTAATCATCCCAATTATTTTATCCATTGTGATATACTCTAGCGTAAACTCCTACTTGTTAATCCCATCATTTACGCTGAATCCTCTAGGTGAAGACAAATCTACTATCAGGCGCCATTTCCCTGGTTGGCTTTTTTTGGGTAGTACTCCGAAACTGCTTACATGCAAGTCTGTTAATGGGGATTTGGTGAATGGGCCAGCCAGTCTGCCTTTGTGGAGTTCATTTTCCAAATAATTATTAATTACAGTGGGATTAGACTCCGCGGATGGTTTGTTGCGACTGGCAGAGCACAGTTTCCGGTTACCATGGAAACCAATTCGGAAACCTTGTCGTATTCCGTTCAACACGTAGTCGACAAACTGGCGGTCTGGGTGACTCGCCAATTGCTCTGCGAAACGACCCACGCGCAGTGGTGTGACCTCCTGAACAGATGGTAAGCCAGTGGTTGCTGAAAAATAGAAACGAATATCAAGTTTTCACTACACTATACACTCTAGACCTCGCCGGCAGCCATTTTGTGGCTCATTTATCCCGTCCCGTCCCGTTCTTTCTTTATTTATTCATCATTACATCTGTTGTTGTTGAGTTGGAAATCTGTTATATATATGATCGCTACTTATTTCAAAATGGTGTAAACGAGGAAGCTCACAAGGTAGCTCTGTTTTTTGTTTTTATTATTAAATAAAGGCTGAAACCGGCTGTAATATGATGTATTTTTTCTCTTCCCTTTTAAAAGAAATATTTCATAATTTAACCAGTTTCCCTTGTCATTGCTTGGGAATATTTTTTACACCCCATATGTCTGAAGGCGAAATCACACCGATTTTTCAGGCTAGAGCAATAAATTGCTCTTATTTTCGTTGTTTTCAATTTTAATAGAAAATTATGATTTCCTCTTACCTGACTTGATCGTTCATTTAGTGTTTGTTTTTCTTTATGAATCGACGAATAACGCCTTGTTTACGATCGAAAGACTGATTTTCACGGTAATATTATGACAACAATCTGACTATAAATTAATCCAATCAAACCCTTTCTTGATTCAATGTTTTGAGAGAAGTAAATGATGCAAGTCGCGATCTGTAGTTCGTTTTAATTAAATGGTGGTATTTTTTTTTTGCACCGCAGCACATGTAACTTGCTCTATTGTTTTGCTGCTTCGTTCCCTTCTTGTGAATTGTGGTTTCTCTGTCACGTGGCCCTGCCGCTACTCGTGTTACAATCAAAACTGAACACAAACACTTACAGCACCCGATCTAGCCTGGGAGGCCCCTAGACAGAGCCTCTGGGAAAGGTTATATTTTTTCTGATCCTTATATTATTCTTATTATTTTTTCCTTGCGCCTAAAGACCGTAAGGTTTCGAAAGAATCGCTGTAAGTCTTTGATTGAAAGAAATTGCATACTTATATGAATGAATGTTATATGCTGAAGTTGGTGGACCTGCTATATCCGTTAGTCGACTTAGTTAGGTCTGAGTATGTAAGAGTATAATGTTACACGGCGCCTGAACCTGACCTATTGACTTATCGTTTAAGAAATTGTATAATTGTTGGACACAATTCCGACCACAGAATGAAAAGACGACAAGAGACAACAACGACTAAATCAAATCTCAATATTGTGAGCAATTGATAGTAGCAACATAACAATGTAGATAATTGATAACTGAACCTTTGGTTTACAAAATTTGTTGTAATATTTAAGTAGATTAAAGTTTAGATAGATTAAAAGTAGATTAGGACATTGTACAATCTTTGAATTATTATTGTTGTTAGAAGATAACAAAAAGTATAAAAAACTATTTTTATTGTTGTTGCATTCCTTGTGACTTGCTACAACCTGACAGCTTAAATCACATAGAATGTCCTTATGTTACTTTGCTAAATGGATTAATTACGTTGTGTATTATTTTGAGTCTTTGTATTGGCATTGCGGTTGTTGTAGTTGGTCGATGGCCCGCCCTTACGGAGGCAGTTGACAAATGGGTGGTTGAAATTGCAGTTGGAGCATTTATGTACATTGCGACACAAACCTTCTTTGTACGCACACTGACCATCGTTCCACGACCGGCAGATACGAGAGTCCCGTACGGGCTGTGTGTTTCGCTGCTGTTGAGTCCAAGAGCTTGGGGCGCTGCCAACACTAGCAGAACGTGCAGCTGACCCCGCCGTATGAAAACTATATAATTGAGTATTCAACAACGACCAGTCTGTGAGTTGTGTTGCAGCCGCATATTCTCGAAATGCCCTATCATAATGTAACCAACAGTGGCCAGAGAACTGGCGGAATGTTCTAATTATTAGAAGTTTGTAAAGGGATAAATCCCGCCAGCGTGGCGGACAGTAAGTAGTGGCAATCATCATGTATATCCCGAATGCTTCAACCCATGACAATTACAATATGTCATTCGTCGCTCGCCGTGATCTCTTTCAGGTAGTGGTCAGAACAAGCATGCCATTGAGCATGACTTGGGGCTCCGGCTCGCTCTCCGTTAGTTCTGAAGGTAAGAGCTCACCGATATCCATGAATTTCCCGGTCACTATCTGAGTTACCAGCTTAGCCGGCACTGGCGAACAGCCGGGCCCTAAAATAAACGGCTGGTGAAGGACAGGAGTGCTCTGGGGGGCGACGGCAGTTTGAGTTTGAATGTGAGAGGACAAATTAGTTGATGGCATCGATAAAGGGGGAGGATTGCTGGACAGAGAAGAACTCACTGCGGAAGCAGCATCGGTAGCTGAGACTGGCATAGTAAACGTGTCCACAAAATTCGGTACCGATTGACATTCAGACATACCTTCTGGTTGTTGAACCGCTGTAGCTGTCGACGAGGCATGAGGGGCCAGAATACTCTGGAGAGATTTGACAACTTCTTGTGCCACTTCTTTGACGATAGATTGTCGATCTTGCGCAGAAAGTAACGAAGTTCCACATTCTGGTACAACGACGGTTGAGGGCGACTGCAACGCCGAAGCGGCGTCACGAGAGTTTCTCGTCTTTCGCTGAGCAGGCATAGTTGTTATACTTTATTGACGTTTTAATACAGTAGATATCGATCCAGAATAAACCACCAACAACGAACGATAGATAATGTTTAAATAATGATGAATGATGTTTTAAAACAGGAAAACAGGATATATATGAGTAGATATAGTAAAACAGGATAAATATGAGTAACTATAGTAGAACAGCAACCAGTGCTTAAATAGATAACGATAGGAGAATTCGCAAAAGCAAGATCTTCACGATTCTCAAAGAGGTAGCAACATGAAAATTCAAGAGCTTCTCAAAAGCAACTAGCAAGCTAGATCACGATGGCAAGAGTGATTGACACACCCAGCCCTTTGGGACATGCGCACACATACAAAGGGGTACTGTTACACTCACCGACTGGTATTGCTTCAGTAGTCGATCCGCTAACCTGCTGCGGTTTTATCATTGCATCTTGTTCACTTCCGCTACTAATAAACAGGTCCTAGATAGCCTAACAGTATCACACCATACATCATTTTAACTTCACTTAAATCTTTGATTTAACCACATTTTGCCGTAATCTATGCCTGCTTCACTACTTTTTCCACCCTCATTGCCAATTGACATAATTATTTATTCCAATTTACTTGCTAAAACAAAGACTAAAGACTATGCATGGGTATTTAGCAGTGAATGAATGAGTTGGATTTATGCTGTGCAGGCTACAATATATACAATTTGCTCACGTCAAATTCAAATTAAGTGTTCGATATAATACATCTAATCATGTAGAGAGTAAAAAGAGAGGAATGCATGCAGTAGACGATTTTACAGAAAATATTGCATATTAATTTGTTTTTTATGTGTTATATTACATTTCGAGAGTATTGTATATGAGGTCGGATATCCGACGAAGACATTTATCTGGGGGTTTCATTTAGGGTAAATGTATCAGTCGTGACATTTCTCGTGGAAGAAGCCTAATTTGGAATATTGAAATACTGTTCTGATAAAGAGTGAATTCGGCCTCCTGAGATGATGCTAAAATAATAGAACAAACAGAGACGTTCTGGGGTCACTAGGGGTCCCTATTATGGCACGATCAATGCAAAACATCCTTATACTGTGATCCATAATTCATCAGTGAATATTGATCTAACAACATTTACGATTTTACATTTACCGGAAAATCTTGTAAAGTAACAAATTCTTATTTGATGACGATATAAACTGGCTATATCTAAGATGAAAGTTTAAAGATGCGGCCTACCTGTTGTAGTATAGAAATCACTTTACGTTAAAAACATGAATCATACACAATAATGAGCAATGAATATCCAGCTGAAAAATATCGCAAATATCGAATATCCAGCCGAGTCTTGCAAATGTTGTCCACATTGATGTTCGTGACAAAATAGCGCAACCACAGAAAATCAGTAACTGATACATTAATAATTCCGTCTTCCAATACGCATGCGCAGTTATCAAAATGTACTACTTGAATCATAAAATACAAAGATGTAAGACAGTTAGTATCGTATAATAACATTTATATCAGTCTTTAATTACAATCGAAGTTAATTGCACTATGTAAATAAAATTTTATAAAATCACGTTTTCACCACATTTGAAAGCTCATTCTATGACATCAGAATTCAGTAAAATTCGATTTTTAAATACTTGGAATTTTTTTCGCTTGGGTCACAGGCTAGATCGACATAACTTTAAATTGTCTTTCTAATGAGCCTATTTTTATGCTAGTATCACAATTTGCAGTTTCATAAGGGCAATTTGCTCCTGGCTCCTCTACTACTATGCTTGGTCGGCTACGCAGACTTTACACTTTCCTTTAAAAAGTTTTAGTCTGCACGCAGGCTACCATTTACGGGCTTCAATATTTCAAGAAACAACTGACGTCCAACACATTTAATCAGAGCATTGTCTTGCAAGTCACAAAAAGCAAATACATTAAATTTTTGTAGAATATCTCTTAAAATTAAATTACAATGAGTTTTATGTTGCAGTTTCTCAGGGTGTTTGTTCAAAAGATATCACAAGGCTTGCGGAAGATATATCCGAGCCAACAAACAAACACTGTAACAGTTTATCGAAATATTTTGCACAAATTGACTAACTTTGCTGAATTGATATTTGTGGAAGCATAACATAAATTCATTTCATTACATCTCCTCTTAAGTGACTACATTTTGCAAGTTCCTAGCTGAATAACAACCACTAGATTATTGGCATCAAAAGAAAAGCTTTTGATATGCAAACAAAAGCCTCTAAAATTATCAAAAATTTAAATTTCTCCAAATGAAAGTTAGCAATGTATTCTAAAACGTAATCACAAGCTCAATACTATGCTCTTTTAAATCACCAGCAATGCGTAATATTAATCCGTAAGGAATAATACTGTATCGGATCCTGGTCAAGAGAAGGGAAGTATCAATTTCTTGATATCAATATTTTCATCTCAGCTTATTCAAAAGTTCAAGGAAAGTGTATGTTACCACTTTCTCAGTGACGTCACTAGAATAGAAGAATTACATGCTTAATTGATCAGGGATGGTAATATCAATAAATGCTCTGTAACAAGCATACAGACTATCTGGTACTAATCGGGGCCGCTAATGTTTGAAACCAAATAGTTCACACTTTATGTGTGTCGTGTCACTCCAGGAGAAAACTCGAAGGTGAAAACGACTCGCTGTGGCAGCTCGTGATTTTCTGATGCATTCCTGCTTTCTCCTTACATGCCACTCGTGCAGCTATGAGTCTATAGTTCATGGAAAATGTGAACTATTTGTTTAATATTCCCTAAATAGTCTGCTCATTTAAAACTCAGAGTAAGATTATAATTTTATATTTCTTTTTTTAATTTTATATAATTCTACTTATACTGTATATTCATTTGTGTTTTTCTTCTTTAGGACAAGTTTGTTATGCAACTTGTAGACATGTGTGCTGCAAAAATAGAAACATCCCTAGAGCTGATAATTCCAAGTGATGGTCTGCAAACTGACAATAACTTACTGGCTCATTGGATTGATGAAGTGATATCTTTTGAAAGTGAAATTCAATCCACCTACTGTACACCAAACTCAAAACTTCCTTGTTTGAAGATTTTTACTAAAAAACAATATCTGCCTGATTGGTTAGTCTTGGAGAAACATCGTAAGTAATTCAACATGCCAAGGAATGTCCCAAGAATAATAGTTTTGTAAACTGAAATAAGAAATACAAGCATGTATAATTGCAGATGTTGTGATTAATTGTTTAAGCTAATGAATTGTGGCCCCTTATCATTGAACTATCATAAAAATGTTTATGACAAAGAACATGTTATGAATTATCATATTCATGAAAGTATAGCCAGTCAAGATTAACTTACTTTTGATATTTTGACGTTTGTTAATCTTTGTTAGATGTTGTGATATTTATATTCATAGATTTAGACGAAGATATTTGTGTGTTTCTGGATTCTTCAAATGCTTGGGAGATAAGAGAAACGGAAGAGCCTTCAAACCCTAATTTCAAAGTCCCATTGTGTGTAAATAATTTCATTACAGATCTTCTGCTGATGTCAGGTACATTTTCTTATCAATATTTGTGCTTTTACTTGTTTACATTGTACCGCCTTCATATTTTTATAAATTTTGCCATTATCGTTGTTCATCATAAGAGGTTTGTTTAGGTCACGTATGTAAAAGTAGAGTTCATGAATTCAAAATCTTTGGAATGGATAGATAAGTTTGTGAATAAAAGTATTTAAAAAGGATTGGCAAAAGCAACTTTCTGGAGCTCGAATCAGCTCCAGTTTTCCTAGGAAAATAAATCTTTGCATCACAAGCAATGTGCACGGCATACCAAAGCACAATAGCATGTTAGTGTTATTGCTGCCACAGTAATGTAATGAAATTTGATATTGCAGGATGTGTAAATCCCATCGACCTTTACTCTTGCATTTATTATTCAACAAGCCAGCTTTGTAACTAATATATAACTAATTTAATTGGACTCATGAAGAAAATTGCAATGGAGAGTATTTTAGATTGCTGAATTTACAATAAATTTCCAAATGCCATCATTGTAGTCGGTAACAGCAAAAGCATATATTTTTTTAATGATCGGCTAGGGTTTACATATTTCAATGTGTTTCATTAATTTAATATCCTATTTCAATTTCTCCTGTTTAGAGAGGTCTGGAAAAATTGGCGATGATAAAATCCAATGTCACTTCGACCAAGTCCAAGCTGATGCACTGCATAGATTTGTAGATAGAATGCAAGAAATTTGTTGCGAAAGGGAAGATAAGAAGATGGCAATTGTAAATGGATTAAACTATATCAGAACAGTAGTCGAAGACTGGGTAGAATTAAAGGTACATTTTGTTGTAGTCTAAACCTATAATTGTAAGTTCTCACAAGCATTTCTCCTGCACATCTTTCTAAATCTGAGATAAATGTGAACGTAAGATTTTATCATTGACTTTTCCAAGTACTGTAATTCATATTGCTATTGTCCATTTGTGATCTTTCCATGAATCCCTAATTCTCCCCCTCTTTCCCCCAATCAAACATAGTTGATCTGGGCGACAATATTTTTGAATTAGCAAAAATATTGAAGACAGCACAAAACTTTTACAGAGTAGTTTGCAGAGAAGATTGGAATAGATGAAAGGAATCTCCCAAATATTTCAAAGATCATGTTTATTCCAACTTAAGAGCTATTCAGAGGTTCAATCAAATGGTATACCATTCCATATATATATGGAATGATGCATACAATTGTTTATTTAGGTAGGTTTTCTTGACAGTTCTTATATTTATTCTTACTGTATCCCTATTTGTTACATATTTTACCTGTAAACCGACCGAGAAAACAGCGCAAAAATGGACCTCATACAAGCTCACATACGTAGATGTTTGCATTTGTAGGTACATTATAGATAACTCTAACCAGACTACAACCCTTTGAAAATTATTTTTGTCTTCAAAATGGTAGCTATCATTTGGATGGTTATCAGTTCAAAAAGGTGCCCATTCTAAAGGTAACCATTTTGTCAATGTATTGGTGTTGCTTTTGTAGATGCTCAGTTCTGCTGCTGTTGATGACAATCTATATGACTCAAGGGAAATGACACCCTGTAGCAGTGCTTGGAATGATCTCACTAAAAAACTGGACAATCAAATCAATACTTACTTGAGGGAGCTTGCTGTTAAATCAGAATTAGAAATTATTGAAGTGTTAAAGACTTACAGAACTGCAAAGTAGGAACCCATAGCTTGATAAATTGAATAGATGAATTGAATCGAAGCCCATCGTGTCAGAAACATATAAGCCTTCCAAGCACCTGTACAAATTTGGTTTTCAAAATAGTTGAACATTTTGAAAATTGTAACCAAAATAGCTAAAAAGTTAACTTGTTGTTTCGAATCTTATAATCTGAAAGCTGATCACATGAATTCAAATGAAGGCAAATTTGAATCCAAATTTTGAAAATGAAAACAAAACTAATATATGAAAACCTTCTGATTTTGTGCTGTTATTCCAGTTACCAAGGTTCCTGGGGATTGCTCACTTGCACTTTGTGACAACCCTCCAAATGCGCACGTACCACTCTTCAGCTTATTATAATGCATTTCCCTCTGGGCTATTAATCTTCCATGAAAGATGTTACTTATTTGATGTTCAAATAAGATCAACGTTGCATAATTATACTTACATTGACCTGGGGATATGATTATTAGTCAGACCTTAGGTCATATTGCTTTGCCAATTGAGCCAATTCTTCTATTTAGGAATCACTTGCTGCTGATAGAATAAATACACGTATCTTCCAGGAAACCTATCTATTAGATACATGTGTGTAGTTATTGTGGTTTTGTTGACATTTGCAGAGACTGGTCCCAAATACTGACATAAAATTACATACATGACAGACTGCCACTTAAATTGATAAATTAGCTTTTTCATCTATGAATAGAAAAAACTTTTATGCAGTGGTTGATAGCGAAAAGAGTGTTTTGCAATAGGCAGGATGTCTTATTTCAATATTCAAAAATCCTAGTCTCCTGCATTCTAATAGTAAAATATCTCGTCACAAATTCCTTCAAAAACTAAGATTTTTTCCAAACTTTCTGCAATATCTTGCAATATCTGTTGTATCCATATTTGGCAACAAATATCTTTTGAATTTCTCCATCAACTTTTTGCACTGGTGCATTATTGCTGATAATATTTTTTGACGGTACTTTGCGGATATCTTTCCTATTCATCTAAATATGGCACTTTCTTGTATATTTTCTATAAGGAGTTTAGGTAATGCTGCTCATCCAGGCGCTTTGTTATTGTGCCTTTCATCCATATTTTGTTGTTCAGTGTGGTTGGTCGACATCTGGCTCAACCCCTTTTAAAAAATTTCTAATTTCCTAGTATTTTTGTCAAACTAATGTTTTGATTGAGTCTTCTGATGTCAGCTGGTATGGAATCATATGTGTATGTTAACGGCTCAAGCAATGTTGATTTAGAAGATAGATTTGTCCTAAATCTGCGGGCCATCGATCATTGTGTCGGACTGGTGCCAATCCTTTCAGGGGTATTTCTATGAGCCAATCAACTTTTCTGCAATTCTGAACCAGCATCAACGGTTTCTTTTTTCATCATTGCTTTCACAGTCTTTACTGCTGACTCAGCCTTTCCATTACCTTGTAAATGATGCTGACTCAATGTTTAATGATCAAAATTCCAATCTTGTGAAAACTGAGGAAGTTCGTTGGATGTCGAAGACTTTCCATGAAGTAGTCTTTTGTAATGGATCAACTTCTATGAAGTTCCTATGGATCAACTTCTATGAAGTTGCTATGGATCAACTTCTATGAAGTTGCTATGGATCAACTTCTATGAAGTTGCTATGGATCAACTTCTATGAAGTTGCTATGGATCAACTTCTATGAAGTGGCTACAATGATCCACAGTAGCAGTGAAGTCTTTATCCTGCCAATGAAAAAGGTCTGTTGAGATTTGGTTTGCTATCATTGGCGTGATATTTTGTTAGTGATGGTCATGATTTTCTTCTGTTGATTGGTTGCTTAACTTAGACATACTGTACTTTAAATATACACATCATGTCTTCAATCTTTGCATTCATATTTGGCCAAGAAATACATTCTCTGGCTCTCCTTGGGCTTTGCTTGTACACTTAGGTGGCCACAATGAACTTCCTCTTTCGTTATTTGTCTCATGATGGATGGTATCACAGCTCTTTCACTCTTGTGCACTATCCCATTGACCATTGCCAATTCATGTCGGAAATTGAAATACGGATGAAGGTGTTATCTTTATTTTCTGGCCATTCCTTCACTGCTGAATCCTGTTCGGCTCAGAATATCTGTCAAATGTTGTTCCTTCCCGGCTTGTTTCTTAGGTACGTCTCTCAATTCTTTTTTTATTATTTCCAATGGCTTGTTGTCACTCATCTCCTCCCTTCACTGAAAACCTATGCGATATGTGAATTTCTGTTATCAATGACAGACAGTGAATTTCCATTATCATTATCCCTAACAAATATACTTGATAATTGTTTGCTAAGTAGGCATGCTTTTGACGAGTTGTAAGTGACAATAATACCTTCACATTTTGTGCCACACCTGTCTTATTTTTCAGTGAAGTATTTAGAAAGGAATAGAGCACTCAGCAGCTTTTACATTTTACAATCTTTCTTACTATGCTGCGACTATAGCTTTTTAATGTCTTCATATAGTCTTTTGCACATTTTTATGTTGGTCATCGTCAAGCTCGGCCAACGCCATAACCTTCTTTTCTTTTTCAATACCTTTTGAATATATACCGAATCGTTTTTATACCCATGACGAACAATCTTTAAGGTACATATAGATCAATCATAAGTAAGGTCCAATCGATTGAACTGCATAAATGGAAATACAAAAATTTGTCGGAAATAAGTGAGTGTTTAGATGGCAAAGTTGACCAATCAATGTTTGGGAAATTAAAATATCCCCATATAACAGAAGTATCTGGTGCATTAGATAAAAGTGAAAATAATATTCTGGTTAGATCTTTGGAGTAATCCGGGGGTCGATACACACAAAAAATCTGATTCGAGAACTATTTTTGCCAAGATCGACTGCTAAAATCACAGCATCATTGAACGTCAATGGATCTATAGCCATGTCTCACTTATAGCAATTATGTCATTCAATAATGTAATGCTTCGCATAAGTTCAATAATAACACAGTGAATGTAGGGTTAACTTTTATCATCACAATTCGACACACTCGATCTCGCTACACCATTTTCTATCTAACTCTATATTTTTTACAGGAATTACACTTTGACCTCAACTATATTATGCAATAGACAGATAGGGGACACATGACATAACAATGCAAATGACGACATTCAAAGTATTTACATGTAGTGACATCTAAATATATGTTGCATTACAATAACATACGAAGAGATGGTATATATCATAATGTATGTATGTATCATATAGGTATATAAGTATGTATCATGCATTTAGATTATTTAAAATAATCAAGATAGATGATGAGAAACATTGCTTATTCCAACGTCATTCAAATCAAATGCATGTAATCAGGTTTGAGATGAAGCATGAATTGTTTCATTGGGAATATAATGTTTTTGATTTTGCCTTCAAAAGACTGTGCAGGCAGAGCCACTTGTCAACAAAATTACTGGGAGGGGGGTGTATGACAGAAAGGGACCGAGTATTTTTTGCTTATCTGCATTCCACTGCCTTGACTAAGGCTTGACTTGCAAGCTGTTTATGGAATTTTTCCAAACAAAGTGGAACAGCAGAAAGAGACCTAGTAGCTGATACAAAAATTATTATAGCTCAACTTAAAATGATTGCATGAAAGAAAAAATTGTGTCTATTATTAGCGATATGGCTGAAGTGTAATAACGTGCCTACTGTATCCGCTTATTTAATAGTGTTAAGAAGGTACACAAGAGTTAAATACTGTACTACAATTTGCAATTTATAGTAATTACAGTTGGTTCAGTTATTACCATTACTAATGAGCTTCCAAGTTTTTGGCAATTTGCCCACTTCTTCACTACTTCATCTAAATCGATCTGGTCAGTCCTTCTCACAAGCACGCTTTATAAGACTTTTCAGGCGGTCCTGTTTCATTGTGCTCTGCATCAATGTCTTTATTAATTTGAGCTTTGAGAAGCTCCGCTCATTTGACGCTGCTGTGATTAGGGCTGATAAGACTAGGCGCATGCCCTTTATGTTAAAGGGGATAGACTTTTGAATTTTCTGCAGTATTCAGCAGCTGTACGCAATGAAGTATTAATAATTTCAAGAGTAAAGAAATCTGGGGATTGAGTACTTCAAGGAAATGTTTGCAGTAGAAATAAATTTGCCAAAGAGAGATTAATTGCAGTGTCAGAATTGCATCAATCCTTTTTGGTATTAATATTTTTCTTTGATGACGGACATATTCTTCCTCCTATTCTTGACTCCATGATAGGGGGCAACAACAACCGTTGCTTTAATCTCGTTGTTGATACTGCTATGGTCTTCCCTGATATGATTTATTGTGAATATAGTAACATTAAGTGCTTCCGGACATCGATGATGTTAAGATCGAAAGTTTCAAGATTTCTTGAAATTGCTTTGTATGATCCTTGATAGGTTGCTTCTAGAGGTTTTTTTAACTCGACCAATTCATAGCCAGACTTGTGTAGATGTGGTAAGTTTAGGTTCAACATAAGATGAAATAATAGTAGGAGTGTGTGAAGGTGCTCGATGAAGATATGGTAAAATACAACGGAGTTGAGTTACGAGAGTTTCAGGAGAGTTAAAGTTGAATGCCATTGTACGAGGAATTAAAATGTTTTCACTAGTGATAATGCTGTAGAAGGTGATAAGGCGGATTCATCAGGTGACATACGGGTAGCTAGGAGGGCCACTGATAGAGTACGGAGCCACCAGTCCTTGTTGTATGCGCGAAGAATTGTCTTGATTGTGGGTGACTGCGTTCGATTTTGCCTTTAGATTGAGGATGGTAGGCTATGATGCGGACACGGTAAAAAACCAACTGAGGAGGCGAGAGACTTTTGAACTTCGGCAGCTGCAAATTGACATTCACGATCTGTTGCGACGTACAAAGGAACACCAAATGATGTGATCCAGATAGATAAAAATGATGTGGCAACAGTAGCGGTGGTTATGTCAGAAAGTGGTGTGGCTTCTATCCAGTCAAAAAACGATCAATCATTGTAAGTACATGACGTCGAGAAGGGAACAAAGAAATAGCAGGATCAGATTGTGCAGGACCTTCAGAAATATCGATCGTTAATTATATGATGGGTTTTATAATTACGGAAACCAAAAAGGCCTAAAGAATGAAATTGTTCAATTAAAATAGTACGAAGTGGTAATGGGACATATGTATCGCATAAAATTGTTATATTATAAGGTTATAGGAATGATTTTAGATTAAGGTTAGCAGGTGGTGGTGAAGGCTCTATGGAGTTAATGTATTCAGTAAGGATTGATAGATGTCGTAGTCGTTGAGATTTGAATGCTTCTGCTAATGGACGATGATCAGTGAAAAGAGTGACTGGACGGCCTTCGATGAGTGGTTTGAAAAACAATGTACCAATGTAAGCAGGTTTTTGTAAAAGCTTGAATCATTTTTTGAGCAGAAGATAACTTACGACTGAAAAAGCAAAGAGGTACAGGACCATTGCGTGTGGTTTGATGTAGAGCTGCTCCTACGGCATAATTAGATGCATCGGTTACAAGAGTATAATTAGTGCGATCAGGATTAAGACGGTATAATAAAATGCGTTGAGATAAAATAGCTTTGATAGATAGAAATGCATTTTCAGCAGAAGGTGTCCATATGTAATCATGCTTAGCATTCATAATTTCGTGTAAAGGAATAAGCTAATTTAGAAAATTCAGGTATAAAACGACTATAAAAATTGATGGAACCAAGAAGACGTTGTAATGACTTATGATCAACAGGCGTAAGCCAATTAGTAAGTATTTCTGTTTTACATGGGCGTGGTTTGATTCCATTTGATGATATGGTGTAAACAAGAAAACCAGGTTCAGTTTGTGCGAATCTACATTTAGATAATTGTAAAGGTAAATCATGATCGCTGAGAGCTTGGAAATTAGTTTTGAATGTTCGTAATGTTCATCTAAAGTTTCTGAAGCGATTAATATATCATTGATGTAAGCAAATACAAATGGAAAAAGACGTAAAATATTGTCTATAAAACGTTGAAAAAGTTTGTGCGGCATCCTTGAGACCAAAAGCCATTCGATTAAAATGAAAGAGACCAAATGGTGTCATTATTGCGGTTTTATGTTTATCTTCTTTATGTTTATCTTCATTGGAATTTGGTGAAAAGCACGAACAAAATCTAAATTTGAGAAAATTGTTTTATTTTGGAGTTGATGTGTAAAAGATTGAACATGTGGTAACAGATAACGGTCAGGACGAGTAATCTAATTTAATGAGCGATACTCACCATAGGGCGGAATTTTCCTGTGGGAATTCCATCTTTTTTTCTTAGCGATCATGTGCAAAGGCGTTGCCCAAGAGCTGTCTGATGCAGGTCTGTTGGACTTATGTAGCCATAATTGAGTAATCGTTGAATTCGGAATGAGCAATGTCAAGTTTCTGTCTGTGATAGTTGACGAGCACGTGCGTGAGTAGGCTGAGACGAACCAGTATCTATACGATGTATTGTGCCGTGAGACACTGCAGTTAACGTAGGGAGAGTACCGCCTTCTTTGTAGATAAATAAAGACGAATGTTCTTGAATTAAATTAGATATTTATGAAGGTACAGAAGAAGGAATTTCAATAGAAGATGTGATTGTAAATCAATACAATAGTAATAGAATTTGATGATAATTGTACAGATAAGTTTGTTAAGGGATCAGTTTAGTTTACGATGTCCATAATCAATCATAAGTTTGTGATATTCTAAATAATCGCATCCCAAAATTGGAGTAGTAACGTCGGCTACTATAGAAGTCCAACGGAATGATCGTCGTAATCTTTTGAATATACGGTTGAATAGATTTGTCCGGAAACATTAATCTGGTTGCCATTCGCAGCTTTTAGAGAAAAGTTACAAGAAGAAATATGGACAGAACTAACATAACGTTTTGGGATAATGCTTACGGAAGAGCCGGAGTCAATCAGGAAATGTAAACGTGTGATATAGTGTATTCCTACAATCAATCCGAGTAAACGTGTGCTATAGTGTATTCCAGCAATCAATCCGATGTAATTTTGAGTCTGATGGCACAATACTTATCCGGTACGATTTCTATCCCTGTGTTGATTCAAATAACTATGTGTTACATAATATGTTATAGATTGTGACAACCCCAAGCTAGAGTTATTGTCCACCACTGTATAGAAATTTCATGTCATATGACATCGGCGTTTGTCGTACAGTATGCCATCCTTTGAAACATTTTAATTGCTATTCTGCAAAGGGTAAAGTTATCCTCCTAGTATTGTATGCTTGATATCGTGTGGTTATTGATTTTGTAACGTCAAAACCAGGTAAATTATAAAGCAATGGACCTTTGGATTGTAAGCATCAAGATTGTTTAGTTATCTCAATAACGCTATGTCTTAGCTGATTCAATTTATGTTCATCAAGTGTCATAAAGTATTTGACTGTGAATACTGCATCCTGTTTTAAATAGTATTACTAGGAGTAACAATAGCAGATCTGAGGCATATAAACGTGTGCTTATAGTGTGTTTATACAACTGTAAGAAAAATGACCTACATACAATACTAGGCATGCAGGTACATTTACATCAATTACGTCTCTTGGTGTCAATTAGGGGAATGAGAGTAAACCAATTAAGCAGCTAGCTATTCTATACAGTAAGTAAACTGATTTTTTACACTGTGATTTGTTAATAATTAAGTATGATTACTAATGTGATTTGGTCCCAGTGTATAATCACCACCTACACAAAAACTACTTTTTACGTGCAATTCCCATTAAAATCTATTTCACATCCACTGCGGGATCCACTGGCAGCTCTAGAAAATCTGTGATAATACAATCTTAGCCAAAAAAAAGCCATTTAGTTTCACATTTCTCAATAAGAAACAGAATATTTATGTGATATCACCTCAAGATTTAATTAGTTAATGTTGAAGATATTTTTAAAAAAACTGCAGCTTTAAACTGTTATGCATTGTGCATTAAGATGTATTCTGATTTGTTTTTCCAGTTGGCACAACTTTGAATCACCAAAAGAATTTGTTGTACGTGTGCTTTCAACCCCTGGCTGTCATCTAATCATTACTTTACGCCAGCACCTCAACACTTTCCATTCTTACCTTTCCTCCAGTTTGTTCAAGCATGTTTTCAAAGATATAATCTGTAAACTTGATGCT
This sequence comes from Haliclystus octoradiatus, assembly GCA_916610825.1. NCBI lineage: Eukaryota > Metazoa > Cnidaria > Staurozoa > Stauromedusae > Haliclystidae > Haliclystus > Haliclystus octoradiatus. Next base: position 16,991,824 of record OU744449.1, read on the forward strand.
GATTTTACTGAGCAGGTAGGCTTATTTCATTTTTGTAGTTGCTAGGGTCAGAGTTATCTATTTACAAGAGTTGCGAAACTTTTTCATGTGCCGCTTTTCAGCTCCAATTGGACAGATGCCAGTCACGTCATTTTATGGACACCATTTTCGTTCCATTCGTGAAATTTGAACAAATCGAGCGAAAAAAATAATATCATGATACGAGCTGGATTTTTGCCTTACTTATATTTTGAAACAATTCCCTCTTTAACAACGCATATTTGTTATCGATATGACGTTTTGCATGGAAATTATACAATCTGTGTGGTAGTAGCAGTTCGTTCCATAGAAAAATTAATCAAATACACGCAGAATTTTACTTCACATTGTTATTGAAAATTTATTACATTATGCTAGACTAATCAGAGTACAAACATACTTTTAAAATGTACACATGGACCAGCTCCATGCCCCAATTATTGCTATCCTAATTTTGACGGAAGAGGCATTGAACAGGTTCAAGGTTCGGGTGCACATTTTATATTTGTTGGACTCAACTTAGTCCAGAATATCATATAGTAAGTATAACATTGTATATAGTTAGCTCCAAATGACCATGTGTTGCAAATAGAGCCAATCTACTCAATGATTTAAACATTAACATAAACGCTAGCCTCAAACGTCACATGGACGAATTTGTATTGGTCTTAATTTTGTTTCCAAATTCCCCAATATTTTCTTTGATGTTTTTATAGTTTGTTATGCAATCAAAGTTCAATGAAGGTGGTGCTTATCAATTTCGTTTTGATTTGGAGGAAAATTTGTTACTACTTTTCACCCTGTGGGATATTCCAGTTGATAAAGGAAAGCGTTTCATGCAAAGGTAAAACCAATAAAAAGTAAACTGTAAAGGATATATCTGTTAAAATTGTCTCTTTATCGACCGAGCCTTTTGAACCAAATTAGGACTGGTCTTCAAATCTATGCACTCGATCCCAACTGACTTCAATGGTAAATGTGACGAATATTTTCTCCAAGTTAAATCCCTACTGTTCTGCTCTCTTAAAAAGATGTTCTGGTCAATTGATCTAGCCTAGGAAAACTACGTCATGTTCTATGCAAACGGCTGAGACAAAGTTCAAACTTGTGCTAGCTCAATGCTAAATTAGGTTAAATGTGGCTTTCTTTATTGTAGGACACATGAATGCAATGTATTGCTCAACTTCTTACCTGGAACTGGCGCTTTAGTAAGGGACATGTTATCAACTTGTTATCAACCTGGACACAAAAGAGGAGACTGTTGCAAACGACTAGATACAGTTTTGAGTGATAACAACATAGTAGCACTGACTTATCCCCAAGTAAGAACTGTTTTGCAATGCCGTATTGATTGGCCACAAATTTGATGTACTGATTAAATTTAAATCTTCAAAGATTATATCCCGGATATTGGGAGATTTTTTCTTTAGATAGAGAAAAAATTCCATTCAAACAAGATCTTCTTGTGTTTTTACTTTGCGCGATCATTTCTCCTTCAAAAATGCAGTCAAAGAGACGATTTTAGGTTAATTTTGTGTCTCTGTTGGAGGAAAAAGAGTGAGACACAAAATCGTAACTTTGATGGCATTTTTGAGGGGGAAATGCTTGCGCAATTTAAAAATACACGAAGAACATGTACTGATAGAAAATTTGTCTCTATCTAAAGAAGCATTCTCCCAATATCCGGGATATACACTTTAAGAAATTTAGATTTACGATTTAGCAATCAGGTAAAAATACAAATTATCAAATATAATAATATAATAATATAGTAAGTGACATGATTTATTCATATATTTATTATCGAAATTTAAGAAAACATCGTTTGGTAACTTCTTGTAGCCCTTTTCAAACATGGGTCCTGAAAACAAAACAAAAAATTTAATTCTCCAGTCGGCTTTACGGTAGAAAAAAGTACCTCTGATCATTTGTATTTGTTTATCCTCTGAATTCACTTACTTTCCACATTCACTCCCCTCTTAACCGGCTTCAAACAACCTAAATTACTCTTTTGGCGGTTAATTCTTCAAACCAATCTAACAGCAACTGACAGACAATCTTATCTGACAGGAGGAATGTCAGGAAATGCAATTTATCAATAGAGTGATTATATGGTGGGGTATACTGTTCTTCAAGTCAAAATTGGACTGAATATCCCACACTTGTGTCATATAAAAATCGGGGGACTCCTGTAAATTAATAGACAGGGTATTTTGTCATGTGTTAAGAATATCCATAAACTTTTGAAGTAAATATGTTTCTAAAGCGAAGAAAAAAGACAAGTAGCGCCCATAAAACTCCTAGATTATGCTTGTAAAGACTTCATAGAGATGTTTTCTGTGACGAATGAACCAAATCAAGCAATTTGTGCTTTTCAAGTACTTCAACAAAACTAGTAATGATTTCTTACTTGTTAACTTTGAAATATAAGACAGCGATGAAAGACACATAATTTAGAACGTTTCGTTAAATCCTTGATAGCATCTTCAGGTAGAAGAGTAGAAATGGAAATTTACAAAATATTTATACATAAGAAACTGAAGAACATAAATTAGATATGGTATTACTAACAAATTCCTAACGAAGAGTTACAGTAATTGATTTGGCAGAGTCTAATGAGGTATTGAGTTTAGGCTTGATTTGCTCGCAAGCATTTGACAGACAAAAGTATTATCGAAAAAGTATAATTATGTTTTTGGTTTCACGTTTTTAATTTATCAGGAAGCTCATAATTAGTTTATCCTCCTATTAGGTACTCATAAAAACGAAAGTAAAACTTTATATTATAGATAGATCACTTTAACACGCATTGTGATGTGATGTGATATATATTTGATCATAAAAGCAGAAATATATTACAAATGCTATGAATTTATGACCAGGGTCAACCCTTAAGCAAATCTGCTTGTTTGTTTGGGTGACCCTATAGTTACAATATATATTGTTTTACAGTAATATAATGTTTCCATATAAAGTACTGTAACTTTGAATACACTAATGAATGATAATAATAAAGAATAAATCAATACATTTTTTATTAGGCTTAGCATTTTCTATACTAATACATTGATAATTGAGTACAGGTTTTAAAAACACTATTTCAAAATAAAAGAAAAAGCTCAGAAAAGAGTAACAAAATATTGGAAATTAGGTTAAACAAGCTTCGCATATGTAGCAGTTCCGTTCACAACAAGTTGTGCAGTATTTTCCAATCAGATGTTTTTTAAGATTCTTAGTGAAACCAGAGATCGGTAGCTGCAAGTCAAAATCGAAAGAATTCCACAAGGCTGGGAAATGATACGGAGGTAAACATTGGAGCATAGAAGATCTGGCAAACGGTACAATGAAAACATTGTTTTGTCGGCGATGTTTTTGTTGAAATTTAAAGTTAATAAATTTAAATTTATTTTCAAAAGTTGTAGACTTTTAAATAGGGGCTCAGAATGTGTGAGCCTTAGCTTGGACATAATTACCCTGACACATGTTTTTTGCAGTACCATTAAGGGCTTAATTTGTGCACTATTTCCCCAGATTTCCAGTGCATATTCTAGATGCGGTTTTACAATGGCATTGTATATCTTCAGTTTGTGATTGAAATTTAAATAGTTTTATTCCGAATAATAGAATAGATGCTTTGTCGTAATTTTATTCGCACATGGTCGATGTGAGCGCGCCAATTTAATTTGTTGTCTATAAATACTCCAAGAAATTTCACAGCTTTTGTTTTGAAATCTGTGCCACAACGTTCTAATAATTGATTTCCAATACAAATTTTAAAATTTTCGAATTTCACATTTCCAAAGAGAATAAATTTGCACTTCCCAGCATTTAGGGTAAGTTTATTTGCAGTAAACCATTCAGCAACACGACTTAGTTCGTAATTAACATCAATTTCAAAGATGACAATATCATTTCCAGCTAACTGCAAAGTAGTGTCATCAGCAAAAAGGTTGACATCAAATTTTGTACAAAGAGGAAGGTCATTTATGAATATTAAAAACAAAAGTGGGCCTAGGATACTACCCTGTGGTACCACAAGGAATCTTACAAGGCAGGGTTGACGTAGTGCCATCAAAAAACAAATATTGAGAGCGATCTTTCAAATAATTATCAAACCATAGTAGCGACATATCATTCAAACCGTAGTGCGACAATTTTGAAAGTAATATGTCATGAGACATTGATTTACTTATCATTGTATATTCAACTATTTTTTACAATTATTATCTTGTGGGTGGGACATCTGTATCATGAACCATGAACAAGGAGTCATACCAAGAACATCAACAATTATTCGTTTTATAAAGTTTCCAATCGAAAAGCTACAAGGGCTAACTTTTGCTTTTTAGCATTATTTATTACAATTTTCAACTCCTAATTTAAATTAATTAATTAATCGTATCATCGTTCAACTATGTAGTAGAAGTTATTTAAGAAATTATGGAATTCCTTTTGATGCTTCTATGCATATCTCTAGCATGAAAAATTACAGCATCACTAAAAAAAATATGTCCTTTATCATATCATATCATATCATATACCACCTCTGAATCGTATTGATGGATCAGTAGCTTGCAGTGGCGCTGATATTGCCGAAACATTAAATGCGCAATTCAAATCTGTTTTTATTACTGCATGACAACAACCAGCCGCTTCATGTTACAAAGCCAGTGGAGGCTGATCTAGAATATATACAAATTACTCCCACTAAAATTATGCATCAAGTTAAACATTTAAAACCAAACCTTTCTTCTGGGATTGACGTGATCTCTTACGCATTTATCAAAACGTTTGCTGATCAGCTAAATGTTATCCATTATACGTATTGCTCAATTGTTCCCTGAAGACATCCTGAAGATAAGACTTACCAACATATCAAAATCGTCAAAGTAAAAGTGAGACTTGGGCAAGTCAAACATCATCCCTCTTTCAAAGACATCATTGCCATCTAGTAATCGAGCGTCGTATCGACCGATTAGTCTAACATCGTGCGTATGTCGGCTGATGGGGCGATTACTTAAAGACGATTTAGTTAATCATTTTAAAAATGGTGGTTTCATCAGTATAAATCAGCACGGTTTTACATGCCTCAGATCAGTTGGATGCAGCTGGTGTCAAGGGTCATCCTTTTAATTGGATGAAGTGTTTTATGACTGAAAGATTACAAAGAACGACGGTAAATGGTGTGTCCTCTGATTGGTCCAAAGTTGAGCAGGTTTGCCCCAAGTGTCAGTACTGGGACCTATTTTATTTTTGCTCTACATCAATGATTTGATATATGTCGTCAAAGAATGCAACATCAAACTATTTGCTGATGATTGTAAAATCTATTTCCAAACAAATTCTGTTAATGACCATCAAAGATTACAAGATGACCTGAATAGAATAATGTGCTAGGCAGACAAAAGTCAATTGACTATTGCTATACACAAATGTAAAATACTACATCTAGGTTCAACGAATCAGCATAAGCCTTATTTTATCAATAATACTAGATTAGAATCTGTTTCTGAAATAAAAGACCTGGGAGTATTAATGACATCCGCACTAGATTTTCACCCTCATATATCGTCGATTGCTAGAAAGGCTGGAATTAGAGCAAAGATGGTACATCATGTTTTCCGTTCCCGTGATTTCAATTTTCAAAAACAGATGTTTATAACCTGTGTACGCCCTATTCTCGAGTATCGATCACAAATTTGGTCACCATTTCGTTCTAAAGATATCGACTAGAGAGGCTATACAGCGCCAATCTACGAAACGTATCATATTTTACTTAAACTCGGATTTAGAATTACCTTATCATGAACGCCTAGTAAATTTAAATCTCGATAGCTTACAAAAGAGACGTTTACATTTTGATTTAATTCTCTACTTTAAATTTATTAATAACTTGGTAGAAACTGATGACAATTCAATATTTCAAATTTCCAGTCATGTCAGATAACTAATGCCTACCTCACATCTAGATGTGTATCGTAACTCATTTGTGTTACGTTGCATACATATTTATAACACCAATTACCTCTAAACATTCGCTCCTCTAAATCTGTACATACTTTTATATCTAAATTAAGTTCTGAAAAGTTACCAAAATATCTTAGATACAGCTAATTTATAATGTAACTGTATTATTATGTACTACTATTTTAAATGTTGTATATAAACCAACCATTGTTGTTTTACAGAAATGAAAAATATTATTATTATAGCTGATTGCACAATTTGTTTGAGGACAACCGATTTCTTTCAAATAACTGTCCTTTTGGTTTACTCTGAGAGACGATCATTGAGCATCGCCAAACAACGTTGTGTAGATCAAAATGGTTTTGTTGCTTTGAAATGTAGTTGGGGTTGAGGCTTCGACAGACATTATTTCTACTTTATCAGGTTCCATTTCAAACTTTGACCCAAAGCTTGCCATGGGCAGAAACAGCGTGTTTCAAAAAGTATCAGTAGTAAACATAAGCAGATAAAAACAAACAGCAATAGAATATAATGCAAGAATAAGCGAAGTCGATTGTAAACCACGTTTGCCGTATAATGTGTCCATCATAAATAATTACTATTTACCCCCATTTATTCTGTGAGAAAATTGCCAAAGACTAATGCCACATTGGATAGTCCCTATCAATCACAGCGGAATTCTATCATCTAAAATACTAGATCTTGATCTGCCAAATCACCTACATCAATCAGCTACCCTATAATACGTATGTCCCATGTACTACTGTATTGCATCTCCAAGGCCCGTATAACCTGGGGGAGTACTTCAATATGGGCATGTGCCATTTTTATGGGTACCATTTTGGCACCTTGCTGACAATGTTGGGTATCAATTTTGGAATCTTGCTGCGAAATTTCCAATTTCCAGCTGTGAAACCGGGATATAGCCTGCTGTGAAGTGCCCGGACCCCTACTGAGAGACGCCAAAATGGCATTTGTAATGCAAAATTCAAAATGTGAGGAAATAATCCATTTTTGCCAATTTTGGGGTAACATTTCCAGCAAAACCTGCAATTTTGGGGTGCTAGCAGGATTTTCGATATGACTCACCCCGTACGGTTTTGCGAGTTAAAAGTGAAACTGTTCAAGTTGAATATTTACCGAAGGTCGAATTGTTTGGCAGTTTACAAAGCGGTTGTTCAGGGATAAATCGCATCTCCATGCTAAATATTAAAACGTTAGAGCTTTGTCGACTCCATATACAGACCTTATTTATTATTTTAAAATTATAAATGGCTATGTAGATCTTGATAGAAATTTAATTAAATTGTATCCCGACTAATATTATATATATATATTGTAAAAATAATAAAATTTATGTTTATCTAATAGCAGATAATATAGGGCTCTATGTCTTCATTTGACAGAGCGGTAAATAATAATAATATATGGCGAAAGAGTCAAAGAATACACATTCTTTACTGTTACTCAAGTTTCACGCTTTTCACAGCGATCTTCAGACAGATTTTTTACTCAAAAAGATTTTTGAGATTGATTGAGTAAAAAATCTGTCTGAAGATCGCTGTGAAAAGCGTGAAACTTGAGTAACAGTAAAGAATGTGTATTCTTTGACTCTTTCGCCATATATTATTATTATTGTAAAAATATATATATCTTTATATTGTAAATGACTGAATAATTCATTGCGAAGAGATAGAAGAAATAGGTTGATTTGCCCGAAAATTGATGGAAAACGTCTTCGAGTCATAATCATTCGGTGGGCCCGCTGATTTCGCCTAATCTACGTATCACAAGACTTCGTTTCAACCTTTCCTTAATTGTATTCCCGAGCAGGATAATTAAGAACGCATCGCTTAAATGGCTTGATTGAACCATGATTGAACATCTAGCTCAAATGCAATTTATGCTCTGTTATTGATTGTGTTGTCATCTAGACCAGTCCAAAAAGAACATATAAAACTGTAGTTTATGCAGTTTGGATCGTCTGTGCATTTCCCGGGTGCATTGTAATAGCTTAATGATCGAATGAGTTCACACCGGGCACACCTATAATGTAGATCCCGGGGGTACATCCACTGCTAAACAGTTGTGTTACATCAATTCATTATCATTAAGTTAACATTCGTATCCTCAGAACTCATCCAATGTAAAAGAATCCAGCCAAGGCAGCATAAATCATCGTTATCTTTTATTTAAAGAGAGTTTTCATAAAAAAATATGGAATACAAAAAATAACAGCTACAAATTAATTAACTATAGAATAAAGCTAATAAAACTATTTGACGAAAGCTATTAACGTCTGTTCCTATATATATATATATATATCTATTTGAAATAACGTTTAAGTATAATATTCTTTGAAACTCAACTAATTGAGCGTTACACATATTGTATGCTGTCCATTGCCGTCCGTTACATTGCTGAATGTGTAATTATTTGTTTTCCCACTGCCAGTATCTTATCCATGATAAATTTAAAATTAAACGAGACTTACCTGTAAGTTGAAGTTTGATAGTAATTCTCCGAGGTCATGGTCCTGAGCTAAGGAGTCAGAAATGAGATGTGCGCATGCGTGCATGTCTAATCAGTCTTTACAGCGTGAGCAGCTCTCGCAAAATCAAGGGAGGGTCCCATAAATAGATGTATAAGTCATCATATTTCCAATAGGGAGGGTGACTCCTTAGCTCAGGACCATGACCTCGGAGAATTACTATCAAACTTCAACTTACAGGTAAGTCTCGTTTAATTTTAAATTCTCCTTCGGTCATGGTCTCCTTAAGTCAGAAATGAGACTTCAAAGAGCGAGAGTTGCGAATTAAGAACCAGGAACAGATGATAAGAGCACGGAAATCGTACCTTATTCAATATATATAGAGTACTTTGCTTCGTTGTGTTGAGACACAATACTTAGCGTTGTAATACTAATGCTTGTCAATCTATGTTGACATACTTATCATATAAGACATACCTATCTGTATAGAAGGTATATTTACCATGTGATAGAAATGTAATTCATTCAGAATTGTAAAATAATGGATAACAAATTAACAATCGGTATCTTTATGAAATCAAATTGAAATCATTACAAATATCCAGCTACGTTATGCACAGGGTCTGCAGAGTAGCGTATTCATAACTTGAAATACCAGGAGATGTCGATAGACTTCTGGTTTTAGCTAAGCCTATTTTTCGACAAGTAATTTGCATAGGTGCAAATGATCTAGTAGAGTAGGGACCTTGCTCAACATCGTTGTTATAAGCATCGGTTATTGCATAACACTGTAAGTATTGCAAGTCAATTGAGTCAAGTTTGACTTAAATCGTATCTTAGCAATATTGTGTCACTTCCCCCTCAAATTTTGCAAAACAAATTGCAAAATACCAGCAAGATTCAAGAAACCACTTTAAACAAAAACTGCACGAGCAGAGCAGCAGCAGTCGCATTTGGTTTTTGCAAAAACACAATAATCTTATGCAACGGAATTTTTCCAAATTCAGAAAACTATAAATTTGTATTGAGCAGCAAACATACAGCCATACCAATGGATCCAAATTATATCATGCCCATCATTACCATAATATGATACGGTAACATGATAAGAATCTATACGAGGCTGTAAAAGGATTATGCTGGTAGCATACCCATACCCTTGACTAGTTTGCAGTGTGAACATCGAATGAGTGTTGAAATAATGCAGGGTCTGTCCCATGTCACAAGGAAATCGCCTAGGCGCAGATTGCAAGTAAGCTCGTTTATGCCTCTGTGTATTATACACACTAAGGAGTATAACTCAAGGCAGTTCACCTTTTTTGTTAAAAAGTACCATGCACATTCCACATGCGTGTTCAACAATTGTGACAACATCTTGCAGGTTGCAATATCAGTTGTAACAGTAGCATTATTATTTTAATAGTTGTGTGGTTGCTAGCTTTCTATAGAGGTACTGTTTTGGCAATAAGGCAACACATGCTGATTCTGATGCAGGATGCGAAAGATCTGAACAGCACGTATTTGATTGTTGTTCTTAGTATTGGCATTGTGGCCTTCTTACAGCCATGTCAAACAGAAAGAATGGATAGGACTACAAGTTTTGTTTCCACTATCGATTTTTAGATAGTACAGATGTACCTATGTAAAATGCATACATTATATAGTAGGTTGCCAGTATTCTATAGGTCATATTGATAGAATCAACATCATCATAAACAAGAGGCTTTTCATATGAGCAGTATCCATGGTAAACAATGAAGCATATTTTATACTATAGCAGATTGCAATAATATGACAACAGCTTTACCTTAAAAAGCTTTAAATTAGCATTAAAAGGTTGAGTAAACAATGAAGCAATGTAATGTTGCAGGTTGCCTGTATAGCATATAAGCTATTTTGCTGCTGCAGGTGTCATAATTATTAATCATTATCAATAAAGTACATTAATAATATAGTTGGTATTTCCGACAGAAGCAAAAACATTGAATGTTTTTTCCCCGATTAATTGTATTGAGGATTACAATAAAGCTATGTGATAATATAGCAGATTGCCAGTACAAACCCTATTGTGTTGCATGGTGTCATATTATAATTATACATCATTGGTATGTATGACATCAGCTAAAACATGATATGTTTTGTCACAATCATTGTGGTTAGTAATTGCAATGAGACAGTATGATACTATTGCAGGTTGCAAGTATAAGCCTCATCGTGTTGCATGTGTGTCATATTTATAATAATACCCCATCGGTAAGTATGACAGCAACTAAAACATTGTATGAATTCTGGCATCAATTCCACTGTGGATTGCAATGAAGCAATGTGATACTATACATCGATTTTCCATATTTTACTGTAGTGCAAATTCTGCACGTGACTGGTAGTGACAAAACACACTTTACACTGATTAGACATGCACACGCATGCGCATATCTCATTTCTGACTCCTTAGCGAAGGAGACCATGACCGAAGGAGAATTACCATTGAGATGTACTTATTTAGATATGCTGGAATTGAGGCTTTATTGATTCAGTTATAAACATGCTATAGTGCCATCATCTGAGAAATGAGCAATGAAACAGTTCACTGCTTGCGTTGGTATAAATATGAACGGATCCAATTTATGCTTTCTTCACTACATCTATACAGGGGTTGAGTTTCTGTAACAAAATTATTTGATCGATTGGGTCAAATGCTTTTCATAATATAATATGAAGCAGATAGTTTATAATCATCAAATGATTTATAAAAAAAAGTTCATTAAAATATATTGCAGCATCCCCACATAGCCACAATGTAAGGTCCATTTCGAAATCCAAACTAATATCTATAACAAATTGTAGTGTACCAAAAATCCATAAAACTCACAATGCACATGTCTTTCGATGGTGTTAGATAGTACAGCAGGTAGATTAGATATTGGACGATGACCATTCGGTTCTTATTTTACCCTTCCTTTATGAATTGGGATAACTTAACATTTTTGCATTATGAAGGAAATAACAGCTGTTGAGATTGATAAGTTCAATTTCATTATTTTGTGCTTTAAGGGGCTACACAGGAGCAGCATATTGTAGTAAACCTACCACCGTCTCCAACGAGTCCTGGACTTTTATTTTTATCAATACTATAAAGATCCATTTTCATTTATGGTATACGGGATGGGATTTCATCGAGCCCGGTTTGGAGCCCGCATTTGGCTAAAGACATCAATTACTTGAAAGTGTACAAAGGTCATTAACCCGGAGAGTTTGCGGTTTTGCAAACATTAATTATGTGGACGATTAAATAAATTAGACTTAGAATCGCTAGAAGTTCGGCATATTAAAGCTGATCCTTCCCTTATTTACAAAATTGTACATGGTATTGCGGATGTTCCATTTGATCAATTGTTTAAAATTGAATCTTCAAAATATTCCTTGAGGTCACATTCATTAACATTAAAATCAATATTTCTTGCTAAAACAGACTGTGTTCGATACCAGTTTTGTTGTAGAGTAATACCTTAGTGGAATTCTCTATCAGAAAAACTTGTAACCTCATCCCGTTTTTCTGCCTTTAAAGTGTATATCCCGGATATTGGGAGATTGCTTCTTTAGATAGAGAAAAATTTTCTATCAGTACATGTTCTTCTTGTATTTTTACTTTGCGCAAGCATTTCCCCCTCAAAAATGCAATCAAAGTTACGATTTTGTGTCTCACTCTTTTTCCTCGAACAGGAACCCACTTATTTTCCACAAGAGGGTTTACACCGGAAAAAACACTAAACTTTTTACTTATTTGTCTCTAAATAAAAAACCGCTAAACCAAATGACAATCTGCTTTCGGAATGAAATTTTCAACGTTCAGCTGAAGATTTAGAGCTACATTTGATCAATATTCAAGATCCAGGTAAAGAGATATAAGCATCTAAAGTCGAAAGTTTTTAGTTTTGGATTTTTCTCACTCAAGTGCTCACACAATTAGCACCTCTTTACGACTTCGTCTAAGGAGGTTATCGCTGCTGGTTATTGAAGGTGTGTGACTATTTTTAATACGCATCAACTATGCCAACTATGCTTGGACGAAGTCGCAAAGAGGTGTTAATAGTGTGAGCACTTGAGTGAGAAAAATCCAAAACTAAAAACTTTTGACTTTAGAGGCTTATATCTCTTTACCTGGATCTTGAATATTGATCAAATATAGCTCTAAATCTTCAGCTGAACTTTGAAAATTTCATTCCGAAAGCAGATTGTCATTTGAATTAGCGGTTATTTATTTAGAGACAAATAAGTAAAAAGTTTGGTGTTTTTTCCGGTGTAATCTCTCTTGTTGAAAATAAACGGGTTCCTGTTCGAGGAAAAAGAGTGAGACACAAAATTAATCCAAAATCGTCAGTTTGACAGCATTTTTGAAGTAGAAATGATCGCGCAAAGTAAAAACACAAGAAGATTATGTATGAATAGAATATTTTTCTCTATCTAAAGCAGCAATCTCCCAACATCCGGGATATACACTTTAAAAGGGGTCTTGGTGAGACAAGCCTCTCATCTTTTTGCAAGGTATTTTCGTAATTTACGGCATTTAGTAATTATAAAACAATGTAATGTAAAACAAGCAATAATTTTGCATGCAAAAATTTATATTAGTTTTTATTAATTAACATCAGTTGTAAGCCTTGTAACTAGGTTACATTTTAGTGAGAGATCATATTATGTGACTCTCCCTTGTTTTGCCTGTCAATTTTGACAAAATAAAATGAAATGAAATGAAATTTCTTCGATATCCAATTGGATCCAGAAAATGTTACGATGTTTGGAACATTCTTTAATACTTCAAATAAATGGTTCAACTATCAGAGACCACAATAGGCAACCGTTATATCAGATCTTACTGTGTCCTAGTTTTGTAAATGTATAAAAAGCGTTATCTTCAAAACATTTGTTGTTATTGTGACACCTTATGGCTATATATGGACACAAATTATTAGTCAACGTATAAGGCACAACATTACTATACGATTCTATACATAATACATTAATGTCTGAACGTTTAAAGTGTATATCCCGGATATTGGGAGATTGCTTCTTTAGATAGAGAAAAATTTTCTATCAGTACATGTTCCTCTTGTATTTTTACTTTGCGCAAGCATTCCCCCCTCAAAAATGCAATCAAAGTTACGTTTTTGTGTCTCACTCTTTTTCCTCGAACAGGAACCCGTTTATTTTCAACAAGAGAGATTACACCGGAAAAAACACTAAACTTTTTACTTATTTGTCTCTAAATAAATAACCGCTAATTCAAATGACAATCTGCTTTCGGAATGAAATTTTCAAAGTTCAGCTGAAGATTTAGAGCTATATTTGATCAATATTCAAGATCCAGGTAAAGAGATATAAGCCTCTAAAGTCAAAAGTTTTTAGTTTTGGATTTTTCTCACTCAAGTGCTTACACGATTAACACCTCTTTGCGACTTCGTCTAAGCATAGTCGGCATAGTTGATGCGTATTAAAAATAGTAACACACCTTCAATACCCAGCAGCGATAACCTACTTAGACGAAGTCGTAAAGAGGTGTTAATCGCGTGAGCACTTTAGTGAGAAAAATCCAAAATTTTTAATCGCATTACAGGCTTCACTACATACATTCCGTAAATCCGTAGATGTTTCAGCGGAGAGCCAGCCGTTATCTCAAAGCAGTTATCTCAAATGCCGTTATCTCAAATCGGCCCGATAATCTGGCCGATTCTATACAAAGATGCTGCTCTATCTAGAAAAGCCTCGCTTTGAAGGAGAGCTATTGATTGGTTTGATTTTTCGCAAGCTTATTTTGATTGGCTGGCGAACATTTAACGGAAGTGATCACCTATCTGAACTTTTTGAAAGTGGACTTTTGAAAGACTTTTGCTCTCGTGTAGACCCTGGTGTAGACGTAGCCTAAAAGTTGCTACATCAACAAACGTAATAAATTGTAATCCTCATTCTGTATATACATGATGAGAACTGTAGAATTATGTTGAAGAAATAATAATAACAACGTAGGTTGAATTGATTTGTATGGTATGTTTCTTCTTATGAATAATAATATTAATTCCAAGTTGACATGTTGATAGTAGACTGTACATTCAGTTCTCATAGTTTTCATAGTTTTCATTTACTGTATTTATAGTGTTTAGATAAATGCTAGAAGCTGCTAGATCATGCATGGTCATTGTGAGTCGTGCGGGGAGTCATGTAGGTTCTCCTATGTTCTAGAATGTTCTAGATGGTTCAGGAAGGTTCCTACATAACTCCCCCCGCCAGATGGCGGAGCCATAAATAAAAATGCATGATATAGGCTAAAAATGAGAAAGATTAATGCTTTAATATATGCTAAATTGTAAATAATAAATGTATGTAAATATAAATGTAAGTAATTATGGTATAGTAGAAGCTATTAATGAAGGTTTTAGATATGCTTATAGACTAATTGCATAACAGTTAATGAGAAAATTCATTACAATTTTGGTGCATACCAATTTGTTTAATTGCTTTGGATTTCCAGAAAAATAAATTTTCATACAAGTGTTATATTTGGTTTAATTTCAGTTTCTTCTATGAGCTTGGTAATATCTTCAATATTTCTTTTATAGTCATATTTTTTGCTTGTGAGTTTGATGAATTCAGTATTTTCTTGAGTTGTTGCTTATTCTTGTGTGCTTGATAGTTGTTGCTTATTCTTGTGTGTTTGATGAATTCAGTATTTTCTTGAGTTGTTGCTTATTCTTGTGTGCTTGATTAATTCAGTATTTTCTTGAGTTGTTGCTTATTCTTGTGTGTTTGATGAATTCAGTATTTTCATGAGTTGTTGCTTATTCTTGTGTGTTCAATTTTAAACTCTGTTGTGTGTTCTTGTGTGTTTCTTAGTTCATTTAGTATTCTTAGTGTGTTCATTGTGTTTCAATGTTCTTAGTTGAATGTTGAATGTTTCAATATTTAAAAGTTTTATGATGTTGGAATGTCCAATGTTTAGTGTTCAATATTTAAAAGTTCCAAAATATTGGAATGTTCAATGGTTTATGTTAAGTATTTTAAAATCTTACTTTTTTAGTTCAGTCTCTTCAGTTTTGGGTAATCTAATTCCTTGTGTTCAGTTCCGTTTCTTGTGTTTATTTCCATTTCTCGTGTGTAGTTCCATAGTTCCACTCTTGTGTTTAGTTCCATTTCATGTGTTTTCTGCGTGTTTTGATTAGTTACGTAAAATGCCATTGTTCCTCAGTGTGAAAATCAATCTAGTTATATTGTTTTGATTCCGCGGTCGTAAATAAAATGTTGTGTTCAATTCCATGTTGTAATAAAATACTTTCAGATTTTAAATTATGTTGTAAAGTCTTGAAGATTATTCATAATTAGTTGTTTTTGTAATTCGACGGACCAATTGATGAGTTGTTCTTATAATTCGACGGACCAATTGATGTGTCATATATTTGCATCTCATTTCGAGATAAAACTTTTTATGGGATATACATGGTTATTACAAATTGAAATTGAATTAATAATATTTTAAATAATTAAATGATAAGATAAGAGGTTGGTATATTTGTTTCATATAGTATAGTATATATATAAATATGTGCAGAAAACAGTACAGATAAACATAAGTACTATTATATAAATATGTATATATATTTATTTATTTATTTATTTATATATATTTTATAATTATTATTATTTTTTTTTTTTTTGGTATTATCCCAATTGTTATGATTATTGTTCTCGCTATTGTTATTATCGTTACTATTGTCAAGTAGAACATAAAGATTTGATACTTAATTATTATAGGTAATATGTTATTATTATTATTATTATTATTTTTTTTTTGTTTCTTTTATAAAGCTTCTCTGTTTTTGATGTATTTTGTAGATGAAAGAATTGCTGGACATTTCATGATGTGATAGAGATCACTTGCATTTCCATTGCACTCTTGACAGTAGCAGCTTTTTTTAGGCTTATGGAAGATTTTATTAGTGCATATTTCATAATGAAAGCCGTGAACGGACAATCTAGCAATGTAACTTCGGTTGCTTTGGTTGCATGCCTGCCAACTTAGAGTTTTTAGAATAGGTGCGTTTATATAATCACCTGATAGCAGCGTATATACTTTTTGATTGCGTGCTTTGCTATATAATTCAATAGTATTTGTTTCGAAAGGGTATTGACTCTTGATGTCTTCAACAAACGAAGGTGTATTACAGAAAATAAACATCAATGTGTTTGATGAATTTGTGTGGACACCAAGAGTACGTTTCAAATATGCTGCTTTTATTCTATCAAGATAGACAAGCTGATTTAATTTTAAAAATGGAGCTATGACTTCGAAGGCGTAAGTAATAACAGGAGAAACTTTCATATAGAAAACCATTGAAGCTGTAGTCAATGACACTCTTGGGAGGCTTTGCAAGGCACCAATAGTTACCATAGACTTGTTAAATTTATTTGATATATGATGTGTGAATGTCAATGTTTGTTGTAAGCATACACCAAGGTAATCATATGACTTGACAAATTCCACGATTTCATTTCCATAAATAAGGATATCCGTTTTCTTGAGTGCACCTCCTTTTCTAAACTTTACTATTTTGCTTTTCTTGAGGTTTACAAACAGCTGGTTTTCATTACACCAATTAAATAAAACATTGAGTCCGCTCTGTAAGGCGTCTTTACTAGAGGAATACAATACTAAATCATCAGCATAAAATAAAAATTTGAGATCTGTACAAGAGGTTCTCAACTGCGTAGCAAGATCAGCAATAAATAAAATAAACAATGTTGGAGAAAGGCAATCTCCTTGGACAACTCCATGATTTTGCTCAATTGATTTTGAATAATTGAGACCATCGTCAATAGAAATATGATTATCTTATAATAATGCAGAAATTAAACGTAAAATCAAACCATTCACACCAAAATCTTGTTTCAATTTTGTGATCAACTTAAAACGGTTGACATTGTCAAAAGCTTTCGTAAAGTCTATAAAGCAAGAGTACATGTGCCGCTTCCCTTTGGATTGGGAAAATTGGTTAAAAATATCATTTATTAAAATATTTAAAGGTTGCATAGTACCTTTGTTCTCTTGAAAGCCAAATTGTTCAGGTGGAACTAAGTGAAATATATTGTCTTTAAAACGACGATTAAGAAGTGTAGTAAGTACTTTGAGAGGACAGCATAAAAGAGATATACCACGATAATTATTTGGATCTATTTTTAGACCTTTACCTTTATACAGAAGCTTAACTATGCTGCAACACCAGCGCTGTGGGATCTTACCAAGATTCAAACATAAATTAAAAAACATGGTCCACAATGGAAGTAGTTGTTCAATTGAAAACTTCAAATGTTCATTTGTAATGTTATCTAATCCAGTAGCTTTATGATCTGAAGTTGACAAAATCGCATCAAGGACTTCTTCCCGACGGACCAATTGATGAGAACTGTAGAATTATGTTGAAGAAATAATAATAACAACGTAGGTTGAATTGATTTGTATGGTATATTTCTTCTTATGAATAATAATATTAATTCCAAGTTGACATGTTGATAGTAGACTGTACATTCAGTTCTCATAGTTTTCATAGTTTTCATTTACTGTATTTATAGTGTTTAGATAAATGCTAGAAGCTGCTAGATCATGCATGGTCATTGTGAGTCGTGCGGGGAGTCGTGTAGGTTCTCCTATGTTCTAGAATGTTCTAGATGGTTCAGGAAGGTTCCTACATACAAAGCCAGAACGATCGCGATCGGGGCTAGCGAAGTATGGTTTGAGATTTGGTCTACGTCCTACTTAATTGTATAAAATGAAGAATTAAATAGTGTCACCAAGTTTGTCCATTCAAATATATCTTACTCAATATTGCTAACAAAATATAAATATCAAAGACATCAAAGCATGTATTAGACTGAAAGTACAGCACTTATGATAGCACTCTCTCCTCCCTTGAATTAAAAACACAATTTACGGATTAAATTATTCTCTGGAAATTTTAATTTTACAGCATATGTTGTCTGACTCGGAATCATATTCCAAAAACGCATATGGTTCCAAACCAACTTCATGATGTTCACATGTTGAACATCTTGAAATCTTTTGCTTCATTACGAATTTAATTTCATTGAAATAGTTTATATTTATAATGCTATACTCAATTCAAATGACTCAAAAAAGTCGGTAAAAACGAGAATGAAACGAAAACCTCCCAATAACTACAAATTTGAGATAAAAAATGAAACGAAAACCCATGCACGTGATCACGACAATGGAGCGACAATATGAGAGTGATTTCTATAACGAAAATCACTTTGTCTAGAAAATCGGCCGACTTCGACAAAACCCCTAGCCGTTATCTCAAAATTTACTTTTGAGATAACGACTGGCGCTGGTTTCAGCGGCCATCTATAAAGTACGTACTCAATTTGTGGGGGAAGGGTTCATATCTCTTGACTGTCTCTGTAGAACTTTTTGAAATATCGCTAATCTATCATGTTGAAATTATCAGTTCAGTGATGATTAAATTGATTTTTATTGCAGAAAGAGTTAAACGTTAAACTATAAATGCAACTTGAAAATTTGTATTTTTCAAAAAATGGTCGCACTTGTATACCTTCGGGAACAACAACGACAAAATTCGTAAAAATGCGGGGGGAGGGTTGCAAAACTGCCAGTACCACGTATTTTTCACGTATGCAGAAGAGGGGTGATCCAAAAGCGTACAGGGGAATGGGGGGGTCAAATATTGGGACATTTACTTAGCACGTACTTTATGGATGGCCCCTTATCCACAGTTATTCACTGTATACGCTGCTGTATACAGGATATCTATTTATAGAATTGAAATACAAGACGGAGACAAATACATTAGGTAGAAATGGAGTAAAAATGAACACTTGAATAACTTGACTTTCATAAACTTTGATAAAATAATTTTAATACACTTAAATTTGCTTGAATTATAAAAACTAATTATAGATTATTAGAATATCAACACCGTGCAGTGATATAGCAGGTTAGATATCTTTATTAATATAATTATTATATTATGTGGATTTACTATTAACAATTTGTATATAGATAGTTTCTCCCATATCTGGCCATACAATTCTCTTTAA
The DNA here is from genome assembly GCA_916610825.1 of Haliclystus octoradiatus. Lineage (NCBI taxonomy): Eukaryota > Metazoa > Cnidaria > Staurozoa > Stauromedusae > Haliclystidae > Haliclystus > Haliclystus octoradiatus. Next base: position 17,011,424 of record OU744449.1, read on the forward strand.
CTCCCCAGAATTCTGAATTCTGAAAATTTATCATATACTTTATGCTATATATATATTGCTATATATATATATATATATATATATATATTATCTAATAGCAAAAAATAGTGCTCGATATCATTTGACAGAGCTAAATATAATAAAAGGAGTCAAAGACTACACATTCATAATTGTTACTAATAGTTTCATGCTTACGCAATCATCAGACAAATAAACTAAATTAGTTTTAGTTTTAGGATTTAGTTTATTTGTCTGATGATTGCGTAAGCATGAAACTATTAGTAACAATTATGAATGTGTAGTCTTTGACTACTTTTATTATATTTAGCTTTGTCAAATGATAACGAGCACTATGTTTTGCTATTAGATAATATCTAATATATATATAGATATCTTTATCAAGATAATTATTATATTATGTGGACTTGTTAATAATTTGTTGAACAGCTTTTCCCCTATCCATACAATTCTCTTTAACTCCCCAGAATTCAGACAATTTATCGTATACTTTATGCCCGTACGAGATATTATGTAACATTTGGCATATTTCACAGGTCCATACTGGTACATACGGCCACCCAATGCTTGGGGTAGTCAAATGATAGTGTTGCTTCCATTGAAAATACTCATTATAAGCAGTGTCATTTTTGTCTAGGTAAATTAAATAATCAGCCAGATCTTTGACAGTTGCGAAATCTTCAACATTAATGAAAGATCCCGGTATAGCAACTTTTCCAAATTTGTATGGTCCACCACCCATCACAATAGGTATTATGTCATTCTCAATAGGCCAACCCCAGTACTTTTCAGTGATATAGTCTTGACAAAATCCATTTTCGAAGGATAAATAAAATTTAAACTCTTTCTGCAGAATATCGCCGCAAGTTTCTCTTGGACAGTTGAAATTGTATTTATAATTTTTACTGCAGCCTCCAGCAACCTCGATTTTGATATAATTCTCCAGCTTTTTAACATACGTTTCTCTCAATAACCCACAGTGAGACACAACCCAAGCCGCTAACTTTGTTTTGCCCGTTGCGTAATTTTTGCTAGGAAGAGCAGCGTCGTGTACTGATTCAGTTGCCTTGAAACGAGCATAAGGCAGAAATATATCACTGTCAGTTCGATAAGTCATTGTCCAATTGAAAATACCATTAAACGGGGTTGGATCAGGAGTATTACCAGGGTTTTCAGATATAAAATAGACCCAGCGTTGCTGACGAGGTCTTGAAATATTTCTAAGGGACGAAACAGAAGGCATATCTCTAGCATGAAAAATTACAGCATCACTGAAAGAAATATCTCCTTTATCATAGCTGATTGCGCAATTTGTTTGGGGACAACCAATTTCTTTCAAATAACTGTGCTTTTGGTTTACTCTGAGATTCGACCATTGAGCATCGCCAAACAACGTTGTATAAATCAAAATGGTTTTGTTGCTTTGAAATGTAGCTGGAGATTCGACAGACAAAATGTCAACTTGCTCAGGGTACATTTCATCATTTGACCTATAAGTTGCCATAGGATGGTATACAGTGTTTCGAAAAGTACCTGTTGTAAAAGTGAGCAGATAAAAACATACAGCAACGGAACAGAATGCAAGAATAAGCGATATCGATTGCAAGCCCGGTTTGCTGTATAGTGTGTCCATCATCTCAGTCAATTATTTATCCCACTCACGCTATGATAAGGTAATGCCATGGTTCACTCCACTAAGTCCATGATTTTCTGCCAAGAACAAGAACTAGCTCAGCTCACAATCACATGGAAACTACGTTGCTGTCATCTGGAATGATGGTGCTGATGACATGTCAACAAGAGTTGGGACATACTTTGAACACGCCGCTTCATGCGCTGATTAGTTGAGCGCTTTTCACGTGACTACAGGACGCCATTTTTGTTCAAACCTTTTTTCACCAAACAGAATCAAAACATGAAAATCAATACAAATCGACAATAGCTGCGACGACGATCGACAGGATTTGATAGATAAACTGACTTTAATTTTGATAATTTATTATGTACCTTACTTAAGTTGACTCAATCGGAATACTCTTGGTGAAATTAATCTAGATAAATCAATTGTCGTACATTTTTAATATTTAAAAAGACGAGAGTTCGGGAAAACAACAATTCGTATTAAACTTCGTAAGTTTTGAACGGCGCTCTGATCTTCATACTGTAGTGGATTGTTCTATATGTCTATTGTTTATCATAATGTATTTCCTTTGTTAACTGTAAAGCTGCCGTTTGTAGTCACGTATACGTTGTAAATGTAAATTACTGTCTGTAATGTATTAGACCCGTCGTACGTCAAACGTAGCCGCAGCTGATAGCTAACGTACAGAAAACGCAAATAATGCTAAGAATTATAATGTAATATAATTATATATAATAATTTATACATTTATATAGCGCTTATATAAAAAAAGCTGTAAGCGCTTTACAAATTTAAATTAAATGAAACTATAAGGAACTAAGAAAGTAAAACAGTATCTAAGACATATAAGCCATCTAAGAAATTATAATTATAACCATATATTACTTTTAATTTCAAAAGGAAAAATGTGAAACCATATTAAGTATTATAATATTTCTATTTACTAATCTAATAATATTATTCATATGCCTATATACCTAATTTCTCAACTATTTGAGGATTTTATAATAACTTGTTAATTATGGGGTCACCCAAACAAACAAGCAGTTTTGCTTAAGGGTTGACACTGGTCATAATTTATTAAGCTTATTTTTTATAAATATGTATGCTTTTTTATGACCAAATATATATCACATCACATCACATAAACATTATCTAAATCTAACAGTATCTGATGAGAACTGTAGAATTATGTTGAAGAAATAATAATAACAACGTAGGTTGAATTGATTTGTATATTTCTTCTTATGAATAATAATATTAATTCCAAGTTGACATGTTGATAGTAGACTGTACATTAAGTTCTCATAGTTTTCATAGTTTTCATTTACTGTATTTATAGTGTTTAGATAAATGCTAGAAGCTGCTAGATCATGCACGGTCATTGTGAGTCATGCGGGGAGTCATGTAGGTTCTCCTATGTTCTAGAATGTTCTAGATGGTTCAGGAAGGTTCCTACATAACTCCCCCCGCCAGATGGCGGAGCCATAAATAAAAGCGCATGATATAGGCTAAAAATGAGAAAGATTAATGCTTTAATATATGCTAAATTGTAAATAATAAATGTATGTAAATATAAATGTAAGTAATTATGGTATAGTAGAAGCTATTAATGAAGGTTTTAGATATGCTTATAGACTAATTGCATAACAGTTAATGAGAAAATTCATTACAATTTTGGTGCATACCAATTTGTTAAATTGCTTTGGATTTCCAGAAAAAGAAATTTTCATACAAGTGTAATATTTGGTTTAATTTCAGTTTCTTCTATGAGCTTGGTGATCTTCAATGTTTCTTTTATAGTCATATTTTTTGCTTGTGCGCTTGATTAATTCAGTATTTTCTTGAGTTGTTGCTTATTCTTGTGTGTTTGATGGATTCAGTATTTTCTTGAGTTGTTGCTTATTCTTGTGTGTTTGATGAATTCAGTATTTTCTTGAGTTGTTGCTTATTCTTGTGTGCTTGATTAATTCAGTATTTTCTTGAGTTGTTGCTTATTCTTGTGTGTTTGAGGAATTCAGTATTTTCATGAGTTGTTGCTTATTCTTGTGTGTTCAATTTTAAACTCTGTTGTGTGTTCTTGTGTGTTTCTTAGTTCATTTAGTATTCTTAGTGTGTTCATTGTGTTTCAATGTTCTTAGTTGAATGTTGAATGTTTCAATATTTAAAAGTTTTATGATGTTGGAATGTCCAATGTTTAGTGTTCAATATTTAAAAGTTCCAAAATATTGGAATGTTCAATGGTTTATGTTCAGTATTTTAAAATCTTACTTTTTTAGTTCAGTCTCTTCAGTTTTGGGTAATCCAATTCCTTGTGTTCAGTTCCATTTCTTGTGTTTATTTCCATTTCTCGTGTGTAGTTCCATAGTTCCACTCTTGTGTTTAGTTCCATTTCTTGTGTTTAGTTCCATTTCTTGTGTTTTCTGCGTATTTTGATAAGTTACGTAAAATGCCATTGTTCTTCAGTGTGAAAACCAATCTAGTTATATTGTTTTGATGCCGCGGTCGTGAATAAAATGTTGTGTTCAATTCCATGTTGTAATAAAATACTTTCAGATTTTAAATTATGTTGTAAAGTCGTGAAGATTATTCATAATTAGTTGTTTTTGTAATTCGACGGACCAATTGATGAGTTGTTCTTATAATTCGACGGACCAATTGATGAGTTGTTCTTATAATTCGACGGACCAATTGATGAGAACTGTAGAATTATGTTGAAGAAATAATAATAACAACGTAGGTTGAATTGATTTGTATATTTCTTCTTATGAATAATAATATTAATTCCAAGTTGACATGTTGATAGTAGACTGTACATTAAGTTCTCATAGTTTTCATAGTTTTCATTTACTGTATTTATAGTGTTTAGATAAATGCTAGAAGCTGCTAGATCATGCACGGTCATTGTGAGTCATGCGGGGAGTCATGTAGGTTCTCCTATGTTCTAGAATGTTCTAGATGGTTCAGGAAGGTTCCTACATATCTAAGAATTATAAACAATGCCTTGCAGGATGTGACGCTACACATACGTTAATTGAATTGATTGCCCTGTTTTCACAGAAAGTGACGTCGACACTAGACGTAAAATTATTACAGATGCAAAATCATGTTTTAATTGTTTAAAACCGGCACATATGGCAAATCAATGTTATAACAATATTCGTTGCAAATCTTGCGGTAAAAAGCATCATAATTTATTACATTTTACATGGAAATTACAAATAGTGTAGCTAATGAGAACAGTTAGAATAGAATCAGTTCTTGGTCAATATGGTGCAATGTACCTGCCTCAATCAAGCAATCTGTTAAGTCTATTTGAACAAACTAAAAGTTGCTCTATCAACACACGTAATAAATTGTAATGTTCATTCTGTATATAAATTGTAATGTTCTGTTCGGGGTTAGCGAAGTATGATTTTTTTTTTTTGGATGACGGCCCTTCCTGACGCCAACCTATAGTGCTCCAGACAGGGATTGAACCAGAGACCCTGCGGGCCGTGGTGCCGCACCTACAACACCAAGTCACAACAATAGCAACCCTCCACTTGCTGGATTTTCTTGCGACAAAATCCAGCAAGTGGAGGGTTGCTATTGTTGTATTATCCAATCAGAAGCCAGTTGAGTTTCAACGTAAATCTAGTAAATCTTATCTTACGCTAAAAAGATTACGTTTTCATTACAGTATTTGAAACTTTGAAGATTCACGTTAAATTCGGCAAAAGTCGTCGAAAGGAAAATGGCGGTATGGTATATATGCACCTTCAATTTTGCAAGACCGAAGAGGTACTTCATTTTACGACACCAAGGTACGAAAAGGTACTACACCAAGGTTTGAGAGTTGGTTTATAGTCCTACTCAATTGTATAAAATGAAGAATTAAATAGTGTCACCAACTTTGTCCACTCAAGTATATCCTACTCAATATTCCTAACAAAATGTAAATATCAAAGACATCAAAGTTTGTATCAGACTGAAAGTATAATAAAACATTTATGATAGCAGCACTCTCCTCTCCCTTAAAAAATACAATGTACGTATAAAGTTATTCTCTGGTAATTTTCAATCTTTACAGCATATATTCTGACTCTGAATCTTATTCCAAAAACGCATTTTAGTTCCATACCAACTTTATTAGAGAGTTTCAGATGCACAACGAAACAGACAACGACGACGGAACGCCCCCATGCGCGTTACTTCTGCGCATGTTTGGCGGGAATCACCATTTGAATGTATCGTCGTTGTGATTAGACTACGACGGAATTTCCTGAAAATTTCGTTGTGGACAACGATAGCGCAGAAAGGTTGAAGTAGTATCGGAAGTTTTATTTTTTTTTACAAATCATCATGGCAGCGTCACAAAATAATATCGTAGATGTTGATAATCAAACAGGGAAAAGAAGCAAGAATTTTATTTGGTCTGCGAGACATGAGCTGCTATTTGTCAGAGAGTTGTTACTGCAACAGCCCTATGCACACAGGCCTAATACTACACCAAGATCAGAAGGGTGGAAATCAGTGGCAGATAAATTAAATGGTATGCCAAGAGAACAATTTAAAGTAACTAATAGAACTGTAAGGGAAAAATTTACACGAATGGTGGACACTTTTGATGTTAACGATAGGGCGGAGAGAAGGATGACCGGTGTAACAGGAGAAGAACTAACAGAATTCGTAGCCGGTATGACAAACATTTCAGAAAGAGTGAGTGAATTGAAGCAGACCTGGCAACTGGAAGACGAGCGAAAGTTATTGAAAGCCACTGCAGATCAGCAAATGGCAGATGAATTGAGAAAGAGAGCCACTGAAAGCGTTGGGGAAACAAGGAGAAGGCTCAGCACTGATTTAAACGACAGTAGAGATGAAGAAGAAGCAGGCCCATCTCAACCTAGAAAGAGACGCAGAGAAAGAGACATTTATGGGCTACTTGAGAGCGGGATTTTGGCTAGAGAGCAACGAGATAAAGATGCAGCAGAAGCGAAGCAGAGGGACCAGGAGTTTATGGCAAGTTTGCTAAAAAATCAACAAGAGGACCAGCAGCGCCTTACACAGCAGCATCAAGATTTTATTCTGCAACAACAGCGGCAGAATTCTGAGCAGCAGCAGCTACTGATGGCGCAAATGCAAGCTCAGCAAGCACAATCTATGGCTATGATGGCCGAGATCTTTAAAAATATAACAGATAAAAATAAATAATGGATCTTTATATAATGTTGTATTATTTTGTCAAATAAAATTTAATTTGTTTTGAAGTTTAACACGCGTGTTGCAATATTTTTCAGGATACCAGCTGTTAAATGATATTTCCTATTTCATGTTATTGAATTAAAATAATAATAACAGGAATATCATGCAGGATGTGTTTATAATCAAAATTAATTTAATTGAGACAGAGAATATTGAAACGATTGAATGCCAATGGTTTGCTTTATATTAGGAGGGCAATATAATATTTTCCCACCTTCTTTCTCGGTTATGCCACTAATTAAACATTTATATATTATATACATTTAAACGGACCACTTTAAATCATTCATAATACATTGATACACTAAATACGTTATATATTGAATACATAATATGCTACAATTGAAAATAACTTTCTAATGAAGGGGGGTCAATGTTGAAGAATTTTGTTGAAGTTGAACCATACAAACATGTAAAGGCATTTCTTACTAGAGCACAAATTTGATAGGTTGTACCTACAGCCGATAACCCAATCTTAAGGTTCTTTTTAAAGTCTACAAAAGCAAAGTAATTAGTAATATCCCCAAATATCCATTCGACGGAGACTCTAACTCTACTCATAGCTGCATTGTACTCTCTTTCATTTTCATCTACAACTGCTCCATGGTAGCCGGTTTGTAGGTGTGGTCGCAGAGGGTAAGCTGGATCACCATAAAGGCACAACGGGGTCCCATTCAGGGTGTTGCAGTGCTCTTCTAGCTTTTCTAGAAGCCCAGAACGTGCCAATATACCTGCATCGTGACTCTTTCCCTCTGTGAAAGAATGAAAATTTGTCGTCAATAAATAAACAAACATTGAAATAAAGTTTATAAAAGTGCACGAAATCAGACAGACCTATTACAGTTTTACCGCCTTGTTGGCGAGCCTCATGCAACCAAATAAATGAATTACATTATATAAATGTGTTTACTTTCATTGCTTAAATAAAATACATCAATATATATTACAGTCTATAAAACGTGAACTCACCAACTGGTCCATAAAGGTTGGCAATTAATCCATTTGCGGCTACAACAGATTGGAACTTTAAGGCATGTATTCGCTTATGACCATTGTAAACTATTCGCTGTCCTTCTCCTGGGCGACAAATCGGTCTCACTGTTCCGTCTATGAAACCCCAACAATTTTCTAATTTACCGGACTTATCGTAAACAGCATTTGCATACTCTTGCAGTTTATTAGGCTGTAACCATTGTTGATCGAATGATTCAAGAAGGTGGCTTGACGACTGTTTTATTGTGTTCATGACTTTGTTGATTATCATGCTCATCTCTGGTACTGATCTACCAAATCTAGGCACTAGATCACCAAGTCGACATGGATAACAAAATCGGCGTAATAACATACAAAGTCCTTCTATTTTATTGGTAACAGTCCCATTATCGCAAACAAATTTTTCAGGTAACTTCAACGCTCTTGCCAGTCGTGGAATATCTTCTTTGCAAAATCGGAACTCTGCTAGGCATACATCAGGAGATACATTATTTAAATCAAATCTTGGGTACTCCCAGTATGGGAAAACTAGAGCAGGCTTAATTTGAGAAATAAATACAGCCATTACTTCTTCCTCATCAATCATATCATTATCATACAGACCAAGAGCTAGCAATTCTATTTCATCACGAGATGCCATTTTACAAATTAATGTAATTTATTTTCACTTCGGAAACTGGGTAGAGCAGAAGTCGTATTCTCAAATGGTTTTATCGATCTGAAATACTAATTACGGCAACGACGGAATATTTCAGCGGTCAGCGGTTAAATCATTTGTCACGTGCGCAATTTCGTCGTCGTCGTTGCGATCTGAAACTCTCTATTGAAAATCTTAAATTTTAAGCTGAATATTCATTACGAATTTAATTAAATTGAAATAGTTTAGAATTAAAATGCTATAATCTTCTCAATTCAAATGACTAAAAAAAGTCGGTAAAACGAGTATGAAACGAAAACATCCCAATAACTACAAATTTGAGATAAAAATGAAACGAAAGCCCATGCACGTGATCACGACAGTGGAGCGACAATGTGAGAGTGATCTCTATAACGAAAATTATATTGTCTAGAAAATTGGTAGTTCGACAAAACCCCTAGTCGAAATAGTTTCTCGTAGCGTCATTAAGCGCGATGAATCTGATATTGATTTGAATCAATTTACTTTTGAGATAACGGCTGGCACTGAGGTTAATAGGCTAATGTTTGCCGTGATTTATGATTTATTGTCTTGTTTTAATTTAATTTAAAATATCGACTGAAACGGTCATAAAACATAAATTAATCGATTAATATCATTTTGATTGTTTGCAGCAATGACTTTACGTGAAGCCGTTAATGATGACAATGGCGAGCTGTGCATCTGACAATGGAATGTCATTCAATGTTTTGTCTGTATACGCTGCGGTGGATTGCTGCGGTGCTCTCTAATCAATCGCTGTTGGATTTGTCAATTATGAGACTATAAAAATGTTTTAGCCATGCTCGTGCTTAAATGTACAAAATCTGATCTTCAGAATGCATCCGGAGAGTTACTTTTCCATGTTATTTGATCTATTACGTTTTCCTTCCTACACTGGAACGAACTATTATCGCATGCTTTCAGTTTGTAAACAAGGAAGTTCATTATGTAGGCTATATGTATGCCTATGACATTTTTAACCAATAAATATTAAAAATAATAAAGTTTTATGGCGTGATGTCTCTTTGTTAAACATGATGACTTTTATTTGGTTTATAATTGTATTACGGATTGTCAATGGTAAGTTCCTTGTTTACAAATCTATGTTTACAATAAATGAATATTCATCAAACCTAGACTTTTCTAGTTGATAGCATATCCTCATACAATACTAGACTATAATCATATATTATCGACTAACTGTTGATCTTATAACTGTCAATCAGTCAAGTGGCCATTGAATTGTTGTACCAGATACAGCAGTGGCTACTATGCTGTTCCACTTAAAAACTGTGTGATAGAAAAGTAAGTTACTTTAGTGTATTTCCCCTTCAAGTAGAATGTTTGATGTAGGCCATTTTGGTCATCATTGTCACCAAGTACATCAAGAAAATGTTTTCTCAAATGATAAATATGACAAGGTGTAATAAACCCATTTACTTCAACATCTACTTTAAACTGAGATAACCATTTTACAGCTATGCATTTAACCACTGCTTGGTACATCTTACTTGTTGAGTAGGTTTAACCCAAACTAAGTCTCCAGCTTCAAATGCGTGATCATCAGGACTGCTCTGTTGTACTTCAGTTTCTGTTCGACCAGTTGGTACGCCTTTTGAATTACATTTATTATAATTGTAAATATGGTCAGCAGGTGACAATTCTCCATTGATGATGGAACATGATTATACCAATAAACCGTTTCGATAATGCCATGCCCAGTACGAGAGGCATGTGATTTAATTGTCGATGATTCCGCTCCACAATACCATTGCCACTAGACATGTAGGTTGCTCGTGAATTTACTGAGACATTCCATTCATTGCAAAACTTTTTTAACGCAGAAGATTTAAAAGACGTATCATTATCTAATAGTAATTCTGCTGGTGGTCCTCGCTCAGAAAATATACTATTTAGCTGAGCAATAATCTTATCGTCACCTTAATTTTTTATTCGTCGCCATATAACTGTTAAACTACCATGCTGTTTACAAATAAGCGATGGGTCTATAGATTGGCACTCTGGACATGTAGCAATAACATTTTTGATAACTTTTCGTGGTGCTTGTATATTCATTTCATTCAAGAGTGGCAGGTCTTAAACGCGGAACACGGAAGACGCGGAAAGATTTACGGAAGAGTTGAAATAGAGGTTCTATTGTGTTTCCGAGTATCAGAATAAGACAACCGGTTGGTGATATGCTGCCTTTCCTGTCATTTATCTGCCGCTAGTAGCGGAAAACACAAGTGTAGTGAATGAACAGAACATAAAAATCAAAATTTATTAAAGTGGGAATAAACCCCCAGACTATCTTTACATATGTAGTAGAACCCAAATGTCACTGAGTAAAAGAAGGGATTGGATCTAGCTTTATGACGACAAAGTCACAAGTCGTGCGGTTTGTCTAACAGACTTGAGAGTGGGCTAATCACGCGACATTATCTTTGAGGTGACCTAGCTTCGAGAAGTCACACAAAAAAAATTTCTGACAAGGCTGAGCCATGAACAAACATATAAACTTACGAATTACGTAAAAAAGATGCAATTTGTGATTTCAGGAGCAGAATAAAATCTATTGAAACGCTCAGTCGAAATAGTTTCTCGTAGCGTCATTAAGCGCGATGAATCTGATATAGATTGCGGATTAACACAAATGTCAGGCGGTGCAATTGTTCCTTTGTGACTAGTCTAGTGACACATATTAGTTACGTATTCTGGGTGGCCGCAGTACTTCTCAAATCTTAATTAATAGACACGTGCCCTTCGAAATAGCTTTATCCTACGCTATATAAGTTATAACTATCTGCAAGTTGTTCTTGGGTAAATATTTCTACAAGATATCCTTTTCATGATCTAGATGTGAATGTAAACTGACTCGATTTGCACAGTCATGCACAGACGACTTTTCCTCGAGATAGATGGTACTGCAAAGTATTAATTGTACTTTTTCGGATTTATTTAAGTATTATTAAATTATTATTATTATTATTATTATTATTAAACTAAATTATTAAATAGACATTTTTCAATTATCATTTCAAAGTTTAAGTTTGAAATTGATGTTTGTCTAGTAAAACTTAAACCATGTAATCGCATAGTTTATACGACTGTAGATAGATATATTATACTCAATAGTCTAACAAAGTGTTCATCATTCATTCACCAAGCATTCAATTATTTGAATTGTCATTAAAAACCGGCATCCTACCTGATATCTGGAAACAAGCATTAGTTTCGCCAATTTTTAAGAAAGGTGACGTAGCTTCCCGTAGTAATTATCGACCCATATCGTTAACCTGCATCTGTTGCAAAGTTATGGAACGTATCATTGTAGATGACCTACTAGTTTATTTAAATGAAAACAATATTTTATCTGATCGACAGTATGGCTTTCTCAGAAAGCGTTCTACTTGTAGTCAACTGTTAAAGACTTCAAATGATTGGTATGATTCAATTAACAAACGCTCACGTGTCGATGTTGTATATATAGACTTTGCTAAAGCATTTGACACTGTTACACATTCAAAACTCTTAGCCAAATTAGAATCTTACGGTATCAAATACAAACTTTTTGAATGGATTAAATCCTTTCTTTCTGGTCGTTCACAAAGCGTCATTGTATCTGATGAAATCTCAAGTTCTCTCCCAGTTTCCAGTGGTGTCCCACAGGGTTCTGTGTTAGGACCGCTAATTTTTTTACTTTATGTTAATGATATTGAGAGCTGTTTGGATGGTTTGTGCGAAGTGCGTCTGTTTGCAGACAATGCAAAAATTTTTGTCGCTCGAAATGATTCTTCCCCTGTCAATGCACTCACAACATCGTTAGATAAATTTACAACATGGGCCGAAAGCTGGCAACTGAGAATTGCTTATGATAAATGTAGTACAATATCCTTTGGTACATCCAACGCAAGTGAGCTTGATTATTTCCTCGGGAGTAACAAACTGAAGCAAACAGGAAAACTTCGTGACCTTGGCCTCATCATTACTTCAGATCTTAAATTTTCTACTCATTGTTCTTCTATCTCCGCTAAAGCTAAAACAAGATCTTACCTTCTACTGAAATGCTTTACCTCACGCAATGCACAATTACTTATTACTTATTAAAGCCTATACTACCTATGTACGACCTCTATTAGAAAAAGACACCCAACTATGGAGTCCTTATTTACAAAAAGACATTGATTTGATTGAATCAACTCAAAGACGTTTTACTAAATATGTGTGTTCTAGAGCAAGATTAAAAGATAATGGTTATCACAGTCGTTTGGCCCTGTTTGAAATTGAATCTTTAGAAATCCGTAGAATTAAATTTGATTTATGCATGGTGTACAAAATTATAAATAATCTAATTGACTTTCCTGATAATATTTTTATAAAACGAAACATAAGTAAACTTAGAGGACATTCTATGCAATTCGTTGCACGTTCAATACCTGTAAATAATTCAATTTTTTATTCCTTTTTTTATCGCATAATTCCATTATGGAATCAGTTACCGGATGAAGTAGTGACTTCTTCCTCCTTAATTACCTTTAATTCAAAATTACATAAGATTGATTTAGATTGCTATTTGAAGCACTCTCATTAGGCTGCACATCAGTGCAAATTATATTACTATATAATTTCCCTTTGCTTGCCTGTACAAAAAATTACCATTTATGGTTTATTTTTTTTGCAAATATATGAAATGAAATGAAATGAACGTGTTCATCATTCATTCACCAAGCATTCAATTATTATAAAACCATCGAAAATTCTTCAGTACATTACACCGTAAAATTCTATAAAATATCAGAAAATAGTACAAAAATGATATGAGGGCTTGGCCGTTCTTTTTCAAGTTTACAGCCGTATACTAGAACTACAGTAATGCATATTCTATCATTTTTCGGTTTTGCGGTATATCTTCATTGCATAAATTGTTACCCTCTCTATCAACGTTATCTGATTAACAAAATTAGGGTTTTGCAATGTGAAGTCGCGTTCCTGATTATACATACGCCACCAATTTTTTTTACCATACTAGCTAGTATTCATTCCTTTGGCTAGAAAGTAGAACATGTTAGCATCATGTCACAATCTGTAGTTTATAGGATGTGGTAATACAGTCCAGAAGCTACTTTGCACAAAACACCTTTCTACAGAGACGATAAATCAGATGGACAGATTTCGTTTCTGTGAAAAGAGAACTAAAAGCCAATGGTTAATAGCGTTTCCCACCATACATTTTGATTTTTACCCTCAAAAGAATACTCCATTTTCAGTTCAGACATATGCTTACAACAATAAATTCTACATAGCTAGCTATTGTGGCCACCAGAGAATCTTTTGATATGTGTTAAATATGTGTGAGAATGATATGTCAAAACATAATCTGTATAACGCGCGCTATGAATGAACTGATTTTTATTTTCTTCAAATTCGTGAACTTCAAAATCATTAAATCATCTGGAATTTTGCTACTCTTGAGTTTGTATGTTCTTCCTTACCTCAGTTTTGTGGGAGAGAAAAATAGATTGCCGTTACAGAGCTACGCCATCTCAAACGTAACATCACGTGATTAATCCGATCTAAAGTCTATTAGAAAAACCGCACGACTTGTGACTTTGTCTTCATAAAGCTAGATCCAATCCTTCACGTCGGGTTCTACTACATATATGTAAAGATAATCTGGGGGTTCATTCCCACTTTAAGACGATTATGTAAAGCAGACAAATAAGGACGTGGTTGACACCCGAGTCATCAATGGTACTATTCAAAGGAATAAAAATAAGTAGTTAGATAGTAATTGGATATTTCATGTAATTTATCTCAAAATGTTTCGTAATATTAAAAGAGCCATACAGTATAATATTGGTACATGTTTGTATATATAGTTACGTTGGTAGTGCTCGATATTCAAAATCAGAGCTTCACAAGAAATAAAAATGAGTGAGTCTTGCCTGATGATCGCCAATGGTGTGATTTGTGAAACTGGAGTAGTGAGAATTCGTAGGTCTCTTTCTTGATTCGATTTTGTATTTAGTAAATATATAACTTGATTAGAGAGTAAGATGCTTGGTAAGATGGATGCATTGCGTTAGACATTCTGATCATATACAATTATACAGTATGCATTCATATAACATCGTAAATTATACACTCCATTATAAATGTTTTTTATCATCAAATAGAAATAATAACATAAACTCAAACTGACTGAAATTCGATGCAATGAATATTGTCGCCTCTTGATCGGGTTTGCTTTCATGTTTATGTTCCCAGTTCATTCACTACACTTGTGTTTTTCAGCTAATAGTGGCATATAAATGACTGGAAAGGCGGCAGATCACCAACCTGTATTCACATTCCGATACTCGAAAACACAATAGAAACCTCTATTTTAACTCTTCCGTAAATCTTTCCGCGTCTTCCGCGTTTAAGACCTGCCGATGCATGAGCCATTTTGTTTGATCATATCCACAATGGATCATAACCACAGCAGTCAATAACTTTTGATCATAAGGTATATCCTTAACAGAAGTTGCACAAACTCGTTGTCTAACATAGCAAGCCATGATTTTTTAACTCGAGTTAAAGAATCTGCTTTACTCAATTCAGATACGACCAGCTTCATATTCAGCATTAGCCCATACTGTTCTACTAATGTTTCAATCACCTCCAATCTTCTACGAATTAATGGCTCTCCAAATGCCTTTGTTCTAATTCTATTCTTCTTTGATAACACATCATTAATCCACCCATACACAATTTTTGAGTCAGTTACAACTGTAAAGTTTGTTACCTCCCATGATATAGCCAAATTAATACCTTTAACAACTGCCTCTACCTCAGCCATATTTATATGTGCCGAATCCTTTCGTAACCAGGAGGCATCCTCCACCATTTCACCATCAATTTCTAAACATACCCCCGTTGCAATATCACTTGCATCACACCAAACAATTTCATTACCGTTAACATTTACATTCCAATTTTCTTTTACAGGGTCCTCCTCTTTGAATCTTTGTAATAATTCTCTAACAACTGTAACAATATTTGTGGAAACAACATCTTCCCACTCATAAGCATTTATACTACGTTTTATAAAACTTGTGGTAACACGTAACCAATCATAAATAGGATATATACTGACAAGCTTACCAA
This sequence comes from Haliclystus octoradiatus, assembly GCA_916610825.1. NCBI lineage: Eukaryota > Metazoa > Cnidaria > Staurozoa > Stauromedusae > Haliclystidae > Haliclystus > Haliclystus octoradiatus. The sequence goes on from OU744449.1 coordinate 17,027,149, forward strand.
ATAATGAATAACACTGACGCTTCGTTATTTCCTCATCTAAAATAATATCATTAATATGTCAAGAATCTGAGCGTGTCCATATCAAATTACAATTTGAGCGTGAAACATTTAAACCCAACACACGGGTTGGTTGTATTGAATTAATAATTTAGGAAGGCTTCGCAGTTAACCCATAATGTTGTAAATGTTCATGAACTTTTTCCGGTGTAAGTAAACTTGTATTTACGCAAATATCATCTACATATGAGCTGGTAGCTTTATTAATTAACGGATCTTGCGCCAACACATATTGTAATTGATGTCATAACCATGTTCAGTCCAAAACCTAAACGTGTCTAACACCCACAATTTTGAGCGATGTTTTACTGTTTGATAAGGCCATAACTCTTGTTCAATCCGCAACTGTAAATAGGCCATGGCTTTCAAATCTACCATGGCTATTTCTGTTCCTGTTTTACGCCATGACCTCAACTTCTCCAAACAAATATCACTTTTTCCTGAAAAAATCTTAACATACTGGTTTAATTCGCGAAAGTCAAATATTGGGCGAACCTTTTTCTTACTTTCCTGTACCACGCTGAACATCGGAAGTAGCCCTTTTGCTTGTCATTAGAAATTGGCTATGACGACTTGTGTGATTTCTTAATGCCATTTCGTTTTCTCCTTCATTTTCCTGTTTGGAGTCATTTTGAATGTTATAACCAAACAGTCAAATTTTAAACGTAAACAATAAACATATAAACATAATGCAGCATTGATACTAAAACAAAGAATCTTCTAGGCATACCGGAAGTTAAAATGTATACACAGATATTGGTAGATTGCTATTTTAGATACAGTATATTTTTTGTTGTTGTTATTTTGGCGAATAAAATCTTGTCAGAGACTCCAAGCTGATGAAGAATATAGGAAACTGCTGTTACAACCTATAATTCAAAAAATAATACCAACAATAGCTGCCTCTAGTTAAGAAGCACTAACATTATAAAGTTTTCGTTATATCCGAGGACATTTTAGTAAGTAGAAACATGAATTGAAATTGCATTTTAAATCTTAAATGCAAGATTTGAACTACCTTCCGCAATATAAAGAAACTTGATTTTGAAATTTGTTTTATTTTAGAAAAGGGCTGCCACACACTTGCAAATGTTTGTATTCAAATTACTACACTCGGGAATAATGTCAGACAAAGGAATTGGCCTTCCGGAATCCTCAGCTTTTAAATTTGTCAGCTATTTCTTCTGTAATCTTTGTTGAGGTTTGACCTATAAGTTGGAAAATTATCTATTTTCTTCTGAATTTGCTCTAGCCTTCTAGGATCTAGGAGTCCAGGATCCCCGCTTTTGTTGAACCCTGCTCTGGAAGTATTGAAAGCACTCGCCTCAAAGGCGCGAGCTTGCAATACTTCACTTGTGTCTTCAAACATTCCTTGTGTAGTAAATATGAATATATGTGTGGTAACCCTAAATATTAAAAGTCAGAGTTATTTGATTCTTATTTGTCTACTTTCAATTGATTTTATCTTCTTAGGTACATATGTCAGTTTCATATCAGAACCGCAAAATGCTGTTGTTGGTCCTAGATCAAATGTCACACTTGTGTGTGAAGCGTCAAGTACATGTGGTACATTGAGTTACTCATGGCTCATCAATGACACTAGCGTCACTAAACTGATTTCAAAGCAAAGTACTGTTGTTTTGGTAGAATTGTCAAAGCCTGTTTTGGTCAAATGCATTGTAAAGTGTGATTTTGGATCTTTAGCAAGTAGAAAAGCTCTGATTGAAATTGCTTGTGAGTAGCATATGATCTCTTTGCCTTCATATCTCTCTAATTGGATATGTATCAGGTCAATCTTAGCCTGCGATTCAGACAGACGTTTCTTTTTGTTAGTCAATAGTCATTGTGACAGAAAAGTGTACAAACGGAGGACACAAAGTTTGTCTTAGTCTTTTTCCACAGTAAATCTTCTTGCAATTCTGAGTTTCTAATCGTTAGGCCTATGTGCAGAAGTACTTTGCTTTAATTCAATGAAATACTCATGCCTGTAAATTGTTACCATTATGTTATTGATATCAGCCGGAAAAGCTGCTTTTACATTTGAATCATTCAATGTTGGAAGATGTTAAATTATTAATTACAGTTTAGTTCTCATTATAAATATCATCTTTATTAGTAGTTTCTTAGTAAAACATTTTAAAGTGAAGGATAGCGACAATAGCATCTTTTGACGTTATCCTTCACTTTAAAATATTCTATCCATACGTTAAATAGCCCTTTCACTCTACTAATCCCCATTTCAACATCTGCTATGTGACTAATATCTGTGTGAAGATATTTTTTATGATCGTTCGCTTGTTTCATAGATGCTCATATTGAACCAACCAAGCTTGAAAATATTGTTATTGTTGATGGGTCACCTACGCTGCTCGAGCCACCTTTTGTTAGAAGTCTACCTCAACTTCAATATAAATGGTTCAAGAAAGTTAATAATGAACTTCAAGATGTCAGTGGAACTTTCCTGACAGCAGCTGATGGTTCCCTCTTTATCCCCTCTGTAAAAAGAGTGAAGAAGGACTATGGCATTTATCAACTGTATGGTGTTAATCCAATCTTTTCTCCATCTGCTAATCCCACCTTCATCAAAGAATTCAATGTATCAATTATAGGTATGATCTGATGATGATGCTTGGTAATATATCAAGAGATGCTAATTTAATCGTTAGAGGACTAGTTTCGATTTCCAATACCTGTTTTTGAAATACATCAATCGATTTATTACTAATAGCAAAACGCGCTATGAGTTGGAGCTCAATTTATTCAGTATTGAAATTATTGTCTCATACATTTCTGCTGCCTAAGCTTTGTTATTGGAATAAGAAGAAAATAGAGAAAAAGTTATTAAGCCCTGGGAAAACGACGGCAGCTTCAATCCAACTTTTAAATTCTTCTAAAACCAAAAATCGTTTAGCTACTTCTCAGTTTGTCTAACGTGTTTGAATAGTGTTTTTCAAAGACTTTGTGTTGGGTGTTGTCAAATAATTACAAAGAAGTTTTTAATCAAGCGTCTTTGTCATCCATGTCGTTTGAATTTTATCGAACCCCTTTGTACTTCTCTGTTACTCTGCCATTTGTTTTTTGTGGATTATATAACGTCTCTGGGCTTCTTTTATACTCAGTCCAGACCCTCAAGAGTTGCTTTAGAAAAGTCTTGAGCAGGTCGGATCTGTTTGGCCGCCCCTGGAAAAATTGGTTCAAACACAAAAAACACATAATAGATTTGTTCTGATGAAGGTTGCCATCGTTTACAAGGGCTTTAATTTTTCCAGATTTAAACTGACACATAAGGAGTAAAATAAGAAGAAGATGAGATACGATCATACACACAAGTAGAAAATTGAGCTCTATGATCAGATGATGCTTTTTTAAAAATTTTATTTTATATATGCTAATATCGTAATAATGAGAAGGTCAAGAAATTTATATATATATCTATATATCTATGTCCATCGATCTACTTCAAAATCTTCCTCTTTAGTCCTTCCAAGTCGCAATGGAAATATTCAACATGAAGATCACACTAGTTGTTTCTTATGGTTTCCAAACTATTGACTCATATTTAAAATTATCGCAGATCAACACAATCAACAGTATCAAAACACAGTTCATGAAAAATAGCACTTCGATCACCGTCATCAGCATCAAATTCTCTTCTATATTTGCTATTTTACAGACCAACTTTCGCTTTCTTTCAAGCTTAGCAAAATTAAGATGGAAAAATGTGTTAAAAATATCATCAACCACCGTCCACGTGTATTTGTAAAGAGTGTGGCTCTAGTGCTTCTTATTATCTACACATTATAGGCTGTCCTGCAATAATTTCCCATGTCACTTATTTGACTTAAGTTTTACTTCTGAATTTTAAATTAAAACAACTTTACTGCATGTATATCAAAATTTATATAAATTAACAAATTTTAATCTATACAGCAACATATGATTTACCTTGAATTGGGTGCAAATATATGTATGAACTACTATTACTAAATATATCATCGTTAGAAGTACGCCATATAATATTGGATTTGTGCATGCTAAAATAGTCATTTGACATATTCAGATACAGATGCCTACAGAGTTCTGTGTGCAGTCATTAAGTAACAACTCTAAAATTTATTTACCACCAGCTAAGACAAATGTCTGTTATGATTTATATTTTCATTGTTCAATTAAAAAATATAACTTACTTCCTGAAGATTATCTTAACTGTAAACTATATTCATGATTTCAAAAATAACCTTTTACATAATTTAGATTTGATTAAAATCTATGTCTGTATCATTGATATTGTAATATATTGTTTGGCTTTTGGTGCTTGGTTGATGGGACGGCTGGCGGTTGACCATAACCAGGGCTAGGCTACCGTAGACAGCAGACCTGTCACCACCAAAACCAAGCACCCGTCACACTGCTATGTCAGTGGAATACCTAATATACTTACCTAACCATGTCGAGAGAGAGAGGAGGGAGGGTGTGGAGAAAAACTGATCAGTTGCAATATCGGTTAGCCTCATTGCAGTATAGCAATTTCCTCAAGTGCAGTATAGCACAAAATCCGTAATGTGCAGTGTAGCACATACTAATCTATGATGATGAATCTGTGTAGTGTAACACATACTCCGTACTGTGCAGTATAGCACATACTATACAAGTGCAGTATAGCACAATACTCAAAAAGTGCAGTATAGCACATAAAATAAAGTGATGACAATGTGCAGTTTAGCATCGGCATACCTTGATGTCACAAGGATGCCACATTGCATTTGAATGAGACAATTAGAAAATGTTATTGCACATGTAGCACATGATAGTATGTAGTAGAGTGATATGCCCGGAATTCGCAAAAGCAAGATCTTCACGATTCTCAAAGAGGTAGCAACATGAAAATTCAAGAGCTTCTCAAAAGCAACTAGCAAGCTAGATCACGATGGCAAGAGTGATTGACACACCCAGCCCTTTGGGACATGCGCACACATACAAAGGGGTACTGTTACACTCACCGACTCGTATTGCTTCAGTAGTCGATCCGCTAACCTGCTGCGGTTTTATCATTGCATCTTGTTCACTTCCGCTACTAATAAACAGGTCCTAGATAGCCTAACAGTAGCACACCATACATCATTTTAACTTCACTTAAATCTTTGATTTAACCACATTAAAACCATAAATGATCTTATATTAGCTGTGTAGTATCAGTGTATAACTGTACCCTGAGTAATGTGTATGTGAATTTTTTCAGAAATATTTTTCTTCTCGAAGTAAAGACATATATACCCCTGCGAAAAACAGTTCAGGAGTTCATGAACAGTCCATGAACGTTAAATGGCCCTGAATTTTGACGAACTGTTCATGAACTGTCCGTGAGGGTTCATGGACTGTTCATGAACAGTTCATGAGAATTGGAGCCATTTAACGTCCATGAATTGTTAATGAACTTGTTCCGCAGGGGTATTGTCTCCATTTGCAATGTTGGATGATTGCTAGGCCGTAACAGAATAAATGCCTGAGGGAATTACTTCTTCTATAATGTCTATAATGCGTGATTGTACATCAATATAGCCAGAAAATCTACACATCTCATTTTGAGAAGCACATGACATGTTATTCATTGGATCTGGTTTCATTCATTCTAAGAAAGCCAGAAAGAAAAATTTTATATCTGTATACCGACAAGATGAACAGTGTGTGACTAAATTTACTATTTTTTTCACCAAATGATATATCCTTGCCATCAGAATTGTTGTGTTAATTGTGTACATCATTGTCTTCGTCACAGTGATTGATTGAGTTTGGGAATGAAAAGGTGTTACTTGGTAACTTACGTACAGCTGGATTTCTTTTAGCAGCAAAATGCAATTAAATGGTTTATTTTGCGCCTACATTTGTATACAATACAGTACTATAATTGCAACAGTTTTTTTGACGAACAGATAATGCTCTCGTCTCAAATTTGAAAATATATTTTTTAATTGGATTATCTTTAATTTTCAATCTGTCACTTCTGCTCATCGTTAAACAATTGAGCTCCAATTGTCAACCTTGTTAATTAGTAGTTTCTGTCCAGTGCATGTTAGATAGTTAAACCATTATTATATCTTTTTTCTATCCTGATACAGCTGCCCAATTATTCTAATTTTGAAATTTATGTTTAGGTCCGTTCCTTGGAAGAAACAATGTTTGCCCCAATGATACAATAATTGTACTCCGCAAAATGCAAAATATTGCCGTTAAACTTGGATCAAATGTCGTTGTTGATTGTTTAGCTGCATTATCTAGATGCTGGTAGGTTATGTATTCATGTTATCATGTCTTTTATAAAAATGGATTATTCTATTGGATTAACCTAGTGTAATTATACATAAATTTCAATTTATTGGATCTCATAATTGACTGTTAATTATACCCTACTAGCCATTAGACTGTCATAACCATATTTGGATGATACTGATTCAATGATATGTTTTTTCAAAGCTGACAAGCTAAAATTGATGGAGAAAACTGCTCTGGACATACATACATATAAATACACAGACTTTGACATTTATATATATAGATAGATAATGTGTTGTAAGTTGTATTGCTGATTAAACATAGGGCTCAATGCTATCATGATGCTATACAGCAGAGCTTTAAATAATGTATACAATATGAAGTCAAAAATCAGACAATCATGTTTGCTACTCAAAGTTTCACGCCAAGGAATCTTGGATATACTGAATCAATACTGAAAACATTCTGAAATGGTATTGGATACTGAAAATTACTACAAAACTTGATTACAATCTAGATTTTCACTAAGATTTCAGTGTTTTACAGATTCACAATATTAATTAATTATATAGAGGTTTCATTGTAATAACTTTATTGGTGGCAAAACATCAATAGAGTGCTTCATTGTATATATATGTTTAAACAAATCAGGAATGGTGCTACAACTATATGGATGTTCAATTCTCAGAGATTGTCATCGTCAAGGCGATTACGTGTTGATAGCATAACAAAATCATTTGGTGGTCAATACTGGTGTATAGCATCTGCAGATAAGCAAATTGTGAAAAAGAGTATCAACATTACAGTGGTTGGTGAGTGGAATTAAACGGATTCTACAATTAGCTGGTACATTATTAGCCAATAAGGGAATGATAAGTGAGCTACATGTACTAAATTAGGAAAAGAACTGTTATGATTCAGTACGATTTGAAAAGTTGTCTATTCAAAACCTAATAAAAACATTATCAACTAATAGAAATGTTATCTTCATTTCCGCTGTATGTTACAGTTAAGTACGGTGTAGTCTTTTTTTCAATGAAAGTGTTCAACTTTTTCAACTTCTACATCATGCAGGCAAATAAATTTTAGCAATATCTACGATTCTGACATGTGATTAACATTGATCATCATAATTTGTAATTTACAGATAAGCCCCAATTCAAAGTGATGCCACATAGCAAGATTGTCCTCCAGCAGGCAGGTGATATCTTTATTAGCAGTGGCAGGGTTGATTCATATTCATTTGCTACTTGGTATTTTAACGGCATTGAGGTTCTATATGGTAAGAAGTATACTCTGCTCGGTGATAACACATTGAAGGTTAATGATGGAACCCACTCAGATGCTGGCTTATATCAAATTGTTTATAATAGCTATGGTGGGTCTGTATCTGCTGTCATTCAAGTTGAATCAAAAACAGGTGAGGCTCGTGGATGTCAAATGAATCAGTTACAAACCATTTCTACTCAGCTATTATTGTAAAATCTTAGAATATGTTCAATTATTAGTAGTATAAAATTCTGCATATAATTAGTCTGGTCAACATGAGTTCTAGTTGAGACTGTTTATGTTTATAATTCCTGGTAACAAATTTTGCCAAGGCTAAAGAGCTGGCCCTAAATGATAAAGATATCTGCGAAATGATATTCATGATTGATATTTATAGAAGTAAATTAAAGCAGTATTTTGGTCTAAATGTAGTGCCATGGTATTAGTAATAGTATTTGATATAACTGTAGCTGTGATCAGTACCAGTTTAATTGTATTTGATGTAACCTAGGTTTATTTACGTTATTTGGTATATTTCCCTAGGATGTGACAGCATTTTAAAAGCAACATCTGGCACAATATCTTTGTATAAAACTAATGTGCCAATCAAAGATGATAAGTTTCAATGTGTGTGGACTGTTCAGACTGGTGAAATTCAAATAACAAGAATCATATTTGAAAAGTTTACATTTCGCACAATGGATTGTGCAAATAGTAAAGTTGAAATCCTGACTAATGCAGACGGTGTATCAATGACAATTGTCAAGTCATTTTGTGCATTACAGCAGCCTGGCAGTAAGGCCTTTGATATCCGTGGTGATGTTTTTGTGGTGAGAGTGAAGAGCAAAAGATCATACATTACAGCTGGTGGATTTGTTCTTCGTTTTGAAAAACATGTCCCAGGTGAGACATAGTTCAATTGTTCAGACTGTTTGACAGAGTTCCTTGGATCGGCTGATTTGTTTGTTTTCCATTACCTTCCAAACAACAGAAACTTATGTGAAACACTGGAAGGTTTTTGAAGGATTTTCTCATGTTTGTCAGAATAAAGCCAATTTTGCCCCTTAATGTCAAAACATCCTTCATGAACAGGGCTCTATGAAATTGGAATCCTTTTTGGACTGCATTTTTGGAGTGGTAATGATTGTGCAAAGCAAAAATACAAGAGGAGGAACATGTATTTACAAATGTTGAATTCCACTTTCTACTTAGATTTTGTATGTGTAACATCAGTTGTTGATTTTGTATATATCTATTTTAGATCCAACTGCCGCAACTGTTCGTGTATCCACTTCTGCTTCTTTGAAAGGGAGTGACCGAAATCATGTCACGTCATCTATTGTCAGTCTCCCTATTAGCATTAATTCAGCTAGTATTGGACTACCAATCGATCAAGAATCAGAAAAAGGTTGGTCATGTTTTAAAGATAATATGAAAGGGAATTCTTCTTCTTCAAAAACACAGAAATGATGATGTCTGTCACCAGGCTTTTCAAGGATTGCACATTGCTTTCTTGACATGAATTCTACTCTTCACTTTTTAGGTGGTTCTGGTATTATTGTGGGGGTCCTCCTAGGTGTGTTGCTGCCAATGATAGTAGCATTTCTTATTATTTTACTACTGTGCAGAAGGTTTGTATTTCTAAAATCAGATATTTAAATTTGCATTCTTCTCTTTAGGCCTACATTTTTATCAATAATGATTTTGTCTGTGTAGGAGGGTGAAAAATAATGAAGCTACAGAAATGATGGACTTTCAAAGGAATGATAGACCTATATCTTGCAACCCAACTATCGATACTGTATCTGTGGCTGACAGAATTACAAGCAATATATATGCTGAAGGTAAATATATAGCACTATAAATTGAATAATTTTAGAGCTCTATTTGACTTATACTTATTTTTTGCAAATTAGTAGATCAGTATGTAGTGTGTGCATTTCTTTGGCTGCTTGCACCTCTTTGCACCAGCCAATAGTATTCCTGCTATCGATTGAACCCAATAGGCTGCAGGTAAAGGTCCAACGCCCTAACCACCACACTAACGCTGCAGCACTCCTGATAACATTGTGAATATTTAATCATTGCCTTGTAAAGCCAATGGAGTAAATAGATTAATAGATAATGATGCTTAACTGAGTTGTTATGATTAACAATCACCAGCTATATGCAATTATGCATGCATGGATTTCTGTGTAACATGTGGCTACCTTGTTGCTGGCTGATAGCAAATTTGCAAGTTTGGACAAATTAATCACCTGTTGTTTAAATATAATTAATCAAAAGTGTTTGAAACATTGTAGAAAATGACATCTATAGTTCATTTGCTATATAAACTACAAAGAAAATTTACCCAAAAATAAATATATAAAAAATGTCCTTATGTAGGAAATAATGTTTAAACATATGATGTTAGAAATTTCAAAGACACCTTATAATACAATCCATGATGTATGGGTTAAAAAAGCATGTAAACAATAATAATAACGGCATGTATATGTATGCTCAATTCAGCCATCCATCAGAACTTGACAACACCCATATGCGTTCTCATTCATAGGTTGATGCTTACTTCCAAAAAAAAGCACTTGTGTTCATTATTATATTTATTTTTAACCCTTTTGCGCATTATTGTATTTTATTGAAGAGCGGCTAAACTTAAAACTATGATATGCATAATCAATAAAACAGTACAGTACTGTTATAATATGTATTAAAATGTTCTTATGTCTGGTCACTCAGGATCTTGTTTGCCCACTGCCACTGAAAATGATTATACTGCTCTTGGAAACAACTACATGCCTTTAGTTTATCCACAAGATGATAAGAAAGCATCTGTGCCAAACAACTATTCTTATGCAACAGACCAGTGCCCTAGTTCATCATACAAAGACAACACTGATGATATTTATTACTCTGTGGCAGTCAGCCCAGTTGGTTCATACAGTAAGTAAAATGTATCTCAGCATTTCAAAGAGCTCTTTATGACAGCATGCTTTTTGCAAACAAAACATTGAATACTGTTTTCATATTTTAAACAATTGTTTTTCTTCAGTTTGTATTCCCATGCTGGGAATTCAAATCCTTAAAATTGTAGAGGATTACACTTTCACATTCTTATTTCTACACACAACTTTTGATATTAATATAAAGTTGCGTTGTCTATGCACTCACCTTTCAAATCAGTGCATCAAATGTATAAAGTAAATACTCAGACTATCTCAACTGCCACAAATGCTGCACTCTGGTACACAGACTGGTACGCGTCGGTTGCTCTTCAACATTCTAATGTAGAGCAATTATATTTCAGGGTTTCAAGTATTCAAGTTTAGAATGATAAAGTATACATTTCTGTCTACCATAGTCATAATTAATGTGGAATCATCTTATGATCTTTGATATTTATGTTGTTTGTCATATTGAATTGTGGACTTGTTTAGCACAATGATGTGGTACTTTTCATCATTTTTCTCTTGTATCAGTTACTGTGTGTTTTCAATTCTGTATTTTCAAACTATAGCTTTTTGTCATCTTTCTACCCCTAGATAAGCCAAGTAACTTATTATCTGATAGCAATGCCAGTCCGGTTAATAAACAAACCAAGAACCATTTGGATACATTGGGTGCACCTTCTACACCACAGGCTGCCGCCTACATGTCACCGATGTATGCAGCTGTTGATAATATTGATTTGACAGTGGATAATCAATCAACTAAAGAACTACGAAATGATGATTCATCTACACCAACCAATGATAGCAATGGTGAATTTTCTGAACCTATTTATAATGATGTTGATGAAGAGTCACCTTACCAGTCTTTGGATCAGTCATTACCTCGACTTAACAGTGATTCATCTGGTTGTTACCAACGCCTCGGTGAAAATGAACCAACATATGGAGTAGTAGATAGCCCTGATCATTATGCTGGACTTGGTAATGAGACATTTTCTGATGATATTTATCATTCATTAGATCTACACGACAAATGAAACCATAATATAATGAGTCTAATCAATAATTATGATATCAATGATACATATCAGTAACAATGCTTGTAATGCTTTATAACTCTTTTCACTTGTAAAATACAATTTCTTAATGTAAATATGCTTGTTTAGTTACATTAGCTAATATAAAGATGTATTTGACTGGAAGTCTATTAATACCAGTCGTCTATAATGGTTGATCCATTCCTTATTAAATCTTTAAAACGACAGTGTCTCATTTCTTTCTTCATTCGCTCAAGAAAGACACAATAAACAATTCATTCTTACAAAATAGAGTGGTAAAAATTTCCATGGCATCAACCAGATAAACAATTCTATTTTCTACTTACATTTCAGAAACTCACAGAGTCTCCCTTGATATCGATTTACAGTTTTATAACTATAATACACATAACTGCAGGCTTGTAAACATTGACTAATTTTATCCTTTTATTTTTGCGAATTGACTTGCTGTTGCAAAACATTAGCTCTTGATTCAATTAGATGAATTTGTTGTTGCATGGCAACAATTGTGCTTTCAAGTTCCTGAATCAAAGACAAACCACAAGCAATGGTTATAGATCAAATATTGTTTATCATGTAATTAATTTCCGTGCAATTTGAAATTAATGAAGCATCTTACGATTCGACTGCTAGCTGGGAGACATCCAACTAACTTGTTTTCATAACTGAGTTTGAGGTCAGATATCTAAAGTAGATAACACAGAAATTAAGTACAGTTGTGGCTGAGATAAAATCTATATTCGTAATTATAATACAATTCCTTACAAAGCACAACAAAGTTCATGAACTAATATGAGATATTAATTGTAACTCATCATGGACTGTCGATGAGACAGAATAACATTCCATTATTGTGAAACAAACAATTGTGCATTTCATGACCTGCTAAGGGTTTTCTCTGATTTCTGAATTCAATGATGATATTTTTTTGCGTTACAATGATCTTGGTTTCTATAAATGATGTACTTTCCTTGCGTATGTTCATGAACAATGTCCCAACTTTAATGAAATGCTCATGAAAACCAGGTCATTTAACGTTCATCAATTGCTTCATGAACAGTATATGAACAGCGTTCATGAAATGCATGAAAAATACTCGGCAAATTTTTTCACAGTTGCTATTTTGGGTTATTCCTGGTATGCTACATGCCTATATCATAACCAAGGGATGACTGCCTCCAATTCTATCTTATCTTCAAGTAATCATGTTGATAGTTGTAACTTACCTTCTTTTGCATTTCTAGCTGTAAATTCTGATTGGTGATCTTCAAGCGATCATTTTCAAGTTTTATTACTTCCATTCCTCCTTTCATTCCCTGCCAAGAATAATCAGAATAATCATGTTGATAAATTATCAAAAGACAATAGCGTGAATAGAGCACGGAAGTGTAACATACTTCTATTTTGGAGATACAATGTTTCTGTAAGCACAGCAACATGTCAGTACCAAATGATTTACTTTGGAAAAGTAGAGAGATCTGTTGGTCTTTCAACCTAGATGGGAATGATAAAAATTACATCTTTTCAATGATAAACAAATCAGAAATGACAGTCATCTGATCGTTTTAACTTCAATACAGTACTCAACTCAGCCACTGCTTCTTTCAAATTTTTACTTTGATCGTGCAAGACAACTAAACCCTTGAATAAGAAAAAATTCTTCACATTCAAAAATACAAAAATAGCTTTTCAATGTAAGAAATGCAATGCCCATAGTCAACTTTAGATAAGGGAGAGACGAGAATTCAAAATTCAAAGATAGTTTGAAGTCAAGGATATTAAAATTCTTAGTAATGGATGTAATTGCGAAAATTCGACAACTAGAGTTCACAATGGTGGAAATAGTCTGAAATCAGCTAAAGTCTGAAGATTCCTTGCCTGAAAAATAGGGGAAAAGGAAATCTGCTTATGAATGTAATGATGGATGATTGGCAGACTTTTTTATTCAGTCAATACCATGGAATAATTCTACTTATTATTTTTGTTGTCTGCCAATAGGTGGTATTCATAATTCAGATAAACTACCCGATTTGTAGTATAATGGTAAGCTGAGTGCTTGATAGCAATGCAATGCCAATAGGAAGAGCTCCACATTCGTAGAATGGCACGTTTATAACGCCCATAATACTTTTACATTCCTTGTTTCATTCAAATTTTCTTGTTGTGCTCACCAATTACCACCCCTGTGAAAACAGTTCAGGAACATTAAATGGGCCAGTTTTCATTAACAATTCAGGAAAAATAGGCCATTAAACGTTCATGAACTGCTTGTAAGTTGTTCATAAACGGTTCATGAACAGTTAATGATTTCAACACATTTTTTCACAGGGGCAACTATTTATTTACCCATACTATCTGTCTTTGAAATTAGGTATTGTTAGTTTTATAGTAAACAAAGACAGTCAAGGTTGATTGTGATATGCAGCCTGCAAGAACAAACCTCTCTGATTGAGCCTTGCTTTAGTTTATTTTTGTTTGACAGTAGAGAGATGCTTTCTTGTTGACAAATGATCATGTTGTTCTGAAAATCAAAATCAAATCATCAAACAACCTTTAGGCGTTTATAATTGTGAAGCACTAAGAACATAATGCGATAAGCGCAAGCGCTATACAAATCTTAATATTATTATACGATACAAATTAAAATATTACTGTAGCTATGTTTAATGGTTATTACAGAATCAGTCTACTGCATGGTTTGTATTAGAGAGATGGCACAGGTGCTATAAAATGCACACCTAAAATGATCAAGGCGTGCTATCGCACACGATCAGCATTGTTGTCATGGCAACACGCGCCATGATTATCAGTTGTCATGGCAACACAATTACTTTATTTTTAATATCACATTTGCTGGTAAATCCTAACTCGATAGAATGCAGCATGTCTCTCTGTTCAAATAATTATCCAGCAAGTTGAATTAGAATCATTATAATAGTAGAATTGGAGTTCATTGAATAATAAATAATAACAAAATAAAACAGGAAATTGAAATGAGATTAAAATATTTCATCAGAATATCATCACTAAACTTAATTGCAAGAAAGATTGAACATTTTTTTAAAAAACATTTGGCATGGGATCAATCGCACGCGTTGGAGTGCTTAGGCGTGCAATCGCACACCTTATAATACAATCCATGTACTACTGTACTGCAGTGCAGCGTTTTTGAATTAAACTATCCTCTAACCTTTGGAATTAAACAGACGTATGTCAGAAAAAGTTGATTTACCTTTTCTTGTGAATGGTTATTGATCAGTTCTTTCAGTTTGAATGAATAGCTTTCTTTAAGTTTGTTTTGGGATATCAAGGATGCACTACGTTCTGATATTATCTGTGTGCAAAAGGAAGAAACCCATTAGGTGCATTACATGCAAGAGTAGATGTACATACCTGGTATAAATTAAGTTTCATCCATAGTCAGTGAGTGCAGTTGCCTGTGGGGTAAAAACTTGTTTAAACCTTCAATTTTTAGATATCTACCTCATTTTCGTGCATTGCTTTTATTTTTTCCAGTTTATAAGTGTGATCGATACTTTGTTTTGCAGTTAAGTCTTTTGAATCCCTGAGTTGCAATTGTAGCTCATCTACCTTAAAACAAAATGGTAACTTTATTGTCATTGTATGTTGATATACTATATGTTCATATCTTTATACTGTAAGTTGCTGCCAGGATGTCACAAAATGAGGGATCTTGGGAACCTGGTTTCCGGAAGCCCAGGAAAACTTCAGAAGATTTCCATTAACAAATAAGTTAAATTTAGAACATCTTTGTAACAATTTTACAAGATCATGAAGCGTTTTAAATATAATCCCAGGAGGTTTTCAATCTGACAATGTGGTACCTCGAAAATTAAAAACTATTTTGACATCCTGGGTCAATTGCTGCTTCTCTACTAATTATAGACCACAACTGAGACAAAATATGTTGCATAAAACAGCAACATGTTGCTCAATCTTTTTCAGATGATCTAACTCAACGTAAACGCCAGGCTTGGGCAGCCTGCAGAGGTATAAATAAATTCTGGGGATCCGATGTTAACACTGATGTTAAGTTACAAATGTTTACACACAATATAGATCCTGCTCTATTGCATGCATCTGAAACGTGGGTCCTTTCAACCACACTATTGACTTGAATTGACTCAGCTAATGACGCCATGTTTCGTCATGCTTTAGGAATACATTGGCTTAACTTACTGCCTACTGCTAAATTTAGATTTTTTTTCCTTTCTGCCACTGCTACTGCTCATCAATGCCAGATGTCTCTTTTAGGTCATGTCAAAAGTTACAAGATGTATGCTTCACAACTGCTGCATGAAATCCTTTAATGGCAACCAAAGGATACGCTTTCAAGGGGCTATGGGCAAGTAGCATATTTTCAGAATGTTTTGTATCGTCAGCTATGTTTAACCGTGATTTGTGGCATTCTTTGTGTAGCAAATATGTTAGGCAAAAGAGGGACGGAACATTCTTATAATGTGACTGTCTATAATACTACTATAGACCACAAGCAGACGATGTAATTATATTCTCTAGTATGAAGCTATAAAAGAAACTTGTATGACAAACCTGTTTGTTAAGGGAGGCAAAAATCTGCTGTACAGTAGCTATCATGACCGATTTGAATGAAGCTATTGAATCTGATGCCTCTTTCTTTAACAAAATTGTTTGCTCTCTCAAGTCACTGATCATTGTTACCTTTTCCCTGTTTGAAAAAGATTGTAACATTCAGTTTATTCATTGTCAGTACTAGTATTATCAGGGTAACACACATTCTACCATAGAACATGTAGCAGAATCAATTTCTTGTAACAGTAATGGAGCAAAACCAATATGATAAATCTCAACACACCAACACTTTTAATGGCAAACTGTCAATAGAGAATGCATCGACTTAACTGTTCATTAACCTGATTCATGCATAAGCCTGATGAATGCCAAAGAGGGGTTCACTCAGATGGATGGACACACACATTCTAGTTCTGATGGTATGTCGTTCAAATCCACTAAATTTAAATTCAGCCTTGGTTTTATCTGAACATCACAAGAGCATTTGTTGTCACAAAGTGAAGGATACTGGGAATATGGTTACTGGAGCGCCAACATCAAATAAGAACATTTCAAATATTGGCTTTATTTTTTATCCAAAATTACTATATATGGATCTCAAATTTGCTTGCATTTAAAATTCATTCTTAAGAATTTTAAACATTTTGCAACAAATTTCAGAATTTTTGGAATTACTACCACTATACCGGATAGAAATCGTACCGGATAAGTATCGTGCCATCATACTAACCATTACATCGGATTGATTGTTGGAATACACACAGGTAAAAATCACTGCGCTTTGATGGCTATTCGGTATAATGATCCAGTATAGTCACTGATCTATATAATAACAGTGGGCTATTTATATAGATCAGTGGATATAGTAGAATCCCAGCCTTATTTTGTTACTGGTTCCTGGAAGGCAACCTCTTTGTGACACAATCTGCAGTGATGTACAATTCACAAAGACTGTAACCTGAGTGCTTTCTTCTGTCCAATCAATTTCTTTTCGTACTCTTTTTTAGAAGATTCCTAAAATTGATTATATCAAATCAATCAATTTTTTTTAAAGTTGATAAATACTTAAATGGTACACTTTATGAACTTTCAATGTGTGGAAGCTGAATAATAACTTAAAATCATGAAGGATTTATGTGGCGTCTTCAATGGCTTTTGTGTGCCCCAGGGAGTCATTTCATGTTCAAAATTTTTAAATTGCGTTTGATGGACTGTGTTTTGAATAGTTAGTTTACTTTGGTTCATTAAGTGTACACTGCATATCAACGTAATGGGATGGTTATTTGGAATATTGATGGATTGTAGTAAGTTAAATATGTAATGGAAATTTTAAAAGAAATGATTTTTGGCAGATTAGCAATCTGAAACTGCATGTTTTAATAATTCAAAGAACAAACATCAAACTCCCGTTAGACTTTTGGTTAAAGTATAACATCAACAAAAACATGTATTTTGATATTTCAGAATTGAAAAAATGATTTAATATCCTTCATGGTATAACAATAATAAGCCCTAATATTGAAGTTATCAAAATTTATTTGAAGAGTCATATGGAAATTTACGAAGCAATAAAGCAACAGAAACATCAAACTTTGATCAGAAGTCAAATGAATAGATCATGTACAATACATCAACGGTGTCATTTCCTATTCTATTTCCTCATAAGACAATCCTAACTAATACAATTATTTTATGTATTTATGTTGTAGCAAAATGCCATATGAAACTGCAATGTCTGTAATTGGTGTAGTCAAATTTGTATTATATTATTTCTTGAACTTGTAGAGTGCCTAGAACATAGTGCTTATATTATATTATAACATAACTTATATTATTCGGTATCTTTCCAAACAATTTATGTGCAACGGTATGTATGAAAATCTAGAAAACAACCCATGTGAAAAATGTGTTGAATTCATGAATGTTAAATGGCCTGGTGCCATGGACTATTCATGAACTGTTATTTGAAGATTATTAATAAGTTGCTGTGTTTGAGGGGTTTTGATATGAAGTTGATTGAGTTTTACCTTTCTGTGCAGTAAAATATTTCAATAAAGTCAAATAGAAGAGAATAGTATAGAATCAGCTTGGATAAATTTGGATCTAACGGAATAAATATTATGGGTACGGAGAATTTTTTTATGAAAATGAGTTCTCTCCCAGAAACACACAATATCATTGTTGTTGGTGAATTTACACACATAATAGTGCCAATATAGCGACATGTGTTTTGTAAAAGTTATCCAATTCTATTTCACCATAAAACCTGAAGCTTGATTTCAACATGCTTTAATATTTACATAATCACAGCACATACAGTACTTGTTTTATAAACATAAGCTCCAGGCAATAACAATGAGAATGGTCAATTTTATTCAAATATTATTAAATAAAAAGTTACTAACATTGTGAGTTGAAGCAGTAAATGAGAAATATTCCTTACAAGTTTTATTAATTATAATGATTAAAAATTAGTATGCAGGATTTTGCAGACAAACAACTTCTACATGCTAAAATCATGCTGCAGTAGACATTACTGTACTGCATTTAATGATAAGGGAATGGATTTTATTACCTGAGCTTGACGCACATCTTTTAATACTGCTAACTCTTTGCTTAATGTGTTGGATGAAACCTAATGTCAGTAAAAGGTCAGATACATGAGACTTCTCACTTATGTTGAAATGAATACAAGGCAACATAGTAATTAATATGATATTATATCAGATGGCATAGCACCTGGTGGATCCAAGCTCTGCAGAACTAAAGTTTAAATACGACCATCATCAATTAGGCTTACTTTAACAGCAATGAGTATCACACCCTTGATACATGTAGTTGGAAAGGGTGCCTTCTACAAAATCAATTATGACTGTTGAATGGCCCCATTCTTCACAGTAGAAATGCTAGAATATGTTCACAAACTTTTTACAAACTGTCAGTACTCACAAACACTTTTAGTGTCAGTACATCATTGAGGGTCCATGAAGCTCAATTCATGAACTTTTCATGAATCGTTCATGAAATCACTGGATATATTATCATTGGATCAGTATTTAAAGTTAGCATTAGGCCTACCATCAGCTTATTCTCGCATTCTGTTCTTATTCTCAGAAGCTCAGCCTTTTGTTCCTCGATAAATGTTGTCAGTGATCTATTAGCATCTGTAAGCTAAATGAAAGACAATAATTAGTTGTATTTTAGGCTAGGTTCATCTATCCTTTCTGTACATGTGCCAATGCTATTATTTTCCAACCAAAATCAAATATTGATTATGGAACCGCATGTGAAGCAAGTAAGAACGCCTTCAATAATTGGATTGTGTTCAGATGTCTAGCCCAATCGAAATGAGTTCTTCTCGGATGTTTTCAATGAGAATGTGATTGCTACATGTGCAGAGTGAAGTACAGAACAAGGCCTAATATACAACCAATTAATCGCCGAAATTGAGGTGATGTTAATAGCATCAAAATAGATGTGTTTATTAAAGTGCCATTAACATATTCACAATTGAATTCGCTTTTACCTTTCTTGTTTCCAATTCATGCAAATGCTTTGTAGTTCTCTCTTTGTCTTTAAACGATTCTTTTGTTTTATTGTGCTCTGCTTTCATCTCCTCGGATTGTTTTCTTGATTCGCATTTTACATGCTCAACCCTTTAAAACGTAAACATAACAATAACATTGAATTGTAAGCGATTGTGTTGACATTGGATATACAATATAGAGTAGATATTAGGGTGGTTGTATACTCTTTTTGTATAAATTCTGAGAAACATCTAAAACTTGCAAAGAGTAATAAGTTGCTTATAGGGGAATAGCAGCCTAATCCGCATTCAAATGTTTGTCTGATAACAACATTGAGGATATTTTCACCTACATAAGTGTATTTTTTCACATTGATTATAATTATAACAGTTACTCTCATCCAATTGAAGACAGTGATAGTTTTGCAGACATGGGAAATTTTTTGTATTTCAATATGTTCATCATTATCAGTAGGAGGTATACGGTAAGTAGTATAGTAGGAGGTATACGGTAAGCATAAGTGGGGTGATTAGCTCAGTTGGCAGAGCAACCGAACTTCACATCGTATCATATCTCATCGACTGTGGTTCAAATCCCCCTCAGGTCAACTCAGCCTTGACTTTATCTGAAACATCAAATGAGTACCATCTAAGGATGGCGGACGGAATGGTTCAGAAGGAATTGCATTGTGAGTAGCTGCGGCGCATCGTTGCGCATTGACAATCAAGGCCTATCTGCCATGAAATCTGTTGAAATTGATCTGCAGTGTCGCGGCTGAGATCTAAGGAGCGTTTAACATCATTGCTCTTAGCGAAAAGAGCCACTCTTCTAGAAATAGATGAGTGGTACGGGTGCCTTCGGTAGGGCGACACCGTCCACATTACTTTTTTACTTTATACGGTAAGTAGTATAGTAGGTCAAAACGTAAATCTATAGGAAGATCTAATATAAGCGTTAGTCTATAAATAGTAGATATAAGCGCATATATAACACTTACATTAGCCTGCGCGCAGACCCAAATCTTTTTTTTATGATTAGTAGGGTCTGCGTAATATCAACAGAAAGCTTGCGCTGGGCGGAAGTTGGAGGGAGTGGCGGAACGTCATTACACTTTAACTCCTGCTGTTCAGCGTTGTTCAACTACAGACGGCGTCATAAACAGCATTTCTGCAAGTCCGATTTTCGTAAATAACAAAACTTTTCACAATCAAAATTGACATTTATTATTTATGAAATAAAATGAGTTGATTCATAACCACGTTCAAATGATTAATACTAACTTCATACAACGTACTATTTCTGTTCAATATGAAGCGATCTAAGTTGTCTAATGTTTTTAATGCATTTGTTTTTCACAAAGAAACTCGAAAATTGACATCAATGATGAGAATAAGTCTTTCGTAAAGAAATATTTTTGTAATCCATTGCTATGGCGCAGTGAACAAGATCCAGAGATTAAATCGTTCTATATCTAATACAATGATTTGTTCTTTCGACATTACCCATGACAAATTGGCTTTTACGACGAACACAAACACAATCCAAATAAATTTCAGTATCTTGAAATCAAGTCTTTGTTGGCCGATGCTGCAAGTAAAATAGCATGTCCTCCCGTCCTCTGTGAAAGGCAAATTAATAATTACAACAAGCAATCGTTTTCGTCAATACACTATGTTCATTTTACTACAAACATAATTACAAAATGTCTGTGTTGAATAAAAAAGTCTGAGGTCTGCCTCGTACAAAACTGAAAAACGAACACAAGCAAATGATTTTATCGAAGAAGAACGAAGTTTTGCTTGAAAAGGAATTCGTCAAGAACTTATATTTTCGACCAATCATGTTCTGGTTCTAGTTTTGGAGAACTCGCTAGCGATTGGCTGATGAACAATAGACAAACAATAGATTTCTCACGTTTCTGCCACTCCCCCAAATTCAGTCCAGCGCAAGCTTTCTGTCGATATTACGCAGACCCTACTAATCATAAAAAAAAGATTTGGGTCTGCGCGCAGGCTATACTTACATCTGATTAGCTTTTGCAAGCAAGGACTTCTTTTCCTTCAAATCACATGATATCTTATCCTGGATAATAAGTATAAACACAACAACAGAAAGATAACAAGTAATCATTAATATGCATAGGACAATCAAGACATTGTCGTAATTATCAACTGTAATTCATAGCATTCCATAGTTATTTTTGAAATAACATGCACCTCAAATAGACAAGCATTTGAGCTTAGGAAGTGGATGTCAGTCATATTATATGTAGCATTCAACATTCGAATGAACACATAATTACATATATTACTCACACATTCTTCCCTCAGTTGAGATAAATTCAACTGAGCCTCTTTGAAATCTTTCATGGTTTGTATTCCTGTTATTTTCGCATTACTTTGCTGGGTAATCTAGTAAACATATTGAATAGACACAAATGTATGGAGAATGATGTTTTCAAGAATTAAAAATGATTACAGGTAACAACAAAAATCACAGCTAACATTATTGAACACGAAGTACTAAAATTTGGTCAAATCTCCTGTGAAAATACGTTCATGAGTTCTCATGAAAGTGAAACATCTCAAAAGTTCATGAACTATTCATGAAGTGTTTATGAACTTTTGAGCAATTTCAGGTTCATGACTAGTATGAACCAAACGTTCATGAACTGTTCATGAACTGTTTGCGAACAAAAAAAGCGAAGTTCTTTTCACAGGGGAATTTATACCAAGCAGCGGAAAATAAATTAACTTAATCATCTTTTCATCAGATCTGAATTCCACTTGCTCTGTTATCAGAGTTAACTGTCACAGTTACTCTTCCTGAAATGTAATATGCTACTAAAAGTATTGTATGCCAAAAATTAATTACAGTTAAAAATTAATGATAACTTTAGTGCCTTCTCAATATAACAGAAAAAGTGTTGAGTATCCACGTTTATCATCTTTTTCTCAATTTGATGATAGAAATGACGAAGATTTATAATATACAATTGTGAAATCAGAATGTTTAAAAACTAAGTGGGCATTGATAATATAATTACTTATCAATTACAAACATCAGCAGTTAATCATAACTATATTTTGTAGAAGGAAAATTATGTGGTCCCCTATCACAATCAACTATGGTAAACCAAATGAATTAAAAATGTTTTCGAAATGTTGATAGAAAGCCATGATTTTTCAGTGTTGTGAGAATAACTTGAAAAAGTAATTAATTAGATTACAAATTACTTTTACTAAAAATTCAAAAGTTACATTACTAATTACTTTTCCGAAAAAAGTAATTAATTACAAATTACTAATTACTTCACCGAAAAAGTAATTAATTACTAATTACTTTGTTACTTTTGGAATATTTATCAAAACATTTCTATCTGTAAAGATTCAAAATTATATGTATTTTAGGACAGACAGGAGGCGTTTATTATAGTAAGTTTACTGTCTGTAGCTGAACCATAGTCAAGCAACATCGGAATAATCAAAACTTTGAACGACCAAACAATAAATATACTCAGGTAAAAAAGAAATTATAAAATAAATGAACTTTTTCCGAATGGTTTGTTCAAATTAATGTGATTATTAAATCTCAGTGTCCATTTTTGTGTTTAAATATGATTTTTTCTGGCAAAAACTTGTTTGAGTTTTTCATCGATAAAATATCAAATTATTCATTCATAATCAGAAATATTTGTGCATTTTCTCATCAACTGTAACTGTGTTGACATTTTCATCTTTGAATAATAGAAGTGTCAAATGGCGTGACGAATAAATTCTATGTAAACAATGAAATAGCTTATTTCAAAAATCTTGCCGCTGCTAATATAATTTCAAAATCAAAACATTTAGAAAACAATAACAAACTCACACAAACAACAATGATTTCAAATCATTTGGGACTTCACAATAACAGGCTTAACAATATCGCACTGAAAACATCTATGCCAACTTCATAATAACAAAATAATAAATCTTTTGTAAATAAATCGGGAATAAAATATTTCGTAAAGTAATCGGGAAGTAACGTCAATTACTTTATCGCTGCAAATACTCGTTACTTGAAAAAGTAATTAATTACTTACTTATTACTCTCCTCAAAAAATTAATTAATTACCCCTAAAATTACTTCAAAAGTAACGAGTATCAAGTAACGTGTTACTTTTGTAACGAGTACTCACAACACTGTGATTTTTATGCACTCAGCTATAGCTTAGCATGATGCAGAAATAGGTGTCATATTGCAAGAGTCCTTCAATTGACATTAATATGTGCTGAGCCAATACAGGATGAGTGCCTGAACAAGTTAGTTAATTGATTAGGCTAATCAATTTCTGACAGCAAAGGACTCTTTTAGTCAAAATCTGGTGCTGCTATTTTGCTTTTTTGGAAAAAGATATGTTATGAATGATACTCATTAATTAATGGGGATTGACATGAAATTCAGTCAGATAAAAAAAAAGAAGAAAATACAATATAGAACAGATTTTTAGCTAATTTGTCCAATCACCAACCAAATATTGTCGTTCGGTTGCTTCCTTCAGCAGGGTAGCCTTTAAATTCACATTCTGTTCATTAACTGATTTAATTGCATGTATATGATCTTGCTTCAGTTGCTGTGTCATGGCATTGTGTTGTATGTTGACTTCTGTTATCTATAATAGAATAGTTTAAGAATGAGTACGCCGTATGGTATAAAAACGTTAAGATATTACAGTAAAAAGAAGCTGAACCACCTTATTGATGGGTACATATAGAAGATTCATACTAATCAGGCAATCGACTTACTGAACAGTAGCAAAACTATTAGTTACGCAATCCCACCCAATAGTTGGATAAAAATCCCTTGAGTGTACCAATTCCAACTTACGTGCACTGGTAGGTTAAATAAATAAAATGAACGAATGAGTAGCTCAGTGGCAGAGTTTCCACATGCTGTGCGGGAGACTGCGGTTTGATTCCACATCAATACACACATTTTTTTTTATGTTTCCAAATAAATAAGCACTTCGCACTAAAGGGGGGACTCTTCGTCATGAATGACTGTAAATGTAATATTAAGTAACAAAATACCCTAGAATACTAACGTATGTTGAAAATCTTTATTTACAAATTAAAAGCTTAGAAGCTTTAAATAATGAGTCTTCAAGTGGGATTTAAAAGGACCTAAAGGTTTGATTTTCAAGATGGATGATGGTAGGTCATTCCATGAATCGGTGCTGTAAATTGGAATGACCTAAAATTTTTGTTTTTATTCTTGGCGTTCTGATTCTGACCATCCAATCTCAGTGACCTACCAGGCGTATATAAAGTTAGAATAGATCTCAAGTATTAAGGTACCCTTTAGACATTTAAAAATCAGTAGAACCATCTTATAAGCAACCAATGAAGTTCAAAAAAACAGGTGTGATATGGTAGTATTTTGGATACTGCAATACTAGTATTACTACTTATGTGCGGGCATTTTGAACTCTTTGCAGTCTTTGTATAAGGTGCTTTGGCATATCATAGCACAGCGACTTGCAGTAATCCACGTTACTCTTAAGAAAGGCATGTACAAGTGTCTTTGTAGCGTCTTTTGTGAGGTATTTCTGAAGTTGTCTGATTTTGTATACCGGTGAATTACACCTAGATTTTGATAAACTTGGATGGAATTGCTGTTTGTTCTCCAATATCTTTGTATGTCTTTCGCATAATCTTCAATCTCTTTAACATTGCTAGATTTAGAATTAGAATCAGGTTTGAAAGATATGTATAGCTGGTGGTCATTTGTGTAACTATGAACAGACGGCAAGTGTTTATTGATGACATGATACAGTGAACTGCATACATTGGGAATAGTAAGCATCCATTGCATCTGTCTTGGAACACTCCACGTGTTAGTTCAGCTGTTTCAGCAGAAAAAAATGTGCTTTATGCTGACGCACAAGATGGTATTAATCCATAATAGTCTTGTTGTGACCATTCAATTGAAGGGCAACCGCAGATTCCGTTAACTTGGATATGTAAGGCAAGTTGCTTACTATATGATGTATTAAACACGTCCAATTTTTTCAAAATCATTAATATAGCCGCACACTTCCAATCAACAGGGAAGTATCCAGATTGTAGCGATAAGTTGATCAATGTGGTTATGACAAGAAGTAGTTTGTCTATGCATGTTTCACCAGACAAGTTGGAATTGGATCTAGGCTGCATCTCCTGCAAAAACAGTTCAGGAGTTCATGAAAAGTTCATGAACAGTTTAGGAAATAGAAGCAATTTAATGTCCATGAACTGTTTTTCTCATGGGATTGAATTAAACCAATTTTTCAAATGAAAAATTTACCAAATTCATCAGTTAGTGTCAACGGAACTTTATAATCTGGCAAACTATTTTTAATTTTATCACCATTTATGTTGGCAATAATTTCAAACAATTTATTCTGATCACCGGAAGCATCTGAGATAACATCAGAAAGGTAGTTACATTTTTCTTATTTCAGAAGATATGTATATGAATTCCTTGCTTTCTCGACGGATTTCAGATCAGTATCAAACTTTGTCTTAAGCCATTTTCTTTCACATTTTCTTTGTACTCTCTTTCTCATTGCAATTTCATTATTATACCACGGTTGTTTGGGTCTCTCTTTGATTTTAATGGAGTATGTTTATCAAATAACTTGGATAGTGTATCATGGTAACATTGAGCTAATGTATCAAGGTTTGCCACATTCTCATTACACAGATACGAAGTGCTCAGGTCATGTTTGAGTTGATCAATGTCTATAGCTTTGTACTTTTGAGGGGTACAGTTCATGGACGTTAAATGGTCCAATTTTTCACAAAATGTTTATAAACAGTCCAGGTTCATGAACTCTATACATTTTTTGCAGGGGTGAGTGAGAGCAAACTAAATTTTTCATGATTTCTGTTAAAACTTGTTGAAATCTAAAATTTTGGTATTTTATTGCCAGTCTACGTTGGAAAAAAAGCAGTTTTGTGGAGCGGCTCCAACAAGAAGACAAACCTTATAATAGATTGGTTGTGAGCTGTCTTGCAGAAAGTGGTTTGTGATGCAGTTAGCTTTTCTGACAATTATTAAATACAACACAAAAATCATTACAAAATAAAATCAAGAACCAGTATTATGACAACAAGTAAAAATGATGCATGGATAACCTTGTTAGAAATCTGTTGCTGTGATAATTGTTTGGTTTCAGTTAATTCAAGCTTGAGATTCTCAAAATAATTAAAGTTCTCCTGTTCCTTTGATTCCATTTCATGCAACAACTGTTCAACTATAATAAAAGTAGAAAGCTGGTTAATCATCAATTACTTATTAGAAATGTTAAGTTCATATAAATCAGAAGGGGTATAAATTTGAAGGGGTAGGGTAGTTTTGTAGAGCTTGAAAATTATACATTGCAGTTCACCAATTTTAGAGCCTACATGGTTATTAAGATAATTGCTAGATACATACATAGATATTTTTCACCATAGAGCATGACACTGCGGGCCTGGAACAATCGGGGTAGAAAGTTTAAAACATAGCTACCACTTATGAGGTGCCTACATACAAACACAGAGATGATAAAACAACAGTTATAAACATACATTGTTTGTCTTTCATTGCAATAACATTGGTATATTTTGCCTCCTTCTCCTCGAAGTATCTCTTTATTTTGTCAATCTCTTCTTTCTTCTGGATTAGAATCTTATTATTTAAAAAAAAAAAAACAAGGACAATCAAAAAAGGGACACTTGACAATTTCAAGAAGTAAATCATCCATAGACAAGTATCTACCTCTTCAATAAATATATCTTGATCTTGGTGCAATTGAATGATATCATTACTTTGATTGATTATATCTGATGTTGGTTGAAAAGAGTCTTCAGAGTGCTGAAAGACAATCAAATCAGTGTGAAATTAGAAAAGTAGTAATTTAATACATTAACATTATTATAATCATCATAGTAAAACAAAATGCTTAAATTATAAAGCTCAATGTTTCAATAATACCTTAAGCAAATATATGTGATTTCTCTCAGATATAATTGCTCCATCATCCTGTTTGTTATTATAAGTAGAGTTATTGGAACTGTCATTTGTCAATGTTGTCTGAGAAAGAAAGAGAGAACATAGTGCATGCTCCAAACAACAAATACCTAATGTACAGTTATGGAACTCTGGTAATAAGAGGATTAAAATAAACAAAACTACATGAAAACTATTTACATGCAAGGACAGTTGTGGTTTTACAAGGATTCTTGACTTTCAAGTAAGAAATCCATTCACTTCTGTTTGAACATTACAAGGCTATTGCAGTCTTTTGTGGACATGGGTAATCTATTCCAACTGCATTTCTCCGATAGAGTTATTAACCCCAGATATTCTCTAGAAACATTCAAATAATCTAACCTCAACTCTTCCGAATTAAATTATCTGAAGCATATTTTTAAAATATGGAAATGTTAATACCCCTGCAAAAAAATCCATGATTTCACGAACAGTTCATGCACAGTTCATGAACAATTCATGAACTTCATGAACAGTTCATGAACATTCTTTTGTTGGTTCATGAACAGTTCATGAACAGTTCATGAACAGTTACAAAGAGTTCATGAACACTTCATGAACCGGTTCATTCATGAACTTTTGGGCAATTTCACGCTTTTGGGCATCATGTAACCATTTTCACAGCAATTAAATTTAGGTCACAAAATATGGTAAAAACTGCACCCTTTTACGTATCTCCCAAAGAAAAGAAAGCAAATTATATTCCTCTTCATATTATAAAAACTAGAATACAACCATTTCCTCCATTTTCTTCTGGATTTGTGCTAGCCTTCCGGCAAACTCAGTACTGGAATCCCCATTTTATTGAACCCAGTGTATATATGTGACCTGAACTGATCGATTGATTGATTGATTGATTATTTTTATTTTATGAGAGTGAAACCTGTTAAGTCATCCTGACTTCTCTCACACACGGCCCTTAAATTATAAAAATAAATTAAATACAAACCAAATTCCACATAAAAGTTTACGAATAATCCTTAACCTATTGCTTCTTAAAACTATTCAACAAATTGCAATTTTGTAAATGTAGGCCTAATGGTAACGAGTTCAAATGATCGAATGAATAGCAGTTTCTATGTATCATTTAAATACTTCTTCTACATCAACATCAATCAGAGAAAACCACGGCAACAACAGATATGGTCAAAGTTTGACATGGTATACAAAGCAGTCGTAACGGCAAAATCGGTGGTACAGCAGATAGCAATTTGAGTTATGACCTCATCAACGCCAACAATGCTACAAGTTGCAGCAACAGCATCTACATATAATAGCAGGCAAATGAACAATCAGAACGGTTAACTAGGAAACGCCCTAAACGCCTAGTTAGTTGCGATTAGACAAGGCTCCTATTGGGAATTTCGTATTATCAATAATATAATTATTACCAACACATTCACATGCTCTACCCGGCCAATTTGTAAGTTTGACTGCACCTTCCCACAAACAAAAAATTGATAATCTAAAAAAGGCTTGACATAAATGCTACTGAATAGAATACAGGTAGCCAATAGTTGCCAAATATTTCAACTGTTCATACTGTTCAAAGTGTTCATACTTTCTGTGTAAATTCCTATCAATAAATGAATTACAAAATTTAGTAACTCAAAAGCTCTAAATGTTAAATATATAAACCATTTTTGTTTGATTGACAGTAGATCATTTGATCTAATACCAAATTCGTCAAATGAACGACCCTGAATCTCTGTTAGTTCATAGGTTTTGTTTAGATGTGAGTAAGAAAGTCTTTAATGGAAAAGATAGCAAATTATCAATTGATTGTTGAGAGGAAATAAATTAAGTTAGCATTAAAGTGCACATGACACCAAAAATGTTTTTCCAGAATCGGGTAGCCCAGGCAAAATAAATAGGAATGGCGACAATAATTTTTCAATTTGGGCTCAACCATATTTCAAAAATAGTGCCCCTTCCAAAGTGTTCAAATGACAAGAGAGCTCAATATGGAAAAATAACAAAGTCTAGACTTAAAAAAATTGTAACTTTTTCCTTTCTCGCGGAAAAGAAATTGTCCACTGCCCAGAACAGATATGCCCATATCTTTGGGACATCTTGTTGGCCATATATGACTGAAATTGAATGTGAATTGTAGAGTTCAGAAAGGTTTTATTAGACTTCGATGGAGTTTTTCTGTCAAAAAGGTGTTAAAACATTGGATCAATACGTGTCAAGAAACAATGAGAAAAATTTTGTACTCACGGGAGATCGACCAAAATAGAGCAAGGAGTTTAGAACGTCTTGATCATCATCCGCAGCGAAGAGAATACAAAGCCTTTTGCCGCTGCTTAAGTACTCAACACCTTGTTCGATGACATGCGTTGATCTAATGTTTCAACACGTTTTTGACAGAAAAGCTCCCTCGAAGTCTAATAAAACTTTTCTAAACTCTACAATTCACATTCAATTTCAGTCATATATGGCCAACAGGATGTCCCAAAGATATGGGCATATCCGTTCTGGGAAGTGGACCATTTCGTTTTTGCAAGAAAAAAGTTACGATTTTTTGAAGTCTACACTTTGTTATTTTCCATAGTGGGCTCTCTTGTGATTTTGAAATGAGTTCCGACTTTTGAAGGAGCACTATTTCTGAAATATGGTACTTTCAACATTAAATAACTCAGCTTATAAGAGTCCAAATCAAAAAATTATTGTCACCATTCCTATTTATTTTGCATGGGCTATTCGATTCCGGAAAAAAACATTTATTGGTGTCACGTGCATTTTAATGTACGTAAACATCAATAGTAAATAATAATATAACCTAGGTACTTTAGCTAATTTGAGATAATTACAAGGCTAGTCCCACATAGAATCCCAGATCCTTTACAGCATACATAAACAAATAATGCACAGAAATCATCATTCCATTAGAAAACCATGAGTGCTAAAATTTAACACGGAAACAAGACAAGTTAGTAGATATTCAATAAATACACAGTTACATTCATACACCTACCATATAAGCTGGTATTATTTTCAATGGTCCATTTGGTGGGGCAGATGTGAAGGGTTCATTTATATGACCTCTTTGCACCATGCTTGATAATATATGTGCATAGAGATTTCTATTCTTTCTGTGAAAAAATCATGTATCTAATTTTAATTTTACGTAATTGCTTTTTCAATTTGGGATTGGGAATTAAATTTGTTGTAGTCTCATATTGCTATTTTATATTGTTAGTATTGAATATATAGTTTAATTGGCCAGTGCTGCAGAGCTTGTCAATACCATTGTTTCCTTGACAATAATGTGAGTCTTCCGTAGGCTTGATTTACACAACATATGGATTTCCCAAACATTTGATGAACTTTAATTCAGACCGCCTTTGCTTGCCTTAGAGTATGTTGACAGTGCAGTTGTTGCTTTGTCGGCTTCCACTATAGAATTAATGTGTTAAATGTAACGAAATTTTATGTAGGCTATGGATCAAACATCTCATTGGAAAATGGATAGTTGGAGGCCCTAATCAGCCTTGATTTCAAATATGTGAATCATTTTCATATCCAAATTGGAAACATTTTCCTCTGCCATGCATACTTTTGTCGCTGAACAGTCTACAACAGTAGTCATGTGGAATAATTAGTCAAGACGCATCATTTCCTGATCCAAAATCATGCTGTGAATTAGCTAACCTTGATATTGGCTGATTGTTGTGCTCCATGTCAGTGGAAAGCCTCTGAATCCATTGTTCAACCATTGTTCTATCTTGAAGAAAAAATTGAATTTGAAACACTGTCCCAAATCGCAATAATAGCAAAATGATGTTTCATGTTCTGATGGAGCAAAACTTATTCGATGAGAAAATAACATAGTGAGTATTGAGTAACAACAAAACAACAGTCAACAAATTACAGAATTCACTCTATGGTCATGAAACTACAACGTAATCATGATTTCACAATCAGATATAAATTTATTCACAGTTTTATTATTATGTTTATATGAAAATGTACATTAATGTACATATCTCTCGGATTGACAAAAAGTCTAATGACTGTAGTTCAAAACAAGGAATATTCTACTGGTTAAAATGAGCTCATGCGCTTATTGAGAGTGCATGTGATCACAGCATCTTTTAACACAGATTAGGATACGAATTTGGACACATATAGGCCTAAACAAAGATATTAATGTGGAAAGTATGCTATCTCCGATTATCCACTTTTTCGAAAATCGGAACAACAATATGAATGACAAGAGGGCTTACTATAGAAAATATGGTAAAGAAATCAAATTTCAAGATTTGTATCTCATTTCGCTTGAAATTAAAAGTTTCTATTAACCAAGTCAGACATTCATCATCATCATCATTTATTCAGAAAACCTTTAAGTTTACATCAAACTTTTTTCATACATCTATATATAAGCAGGAAATAAAACATTAACAAAAGGTATTTACAAAATAAAAATAGAGAGGTAAATAAAGTTTTACCATTCCATCATATGGTTCTTGAGGAGACATTTAAAACCGGTCCTTTTTGAGACTTCCTTCATCGCAGACGGCAGATCATTCCATATGTGAACACCAGCATATTTATATGAATGGCGATGGCTCGACTTGATGTAGATGTCATTTGGACGCAAAAAAAATTGGAGAGCAGAGGAGGAGCGAGGTTAAACTTAATTTTATGGGTGATCATTAGTTGGTGCGATGTTATTCTGTCTCTGATTGAAAGCCAACCAAGTCGACTACGCATCTCAGAGACAGGAGTGCAATAGTCACAACAAAGAACTGCTCTCATCCCTCTGTTTGCAATCTCTGGAGGCGATCAAGATGTTGCAGTTTGCAGTTCCCCCATACGACAGCACAGTAATCAAAATGAGGCAAAACAATTGAATTATAAACTAAGGAGGCTGTGTGTTTGGGTATATAAGGTCGAATGTAGATCAATTCACTGATGCCTCTATTTATCTTGCTAGTCATGGCATTGATATGGTCATCAAATGATAGGCACTGATCAATTTTCACACCTAGATATTTTAAAAGGGTTACATTATCAATATACTCATTATTCACAGTTATATTAAATTTTTGTGAGCATTGCTTTTTTAGATTTGGTTTAGAACCTATGGCCATACAGTTTGTTTTAGATACATTCAAACTCAATTTATTTGAACACAGCCAAATATATACATATTATTTAAATCATGTGTTAGCATCAATTTCTGTTATATCTTTATTGGCAACGTATAGAAGAGTGTCATCAGCATAAAGATTTATTTTACAATTCTTTACAGTATCACAAATGTCGTTTACATAAATTAAAAAGAGAAGCGGCGCAAGGATTGACCCTTGGCAAACACCATGTCTAATTACACCTATATCTGAATTTTTATTATTTACATTAACCATTTGCTTCCTACCTATTAAATAAGATTTAAAGAAATTTATACTATTTACATCGCTTCCATATAATTTAAATTTATCAAGAAGTATATAAATATCTACGGTATCAAACGCTTTTTTTAAGTCTATGCTGACTACACCTACAAGTTTGCGATTTAGGATACTATCAAAACAAAATTCTGAAAAACATAATATACTACTGTCAGTAGAATGGTTTTGACGGAAGCCAGATTGGAATTTAGTTTATAAATTATCAGATAATAAATATTGGTTTAATCGATTATGTGCAATCTTATCCAACATCTTAGAGATTATAGGAAGAATCGATATAGGTCTATAATTTGTTCTTTCAACAATCGAGCTTCTTCTATGCAAAGGAATTACTCAAGCGGTTTTTAAAGCCTCAAGAAAGATATCATTTTTTAAAGATAAATTAATTATTTTCGTAAGGCTTGGAGATATACTATGCGCAGTTAGTTTTAGGAGCCTGGTTTCGATTTTGTCAACACCTATGGAACGTTTGTTTGGTAATTTATAAACGAGAGCTTCTGTATCAGCAGTACTTATTGGTTGAAACTTAAATTGATTTGAAAGAAGATTAGAATTTGAATTGAATTGATATAATTATTTGCAAGAGTGATTAGAATTTCATCAACAATGGGGATGGCGTCTGCTAAATTTTTAGCTATATCTAGAAAATAAGAATTAAATTTATTGGCAATTATTGATTTATCAGTAACTAATTGATCATCTATGTTCAGTTTATTTATTTGTGCAGGGTTAGATTTATTTGGCAATATTCGTTTTAAAAATTTCCACATTTGTTTAAGATTATTTTGATTATCTATAATATTTTTACAGTAATAGTTCTTTTTACATAATCTAAAATATTTAGTGAATCCATTCATTTCTTGCTTGTTTATACAATTTAAAATAATTAGCATCATTGGTTCTAATAAACAGTTTGTGATAGTTATCACGTTTATTTTTCAGCATCATAGCATGGTCATCTAAATAAATATTTAGTTTTATGATTTGACCCTTATTTGTTTCAAGGGCGCAAATTGGTTAACGATGGTAATAAAAACAGTCAGCCACGCATTATATGTATCTTCTACATTATTGAAATAAGTTAAAAAAATTCAATTTGTTTTCTGAATGGTTTTCACTTTTGGGCATGTTCATTGAAATAGAAAAACGTTATTAGGAAATACATGAGCTTCAAGGATTTTTAGGACATCAATTAAAAAATAAGTAATGTAGACGGTGTCGCCCTACCGAAGGCACCCGTACCACTCCTCTATTTCTAGATGAGTCGCTTTTTTCGCTGAGAGCAATGATTTTAAGCGCTCTTTGTTGATCTCAGCCGCGACACTGCAGATCAATCTCAACAGATCTCATGGCAAATGGGTCTTGATTGTCAATGCGCAACGATGCGCCACAGCTGCTCGCAGTGCAATTCCCTCTGGACCATTCCATCCGCCATCCTCAGATGGTACTCATTTGATGTTTCAGATAAAGTCAAGGCTGAGTTGACCTTAGGGGGATTTGAATCACAGTCGATCAGATATGATCCAATCTGAAGTTCGGTTGCTCTGCCATCTGAGCTAATCCTCCCTTTAGAAAAATGATTTTCCTATAAATTCAATAACAAATTGATTCCATTGCTTTAGTAGCCTATCTGATATCTTTCAAAAAATTTAATGAATAAATGAAATGTAGCTAAAGCTAGGTATGACATCATAACCGTCAATACTTTTCACAACTGCTAGAGGCTAAGGCCTATATGGTAATAATCTAGACTGTTTACACATCTAGATGTGATTTGACACTAGAATTGACACATGAGTATATGTCTTAATGTATGAGTAATTTCCAAGGTGCGGTAGAGGTGTTGAGCCAATCAAACAATATAATCACAGTAGGAAAGCTTTTAAAAGAACAGCAATTTTACGTTCAAACCCTTCTTAGCTCAAATTCATATAAAATGGACATAGAAATGGGGAAAACGATTAGGATAACGCTAAGGATAACAATGTCTGAATTTTTATACATTATGATCCTATTCTCAAAATACAACTTAGACTTTCAGCAAAGTTTAAAATGGGATCAAAATTTGCAATATTTAGCAAAGGTTTATACTGAAAGTGTTTGTTGCATGACTAAGACTTCCAGCTGTGTGACTGCGCCTAGCAAATTATATTCAATATGAATTAGCATGATTGTAAATGGTATGGATGATAGACGAGCATATGTCAAAGCTGAGCATATAAAGGCCATAGGGCAAGTCTTCTTAGATTTTTGAAGAAATCAATATAAAACAAACAAATATAATTTAAATTATTGTAAAGCATTATTTATTATTATAATGTATATATTCCATTTTCATACCACTATTTTAGTTTCTCATTATTATAAGCTAGCATATAATATGTAGCTTAATTGTTGCTGGAATATTTCACATACTGTAATAGTCCACAACTTCAAATTTCAACTTACTAAATATCAATTGGGATTTACACAATGCTAAGGCTAATGCCTCTTCTATAGAACATTACTTTATCAACTTTATTTTGCTGAACGGATTGACGCAATTTGTGCCTACATCAACCCGCCAATCAAATATTTTAGATTTAGTAACTGACACCCCATTGATGCTATCTTCAGTAAAGACAGAAATATCATTTGCTAATAGTGACCATTTGTAAAAGTGACAACTACATTATCTAACTAATCTAACTAAAGATAAATCTAAAATACCATCAACCTACGACTGCAAAAAAGCCGACTATCAATCAATTGAATCATTTTTATTAGGAATTGAACGGCCACAACTTTTTTCAACTTGCAATTCTATTCATGAACTATTTTTTATTCTAGTTTATCACACAACTCTGCATTATTTTGTTCCACTGTCTTCTAAAAGGCACACCGAAAGCTGGCCAAAAATTTTAAAAATTTGCAAAATCACAGAAATGTTTGCCAAGCCAAGTGCTTGCAAATTTATACCTAGCTAAAGAGAAAACCATTCTAGCCAACGCATCTTCTAAATCGTTTTGGTCCTTCGTTAAAAATCGGCTTAATAACTATCCGAAGATACCACCTTTGAACGACTTGATGTATCGATAGCTTTCAGTGACCTAGATATTGCCAAACATTTAAATGACCAATAAAAATCTGTATTTATTAATGACGACAATCCACAACTGAATCTATCACAATCATCATTAGTACCTGATCTGGAATACATTGATATTAATCATTCAAATGTTATGAAATAGATTAAACGCTTGCCACCAAAAATATCCTGTAGAGTTGATTTAATAGGCCTATCATACAATTTTATTAAACAATTTGCAGACCAACTATACTAGTCTATCCACTTTTTACTTTATACAATTGTTCACTTGAAACATCTGAATTACCTTTGGACTGGCTTTCATCCATCATCAAACGGCTTTCCGAAACCCCCATGCCACCTGCTAACCATGCTATGTATCGACCTATTAGTTTGACGTCTTGTATATGTCAATTGATGAAACGCCTAATAAAAATGATCTTGTAAACCATGTAAAAGATAATGGCCTTATTAGCAAATTTCAGCATTGTTTGTCTGTCTACGATCAACTATTGCTCAGCTTGTTGCCACCGTAAATTCGTGGGCTTCAAGTTTAGACAGTCGATAGTGCGTTGACATAATTTATCTCGACTGTGTTAAGCTTTTGACACTGTGTCGCACCCAAAACGTTAAGAGAAGTTGAAGGCAGTCGATGTCAAAGGTCGATTATTAAAATGGATAGATTGCTTTTTAACTAAACGAAGACAAAGAACAATCGTCAACGATCAATATTCAGAGTGGACAGAAGTTGATTCAGGTGTGCCTCAAGGGTCAGTACTGGGACCAATTTTGTTATTATTGTATATAAACGAGATTGTTGTGATATTAGACTGTTTTCAAACGGATCATGCTACTAATTATCGCAAATTACAAAACAACTTGAATAATGAGCTAAGCTGAAAGGAATCAATTAATAATGGCAATATAATGGAAAATATACCAAGATAATGTTAGGCCTATATATACCATTGATCCTGAATCAGAGCTAAGTTATGAAGAACGTTTAATCAAGTTAAATCTAGATAGTTCGGAGAAAAGACGATTGCATGCGGATTTAATCCTTTGCTTTAAAATCATCAATAATTTAACAGAAATGGATACATCATCATTCAAAATTTCAAGGCACGGTCATTTACTTATGCCTCTTTCTAAATCAAATGTGTACTGTCATTCTCTTGCTGTACGCTGCATAAATATTTATAACTCATTGTCTTTAATTACTTGCACAGCGAAAAATGTACATTTTTGAAACTAGACTTAAATCTGAGGACTTGTCAAAATATCTTAAATATAATTAATTTGTAAATAATCACATTTTCTGTGAGTAATTCGCAGTCATTGTTGTTTTACAGAAATAAAAATTTGATTCATTCATCATTGAGACAGCTAACAATTCAACTCACCATTAGAATGTGACAGGTTCAGCATGAATTTCCATGCATTTCCAATCAGTTGTTCGAATTGTGCATCTAAGTACAAACACTTGCTGGGTGTCTCCATTGAGTAGATTATTGTGTCTGAAGATATAAATTAATGAGAATCAAGAGTAATTGGGGGCAACATACTGTAACTAACAAATTATGACAATTTTGAGTTCAGTCAGTCGTCATTATAATATTATTTAAAAGTATTACAAATATAATCAATACAAACAATAAACAGCTTAAGATTGCTCAATGGGATCCGTATTAAGCACATTAAGACTTTACAAAACAATTTGTAAGTTAAATTACAGTATCGTAAGACTAGTTGAATTGTTGTGGCTGGAAATATATTTATCTGTCAACATTAAACAACAAAATTGTATTGGTGTCCGAAGAGGGTGTGACTAACGACATGTAAAGTGTTCATCATAGGCAAGTAGCACGATGTGAGACTCGTCAAATGTGTTGCATTTACACAAATTTCCTGTAACAAATAGGTCCTAATGTAGTTCACGCATATTGCAAACGTCAGACAGTTTATTTGATCAATGAAAAATATTCATTATAAATATCCTATTTCAATTTTTACTTCACTATTTGATCTGCTAGCCAGCTACTAGATAAACCTAATTTTATTGTATATTAATTAATAGTATAGATCTTACATTGATTTACACGTGTGAGACAATAAATACAGGGAGAAAACCAGAAGAAGACAACAGAAATCCTGACCGAGTGGCGAGTGAATTACGTAAATTTGAAAGAAAAAAAAACAATGGGGCACGCAAGTACGCAGGCATGCATGTTGAGCACAAGTACGCAGGTATGCATGTTGAGGACATCGAACCCGTGTCTTCCGCGGCAGAGAGTGACTTCACATCATCGAGTTCATAAAATAAATGATGAAATTGAAAGATAGGTCATGTGTTGTTTTGAAGGTATCCGGTCATATCGTCCAGTCGGGACATTGCCCACATTCTTTGTTTACAGAACCTCCAGTCGCAAAAAAGGTTCGTTCTTCATTTCTAGCTGGATTAATTAACTAATTTGAAAATATATTATTAAATTGATTACTCGTGGAGGTGATTGTATCAAATTATACATTAATCATAAGAATTATAACTTGACCAAATACGCATTGGAATTACAACGCTAAATAGACTAGTGATGGGTCGATCCGGTTTTCTGGGGGAGTGATGACCACTTCATGATAACAATAGACAATATCAAAAATGGTGTCAAACGACGTGGCAAATAATTAACGGAGTTGAATTTCATTGCTTCCGTGATGTAAACAAACATTAACTAACTATTCAAAGAACGTTTATTTGCGAAGGAGTATATCAAAGAAGCTTTGTTTTTAATAAATAAAATCTATATTTTACTGTACAAAAAGACCATAAAGAAACAAAAGTTTTTACTACGATTCATAGATTCACAATTTTATAATCGATTAATCGATGAATCGGACCCATCACTAAAATAGAACAATGTATTACAAATTAACTAGAACAAATTAGTAATATAGAGATTTAATAGAAGAGATTAGCCTACACAAGCACTAGAATTACACAGACGGTTTATACATCATTTACTTATTGTAAGTTTACCATACTTTAATTGGCCTTCATTGGAATCACACATTATTCAATTTAAAATGATTGAAGATGTATTGCTTATATCTATTTGATGTTGAAAGTTGGTTGCATATTCATAATTCATAAAAAATTACGAATCGATCATGAACCTACATGAATAGAAACCTCTGAAGTTGTAATAGCAATGATTTTAATGTGGTATTTCGCTGCTCTCTCTCAGCTGGAATCTAAAAATTTTGACAGTCGGTACTTCAGATCTAAACGTTTCATGTTTGTTTACAAATTTATTCATTTATCAGTTATCAGTAATGAAACATATCCCAGTTCACATGATCATGATGAATATCTATTTATTCAATAATTGTTTATTGTAAAATCAGTAATTTCTATTTTCAAGTTATGATTATACTGTAACCACAAGATTTAAACCCTACAGGTAGCAGTAAGGCCAAAGTCCTGTGAAAAAAGTTCTATGTGAACTTATCAGGTACTGAATAAATGATGATGATGATGATGATGATGATGATGATGATGATGATGATGATGATGATGATGATGATGATGATGATGATGATGATGATGATGATGATGATGATGATGATGATGTTTGTTTTGCTTTTATTATTGTATATCCAAAATTTAAAGGATGTCTGACAATTAGACTCGAATTTACATATTGGCAATTATTAAATATTCCTCACTAATCGATCCTGCCTTATCCTCACTTGGTAATGTACCGAAAGAGTGATGTAAACTATAAAGTTTATTATAAAAATTAGAACAACATTCTTTGTTTGAATTACAAAAAAAAGTTAACAAATTTCATCATCTATAGCTTGTTGATCAGACAGCGTAGGCCTACATAGTCTGTCATTGTACGGTATGTCATGGTAATTATTTTTAGCGTCCTGTTTCAACCTTATGCCTGTGACAGCTGGTTCTTAGTTGTGTAATTGCAATTCTATGTACTGTATTGGGAATGAGCAGGTATTTTTCATATCCAGCATTTTATTTAACTTTTTTATAAAAGTCTAGAAAGTGACCGTTGCTTGTGGTCAATTTTTTCTTGAATTTTAAGGGGGCTACTTTTAATAGACAAATTCGGCTAAGAAATCACGTGACTTGAAATGGGTATTTACATCACGTCTCACGTGACTTAAGTAAAATATCCATTGAAGTACTGCAAAACAGAGCAATATGTAGTTTTATTTTAACCAATTTATTTATTAAAATGAGTTTGAATCTTACAAGTTGTTAGTCTAAAGAAAATTTTAAATGTTGAATTTTATGTTAAACTTGTTGTCATTGTTATGAGGAAAATAAATCTGCATGTAAATCGGTGACAAAAATTGGAAACCAAAGAGTAAACTTCTATTGATCTCTTATTAAATTACAATATCATTAGGATTTTGAAATACATTTAATATGCAATAAATTGGACATAAATAATACTATTTCAATGTTAGTCACAAACATTTTGAATTTACTTTTTAGTTGTATGACTGATTTCTTCTCGACAAAATTTGATTTATTCTACTTCTATATAGACTTTCACCAGAGTAGTGACACTGTTCACGTTCAACACGGCAGATATAAAATCCACTTTGTGAAATATATATAGCCATATAATAACTACACCATCTTTAGTAAGACTAAAATACATGAGCAAAATTAGCAAGAAAACTTCGCATTTCTGAATACGGTAAGACGGTTTGCAATTCTAAACTTCTTGATACTCAGAGTTTGTTGGACGGCTCAGCACACGGCACAGGCTATTATAAAATACTTCATAGATATATTTTGCATTAATTGTCATGAAATTTACTATCTCTATGCTAGGATAATACTGCTTCCATAGAATAAAGCTCATGTTTGATCGTCATAGTCTTCATAGAAAGAAAACGAGCGAGAAAACGGCGCCAAAAATTTAACGTTCAATGGAAATCTCTGTTGGCTTTATAACAGCTTTGAACTACGTTTTTCCTTCGCTGTCATCATTGAGAAAGAGTAAAGAATGTGATTCTTTATTTTCAGCGCATTAATCCAGTATTTATACATAGTAATATTCCCAAAAAGTAATGTGTCAACCGGTAAAATTTGACTAAACTGGCAGCGAAAACGTTCTGTCTTCTAAGCCTTGTAACTTTTCTCCCAGGGGTATAAATAAGACATGAAACACGCCAGCAACAATGTTGAGTAAACAACTCGGCACAGAAGTAACTTTTTGAATCTATAAATCAAATTAATCTTCCAATAATAAATTTACAAGCTTTATAAAACTGCAGAAAAGTATTCGCATTCAACCATTTATTCGTTCGACTGTAAACATCAATATCAGATCACGTGACCTTACATTCGATTCTTAGCCAAATTTGTCTATTAGGCTGAGTTAAACTTGACCCATTGTGACGAAACACAGTCGATGACCCAGGGCACAAACAGTGCAGTAAGTTGTCTGGGTTACAAGAGCTAGGGCCAGGTAGCACACGCACATATTCATTACGCACGCAATCAGCACGTGAAGTCGATGCAGCTATTGGCTCTTCTTGGTCAAACACGTGCTTTGCCGAGGGTGTGCACGTGATGACCTTATAAGGAAGCCATCACATGGAGGTCAAATTAGGCAGAAGGTAATTAATTATCTAATTTATTCCTGATTGAATTTTGCTAGCTAGCCACGCAGCTTACTAACGTCTTGCTAGCCTTTATATGCACATTTTGTAGTCGAGCAGTATGCCTCATTGAACGAGAAATAACCAAGATGCTAGCCTTTCTGTCAGTCAACTGACTCCCAGTCAGCCAACCCCCGGCTCACTTTACGTTGTCAGCTGAAGATCGTCGAGCCATTGCCAAAGACGTGGCCGAGATGATTATGACTGGTACTGGCAACTCCAACAACTAAGCTCCAGTTGTGGTAGAAGAAAATGTCGCTGGCCCGGCTCAAGATACAGGTATGTCTGGAAACATTACAGTGCCTGCCTTTATGAACTTGTTTTCCCTGTCATCTGCTGCCGAAAACGTGGCCACTGTTTCTTCAGCGATTGGTGAGAATTCTTCCCTATCGGGGAAAGCCATGTCCAATATATCCCAAACTACGGCATGCCAGTTGCCGGTATCTCAGCCGATGCATCAGCCATTCACTATTGGCCCGGGCTCTCCACCGATCCCTACAAAATTCGTCAGTGAAATCGTTTCAGGGAAGTTGGTGGAATTGGCAGACCTGATCGGCAATCATGTTATTGAGGTAGATAATGAATCTCAATTATTCGCTGACGGTTGGGTGGTACTGACGTCGACACCGAAACGCCAACGACGTAAAATAGAGGATATAATTAGTTGGCTGGAAGCCTTCTCTATATACGTGTTAATCTTAACATCGTCCGTACCAAATTGATGGAGAGACCTTAGTCTATATAAGTTGTTCATTATCAGAACTTATACAGTGAAACCTGTATATAACGGCCAGCTACTAGAGATAGATAAATTGACCACTATAGACAGGTGGCCTTTATATACAGGTTTGATTCAATAGAAAATACTATTTTAGACATTTCAAGAGTGACCACTATAGACAGGTAGCCGCTGTATAGAAGTGACCGTTATAACAGGTTTGACTGTAATCAATTTTCTGGAACCACATGGTGCTCTTACGACAAAGCGTTCAGAGAACACGCCGCTGCTGCACGAATCCTGGATTGGTCATCGATCAACAGTCAGCTGTTCAGCTTTCATACAGCTAGTTCAATGGCTTGGATGAATACCGAATCTCAAACTTGGAACCATCCGACAGACACACGTAGTTCATCTTACGAGGCACGTAGAACTTCATCCAGCTCGATTATCTGTTGCTCCTGGAACGACAGCTCTTGTCTGTCAATTTACTCGACCTGCAAATTCGCATACAAGTGCTTGGAGTGTCACGGAAATCACCGCCAAGTCCGCTGCGATACCAGACCGGATCGTCAGGATGCCATTGTCCACAACAGTGGCCTACCTATACCATCTGACTGCTTGCCTCTGAAAAGGCCCAAGCCCTGATATGCGCCAAATATAGGCCTATATTATGACGTTTAGATACTCTTATA
This sequence comes from Haliclystus octoradiatus, assembly GCA_916610825.1. NCBI lineage: Eukaryota > Metazoa > Cnidaria > Staurozoa > Stauromedusae > Haliclystidae > Haliclystus > Haliclystus octoradiatus. The sequence goes on from OU744449.1 coordinate 17,070,508, forward strand.
TTATCAATCTGTTACTATAAAGTGTATGTTAGTCGTCTATCAAATGTAATATTGTTGTATGTAAATTATATATTTCTTTTGGTGATTATTTTACCGATACTTACCGATTTTACTATAATACAATGCGTCAGATTTGTCACAAAAAATAACACCAGTTAGCAGATCGTAAAGCCAATCAAAAATACGACTCGCGTAACAGAAATAGGCCGCGTCAGTCTGGACAGACACAAGCGGTACAGTGAAACCTGTATATAACGGCCAACTAAGAGAGGTAGATAAAGTGACCACTATAGACAGGTGGCCTTTATATACAGGTTTGATTCAATAGAAAATACTATTTTAGACATTGAAAGAGTGACCACTATAGACAGGTGGCCGCTGTATAGAGGTGACCATTATAACAGGTTTGACTGTAGTCGCATATTAATTTCGTAGGAACTACAAATAAATCCGGAAACAGAGCGTTAGATAGGAACATACATTCATAATTTTATAGCAATTTAAAACTTCAAATTTCCGGCTCTCTATAATTCGCTACGGACTGACCTAATTAAGACCTCCTTTTCATGTTCGTTAGACAATAGACATTCTACTCCTGTTTGTAGGCTAGAATATCTTACCGAAAAAATTTATGATCAAAGCGTCAGATTTGTCACAGAAAATAACACCAGTTAGCAGATCGTAAAGCCAATCAAAAATACGACTCGCGTAACAGAAATAGGCCGCGTCAGTCTGGACAGACACAAGCGGTACAGTGAAACCTGTATATAACGGCCAACTAAGAGAGGTAGATAATGGCCTTCCTCCTGCATCAGCCGTAACCCCTTTACGGTTCTCAAATTTTCAAGATATTTGGTGTCTCATCCCGATCAGGCAATCATATCATATGTCTTAAATGGAATTGCCAATGGTTTCAAGTTAGGATTTGATAATCAACATCGGCTAAAGTCGGCAAAACGTAACAGTCAGCTCTATTCAATCTGACCCTGATTGACGAATACTTAGCCAGCGAAGTGCGGTCCATTCTCTACCCTTCCGCTCCACAATCTTCATATCAGCAGCATTGGCCTGATCCCAAAACGAGGGCAAGTAAACAACTGGAGATTAATTGTCGATTTATTATCTCTGCATGGCTCTAGTGTCAACTACGGGATTTCTCCGGAAGGTTTCTGGCTCCACTACATCCAAATGGACAAAATTATCCAAATGATTGGAGACCTAGGGAGGGGTGCCTTGATGGCCAAATTCGACGTAGAAGCTGCCTACCGTAACATCGCAATTCAACATGGAAAGACCATTATTTTATCGATCTTGCTCTTCCGTTCGGTCTTTGATCTGCTCCTTACATATTCAACGCTGTTGCAGACATGGTAGAATGGATACTCGAGAATGAATTTGGCGTTTCCAATATAGTTCACTATTTGGATGATTTCATCCTGGCGGGCCCTCCCAGCTCAGCCATTTGCGGGGATCACCTCGGTCTCTCCCAGCGGGTCTGTCAGGAACTGGGGTTGCCATTGAACCCAGCTAAATGCGAAGGACCCTCTACGCGCCTTGTGGTGCTGGGTCTGGAGATCGATTCAATCAGGCAGATTGTTCGTCTACCAAACGATAAACTGACTAACTTTTGATTGTTGATTTCATCCTGGCAGGCTTACAATGTGTGCAATAAGTCACAACTTCAATCTCTTATTGGGCATTTGCATCATGCCGCAAAAATGGTGTGGTGGGGTCGCACATTTATTCAGCGGATGATTAATCTGTTGCCATGCTTTCGCTCTCCGTCTCACCCAATTCGTCTCAACCGGGAGTTTAAATTAGATGTGGCATGGTGGAATGACGTCCTGCAAGACTGGAGCGGCGTCAACTTCTGGCTCTTTCCTTGGTGTTCAGCAAATTTCGATCTGGAAGTAATGTCTGATGCTTCAGGAACTCATGGTTATGGAGCATGCCCCCCTGAAAAATTTTCAGGAATTGCTGTTTAAATGGCTGTCAGAGGCGTAGGCCTACTCTCAACATGAAATCAAAACTTTCAGAGCTCAAGTTATTGGATTATTATTGATATCGACACAACTAAACTTTAATCAAAAAATTACATTTGTAATTGTTTCATTTGTAGTCTTGTTTTCAATTATATATTACAATGTTAGAATGATCTAATTATTGCTTAATAATAGGATTAATACAGAAAATGACTTAAGCACATATAATGAATAATTCAATCACTATTAATAACAAATAAAAAATTATTTTAAATAAGTTATTAATTAAAAAAGTCAAGGATATTGAAACAGAAAATCATTAAATTATACGATTATCAGCATAATAGAAATATGTTAATGTGTTTTTTTCGATGCTGCAGCCCTCTCAAGACGATCCTCCATTTTACGCTTATGTGCTTTCCTTGCAGTTTTTGCAGCCTTTTTTAGAATATCTTTTGCTTTTTTCTTGCTTACAAATTTCTTGGCAGATAGTGCAAGCCTTTCTATATTAGCTTGATCTTCTTTTTGCGAAGCTATTAAGCGATTTTCAATTCAATGCTGTACATCCCGTATGAATCTTTAATTCTCCTGCAAACGTCACTATGGATAGGATCATGAGTGGGATCTTTTCTTTGAAAAAGCTGTACAGCACTTTTTCCACTAGCTCGTAAACCGTATTTCACTGTTTGTATTGCGGAATAAGTTTTGATGTTAATCCTAGCACTTTTGGTGTCAATGACGTCTCCCATGGTGTTGAAGGAACCTTCCGCTGCAGGACCATGGAAGCAACTCATAATCGCGAATGCCATCTTACAAAGCGAATTGAATTTTCCAGTTTTTTTAACATCAACCCACCAGCTGTCTAGTCGCCGCACATCTCCATTCTCATCCTCACATGATGGCATATCAGTGGCTACTTGAAAGCAGCGAACTTGAAGGTCAAAATCAATGTCCTGATCTGTGAGAACATTGGTTACCAGTGAAGGCAGCTTTCTTAAATGCTTCGAGGTAGCAGTATAGCCTTTTGCAATTGGGTCTAGTGCAGATAGTCCCATCAAAAGTGGGTTATTGAGAGGCAGTTTCTTTTGTAGATATACCGCACAACTAACATATGCAGCTTTAGCAGTTGACAAAAACGATTGGATCACTGAGTCATCATTTCTGGCAGCAGCAATAGTAGATAAACCCTTTTCGCCAATAAATAAATCTCCCAGCCGTAAATGGTAGTCTTTTTTCTGTATATCAAATACTTTGCTATCATTCAAGCTCGATGCAGGCATTTTATTAAACACTTCAGGTTTCATAAAGCAGCATAAAAATTCACGGAAAAGCTGTAGCTGCATATCGTGGAGTTTGTGTACCATCGCAGTAGCGGTTTCGAATAAACACACATATTGCTTGAGAAGTGGAAGCACAGCACTGTAAAATTGCATGATACATTTTGTTTTTGTACTTTTGTAGAACACTTTGTCAATAATTATTGCTTTACGTTTTTTCCCATCTTCCGTCATTTTCTTTAATCCGACCTTTCCTTGGATAACTTTCACTTCAGCTTGTGCTTCTTTGCTTGATGCTTGCTTTGTGAAAATTGCAGTGACTATTGGCTTATATAAAAACTTATCTTCATTTGATAGGAAAGAGTAATAGAAAACAATAATAGCATCCCAAAGTCTAATGGTACCGAGAGTAACGTCGTAGCAAGACAGCCATCGGTGTGATATGAATCTTTCTGGCATTGTAAATTTAATTCCAAGGATGTAACATATATTCGAAAAGGCATCACGGAGATCGGTACAAAATTTGAAGTCTGCATGCAGTTTAGAATATAGCTCTTCAACCCAATATTCGAATGGCAAGCAAAATTTTTTTGAAGCATTATGGACATGGTGACACACATCTCCGTCAATATCGAGAAGATGAGGTGCAACTTCTTTGCGTAGACGAACTTCTAGTCCAGATTTCGATCCCCTCATGACATTACATGAGTCCATAAGAACAGACATTAAGTTCTCCCAAGGTATGTTGTTGCAAGCAAATAAAGTTTTCAATTCATTTAACAAAGATAGGGAATCAACGGTAATTACGCTAATTGACGCCAGGTGTTCAATTACAACTTCATGTCTGACTGGATCAAAGTAAGAAGCCAATACAGCAAAGACGTTTTGCTCGTTATTACTAGTAGATTCATCTATGTTTAGAGAAAATTTATGTTTTCTCAAATTCTCTACAGTGGCTAACCGAAATGATTCACCAAGACCGAATCTCATCTTGTAAGATGCACTAGTTCGATCCATAGACAAGCTGTCCAATGCTTTTTTATCCGTTGATAGAGCTTTACCAACGGCAATCAGCTTTGGTGCCATAGTAAAAGGTAGCGAGTTTTCTGCCAAAACGCCCAATACTAATGCCTGAAAATTATAAAACACATACAGAGCCGATATGTTAATAACTCCTCGTAGCAGAAAATAACACAGACCCTCGCACATATTATATAGATCCGTTGTCTGCTATTTCTATTTGCGTAATGAATATTTTTTATTCAATGAATTTTTAAATATTTAGATATTAAATATGTACATGAGCAACCATTTTGAAGTCATGATTATTATGATTATTATGATTTAATTGAGTTTCAAGATCATCTTATCGAATTGAAAATGATAATCGAGTAATTACCTCTTATACCTAATAAAACTTAACGCAAGAAGCCCGTAGATTAGGACCACAACGGCTTTCAAATGATAAAGAATTATGCTATCGGCCATATTCCCGTTCGTTGTTCTTTGTATTAACGACGCAACGCTGCGAGGTTTATCGGCAACGGAAATTATTTAAAAACGAATGCCTTGTGTTAATATAAACAGCATGGATCATAGCCAGATCTCTTCAAAAACACAGAATAAAACTATAGAGGTCCCATATATGTTTAAAATGCATTTCACACGGGATTACTCATATCTTGCCGTAACAGAGAATTGAAGATAAATATGTGATTGAAATACTTTACGGTGTCACCATGCATAAATAGTAATCAATACTTTACATCTACAATTACGTACCTGCATCTGTGCAACTCGGTCATTGATTGGTATGACAGATAAACGCGAAGGGGCTGAATTACTGAATGATCCTAGTGTGTAATTTGTAAGTCGGATTTTTAATTGATCTTTGTGCTTCCTCGTTTCAATGTGATCTGTCAAAGCAGTTCGTCCACGATTACTGTAGTTGATAAAATCGCCACAGAACTCACAGATAGCCTTGCCAGGAAGATCTATTTTTTTAACACAATCATCCAACTTTACGTTGATTATTCTTCCATCGATATCAACAGATACATCATCATCTAGCCAAGCCCATTTAAATTTATTTTTAACATCTTTATCGATCTGCGTAGTTAAATCACCTCTTTTCAACTTTCTAAACATTTTTTTAAGCTGTATATCTACACTTCTTGCTTGATGATTATCCTCGTTGAATTGTCTTATTGTACTCTTACTTTATTTGCGCATAATTATTTCGCCGGACGTAGCAATTAAAGATGACTGTTTAATCCAATGAGTTTAATCCGGTATTAATCGTTCGTTCAGGGGATATATTATAGTCGCCGCTTGAAATCGCATGTGAAACTAAAATTCATATCATTGATAAATATTCAAATCGTGTACCTACTGTAGAAGACTGATAAATATTAAAATGGAAAATTATTTGAGTAGTAGACAACATTTGATGAAATAAAATGAAGATCTATATTTTTTAAATCACTACACACATTTTACAGAATTTATTTACATCGTTTATTATCTGTAAATCAACGGTACACAATATTTGACTGTAATACACAAGCTTATAATGTTGGCGTCCTATAAAGCCTAACACGTAATAGGCGCTTCAACTTTCTATTGGATTGTGGCCTATATAATTGCCAATATCACCACTCAGCATCCCTGTATATTGGTTAGGTCTGCTAGGCTAGACAATCATCACAACAAACAACAATGCATAATTTCAATAAGTACAACAACCTGCATTGTCTAAATTATTGTTTTGGAAATGTGTAATTCGAATTTCAATATTAGTTAAGTGATTGTTAAATATTCCATGATGGCAATTAAAATACCTGCAATTTGAATATAGAGCACTGTTAGACCATTAGGGCACAATACTGAAGTAATGGAAACGATAAAAAATTTGACATTTTTAAGCAAAATTTCACAATCTTTTTTATGAAATGATGATCGAGACCACCCCCTTCCCCCCATATATTTCTCAACGGATTTACACGAATTACGAGGACGATCCTTGAGGATCAAAAACGCGGAAATCCGCGTTTCCGAGGAACTCTCTCATGCCTGTTATCTGTACATGTCCCTGATTGCTGTAATTCAATTGCTGGGGCTCTTTCTTGTTTCCATTAGCAGGAGTTCCGCCGATTGGCACCATTGAGCCATCGTTGTGCGTCTCAAATTCCTCATCACCTACTAGCCAAATTGATCTGATCTCACTAGAAGCTAGATGCCACATGTTACTAGTCAATGGACTGGCCCCCTTGACTCGTCGCACTTACGCTGCTGCTCAACGCAAGTTTCTTGAATTTTCAAAAACCATAGGACAACATCAACCTCTACCGGCTACACAACACACCCTATGTCTGTTTGCATCAAACCTTTCAAAATATTTGAAGCCAACTTCAGTCAAAGTTTACTTAGCAGCCATCCGCTCTCTACACATCGAACAAGGTTTCCCAGATCGTTCTGGCCAATTGCTTACAGCTCCATAGAGTAGTCCGGGGTATTCAAAGGACCACAGGTCAGGCCACAAAAGCAAGACTGCCTATTACACCGTCTCTGCTACAAACCATCCGCAATTCATTGGATCTGTCAACTCCCGATGATAAGATGTTCTGGGCTGCATGCACATTGGCATATTTTGGATTCTTTAGAGCAGCAGAGTTCACCGCCGTAATTTAGCAAGCTTCTCCTCGTCACACCATCTGCAAGCAACTGACCTAGCGTTTGACAATCATAACAACCCAACATGTCTTAGAGTTTTCCTCAAGGTCTCCAAGACCGATCCGTTTCATCAGGGCCACAACATCTACATTGGTCGTACATCTAATTTACTGTGTCCCATAACCGCCATGTCTGCTTATCTAGGTCAAAGGGGCAACAATTCAGGCCCTTTATTCATGTTTGCATCGGGTACTATTGTTGATTTTTAGTCTCAAAATTGCACCAAATAAGAGTCAAATAATTATATTGCAATAGGATCAGGGTTATAGCCTACTAGAGCATGCCAGCTGCTAATCCGTTCGGAGAGGCACGAACCAGACTGAAAAGTTTGATGTGCGCGCCTGAGATTTCAGATGCGCAGCAACTTTCCCCACGTAGGAATTCACAATATAATTTTAAGTTTAATTTTAAATTTAATCTCAAACACGCAAATTACCCAGGCTGAAGAGTATGGCAGAGCCGCCCCTGGTATAATTTTTCAAGCATCTCGACTCGCCAGGGAATATTTTTTCAGGAACCGTAATACTACTATTTATCTATAGAATATTGTTTTTCCGCCCATAGAGAGGGCAAAGTCCATCAAAGCGCCCGCGGTTGCATACTTTGTGGCCGCCCCCGAGATCTCGTTGAGCGCCCTTTTCTGCTGCAAACTGGCAAATTTCTATATTTTCAAACTGGGGCGCAACCGTATAACCTATCGAGAGTCCTTTGAGTCTTTCAATATTAAGCTACACAAGCACAACTAAAACTGTAACAAATAACAAAGTGATTAGTAAAGTGAACTTAGTGAAGTGCCCTAGAATTGCCTTGTTGTCATGTATATGTATATATAGCATATGCCTTACAGTATATGTATCAAACAGACAAACAGTACACTTCAGGCTATGATATGAATGATATTAGTAATAAAGATCTCACATACTTCGTGCAATAGGCTAATCCATCTCTGTTCCATCTGCAATAGATATAATTATTTCGCTGCTTTTCATAGTTTTCGAATGATGCACGTATTGGCTATCTATGATTGATTAAATGTGAACAAACACATCTAAATTCCTTTCAAAGTTGGCGCCATCTTACAATATTATGGTCGGTCTTTTCAGAAGCGAGCCTCATTTTCGCGTGTGTAATTGAAACCTGAAGAAATCTCGAAGAGAAAACCGCCTGTGCATTTATGACCTGTGCTCTGCTCTGTGGTTTGGTTTGATCGTTTGATTTGCCGTGATTTGATCGTTTGATTTGCACCACTCTTTGCTTTATTGTTATTGTATAGCTTCTAAATGTCCAATGATTTATAGTTCCTTTCAATGATGACATTTAATCAAGATTGGGATGGACACTACAAAGAATTATACCCAAATCGGAACTCAATTGATGAACCGTCTTCAGAAGTTACTTTGTGTACTGCATTCAAAGAATTTCCAACTGCGCTGTGGCAATCGATTTATACCCTACGGTATGGCAGAGCTTTCCTTACTATAAAATATGACATTCCAATGATGTGGGGAGAAAATCGTTTTGAAGAATTCACTACTCATTCCTATTTGCTTCTGTTCAAAAAAGACGAAGGCAAAGATGCATTACAAACTTCAACTCTTCTCTGCATTCATTATTTTGTTCCACTTGGGCTATTTGTTGATGAATCACATGACTCAGTTGCGTTATTAGGTAGACGAAAGGAGTCACAATCCTATGGTGGTAGAGCTTCGCTTGTTATACATCGATATAAACTTACCGCGCTACTCAGACGGTCTACCTGCAGCTCAAATGTACTGGATTGCAATCCAATTTCAAATTTCATTCTTCTTAATCCAGATGAAATTGGAAGTGCTATAATACGAACACCAAATACATTCTTCCGTATGTCAGGCTGCAACTCCTGGATCCTTGTTGCATGTTTTACGGATCCTGATCAAAATGGGCTGGATCTTGTAAAATTGTTTCATTTGCACGAGAATAACCCAGCCTCAGCATCAGTTTCAATCATTGCTGACTCACCCATATCATTAACTTTGCCTGATCGTGTGTGTGATGTTGTCGAGTTGCAACATAGTAATTCTCTTCTATTTATAACATGTAATGGGACTGCGCTGTTGTATTCTCTGTCTACCAAATCAATTATTTCTTCGCAAGAGCTACAACCACCTTATTCGGCAGCAGCTGGTCGCATGCGAGTGTCTCCTGAGAAATCTTTTACTGCAGAAGTAAGTGGCATCGGTAGCATAATGGTTTCCTTTGAAAAAGGAGATTTATTCCTTATAAAGGCTCTAGGAGTTCTATCCTGTACATATGTCACAAATGTACTGGAAACCAGTTTTCAATCAAACAATGTTATTACGTGCTGCACTTGTTCGGATAACCGAGGAATATTTGGAACGAATGATGGTAGTCTTACTATTGTGGACTTGCGATCCCTTGTCTGCTACTCCTTGACTTTGGATTCTGGTTGGATATGCAGAGGAATTCCTATCAAGTATGTTCAATGCACAACTATCGGAGATGAGCTTGTTGTTGTCCAAAGTAGCTCAGTGTTTGTGTTTAATTTGCCAAATCATTTAAGAACACTGAAAAATATTTGCAGAAATGTTATCATTAGAACAACTGAAAAGCGTAATGTGCATAAATTGCAACTGCCGCATGGAATGCTGATCGTGTAAATGTAGCGCTTTCTTGCCTCCCATGGTACGTTGGTATACATTTGTGCCATTGATTGTGTAAATGGAGTAATAGTGCTAGGCAATACTTTATATTGACCAATAATATTAAGAATGAATACGCAAAAATGTTTCCACTAATAGTTTCACGCCTTATAGCGATCATCAGGCAATTTAGTCTATCTAATATATGTCATACTTTAATTTGCCCATGATTTGCCAAATGATAACTAATGGCGTGATTTAGCAAATTTGTGAATGTCTGAATTTTTGGAATACATATTTTTATTTTATATATTGATCAATATAACACAACAAGAATATGATAATAGATACAAATAATAATTAATACTGTATAAGCCGATAACCTAATAGTTTTTACGCAATCCCATCAACTTTCCTATATAACTCAATTAAAATGGACTATAAATAACATGCTGACAACATTTATCAAATGATATATTTCTATATCCGTTGGCAACATTTTATCTTTGTCAACATCTACACGTACACACAAGCAAGGGCGCCCCCAATTAGCCAGCATGTATTCCATATAACACTCCGCAATTCCCACCCATCAGTTACAAGTCAGTGCAGAAACATGGTATACTGCGGCTGCGCCATGATAAGCTGCGTTCTTGAAATGATAGAAATCATCACTGAATGTCATTTATGTTCGTTCATGAAATTAGGACAGTATAACGATAAACTATTAACTATTGTGTCAGCAATTTCTGTGCTGCAATCTGAAAAGGATCTTATCATGTCTATTATCCATCCTTCAATACTAAATAATACCCTACATGTATATACATTATATATAATAATTATAATACCGTTGATTTTAATAAGTAAATAAATTAATACTGGTAAGTAGAGCTGTATAGATATAAAATAAGGAAACGAGACGTTTTCACCGTTACTCGAAGTTTCGAGCTGTAGCGCTCCTCAGACGGTTTAATTCATATAGGAAACTTCGAGTAACGGAGAAAGCGTCTCGTTTCCTTATTTTATATCTATATATATATATATAGATAAATAATGTAAAGTTGTCCACACTGGTGTAGTGCTCAATGATAAATATCAGAGCTTTAATAAATAAATAATTATAAGTGGTTTACATGTCGTACCGTTCCCATGTGGAATACGTTACTAGATATCGCTGTATCCGCTACAAGACTAAGATCATTTAAAATGCATCTTGACAGGGAAGACATTAGCTCTACATTGTAATTTTCTTGATAACAATATTATACTAAATTAGCCATTTATTCACCTTAATTAATTATATACTTCAATTTTTTTCATATTCCTATATCTACACTTCTACAATGACATCTATACATTCAATAAAACGTCTGAAGAACGTATTTATGCGAAATTCAGAGTAACGAAGTAAAGACAGTAAACTCGTGATCATTGATCTACTATCCCATATATACTTCTATATATGTAAGCGCAAAACTTTTATCCTTTTGTGTTTTATTTGATGGCATGTCCTGCCAAATAAAGACACACATATATCATATATGTATATATATATAAATAAATAAATTAATAAATAAAATGAGTCAAAAAGGAGACATGCTGTATTGCTGTTCTCGCTACTCAGAGTTTCATGTCATACGGTGATCATCAGGCAAGGCCAAATAAAGACACGCATATATGTATATATATATATATATATATATATATATGTAAATTAATAAATAAAATGAGTCAAAAAAGAGACATCCTGTTCTCGCTACTCAGAGTTTCACGATAATCAAGTAGCCATGCGCGCAGACCAAAATATTTTTTTATGATTAGTAGATTTAAAGCTTTGCTATATTTTGCATTGAGCCCCATGTTCAATCAGTGTTAAAGACAACGTTTTACAAATAATTATATATTATAAATAAATAAATATATAAACATATTTATTATTTGTCTTTACTGAATGTAATAGTGCTCAATGCTGTATATAGCAGAGCGTGTAATATAATTGAAAATAGTCAAAAATTAGACATTCATTTTGCTACTTAAAGTTTCACGCCAAAGCGATCATCAGGCAATTTATAAAAAAAAATTTTTTTTAATAAATTGCCGGATGATAGCTTAGGCGTGAAACTTTATTAAAGTAGCAAAATGAATGTCTAATTTTTGACTATTTTTTCAACAATAATTATATATTATATAAATAAATGATGAGCACCTTCATATTCATTGCAGTAAACATATAGCTCGTATAAAATGTTGATAGAAACATGTACATTGTGCATGTCTCCTTTTATTTGCACATATTTTCCTAAAGGATGAGGAGTCTTTGAGGGTCAGTATACGTCATCTAGAAACTCTTTAGACAGGCGCAAAACTGACAGAAGAATAGAAAAAATTCAGAAAAGTTTTTGCTCTAATCATGATTGGGACATGCATTTGGATCTGTCTTCCTTTGGGGCACGAACTCTTGGTCTCTGATTGGTTACGGCATTTGGTTTGAAGATTGACGATTGAGTTTTTAAGCAATGATCGAGTTAGTACACCACATATCTTTTCCCTCAAATGACCCCCATTTGTCTTTATTGTGATTGATTGCACGAGGTATGAGTTAGACAGAGTTACGTATTTTGATAATTTTCTTCTTTCGGTATCATCTGCGGCAGCTCCCGGTATCGACGCACATGAAGTCTCAAATACCTGTACTTTGTTAACGGCGGACGGTATTATCTCTCAAATTTTTAGATCTTTTGTAAAAAATACTTTGGGTATCATTGTATCTTTCATGACCTGAAGCTTTTTATGATCTTCCTGCAAAGTGCAAAAGTCATCTAATTGATCAACCCCGTCGAAGCGATCATATTAAAAATCTTGATTTTTCGCAGTTAAACAGTGGCAAGTAACCATATTGTACATAACATAGTGACATGACAACTGACAACAGTGTCAACATTTTCAATAATCCGATCAATTTGAACATTACATTCAGATGATAATTCAATGTCTTCAATTTGGTTTGACTCAAAAATCACCAACTTAAAATAGGCGTTTAGAATGATATGGAATTCATGACATCTGTTAAAAAATGGGATATCAAACTAATTACTAATTTTAATTGAACGACTGAGATTGACATGAGTGAGTGCCGTTTTTATCGTTTGGCGTTTCTACAAATATCAAAGGCGCCATGTTGAAAAGGGTGGTTCACGCATGCGTATTAGGGCCTAATTTCTTGGTCCATGGGTTTGTGTTTGCCTTGAAGTTTGATTTGATGAAGCGCTGAGCAATGGCGCTCGCTTGCTGTTTGAGCTCGGAAGAGCTACAGCAAAAGCAACATTCTAGGTTGATTGATAAACAAATAGCCAAAGAGAAGGTATATTTTAGGAGAAAAGTTAAAATATTGTTACTTGGCGCAGGTGAAAGTGGCAAGAGTACATTCATCAAACAAATGCGTATTATTCACGGCCGGGACTATGATACTGACGCTTTGGCTGAGTTTCGCCCTGTAATTTACAGCAATATCCTGAAAGGAATGAAAGTTTTGGCTGATGCTAGGAGGAAATTGAAAATTGAATGGGGTGATCCAAACAATCAAGTGTATGGTGATATGATTCTTAATTTGCCAACAGGACAGAGTATAGATAACGATACCTTTTTATTCTACGCCGACTGTGTAAAACATCTCTGGGAAGACGCTGGCATTGCTGAATCCTATAAACGTAGGAACGAGTTTCAACTGGTGAGTTTTAAACTGTTATTTCCATATTTATCGGTTTAGGATGTTATTGGCTGTGCATTTGCGTTGATTAATGTTTATTTACAGTGAGATTGGATGGAGGAATGTGTTGGTTGTCAACAAAAGTTAGTTGGTGGGCTGGCGTCCTTTCCTTGTTTTCAAGATGTTCTTTGCTGTATTTGTTGTAGGTCCTGCCCCTCTTCCTATATCTCTTTGCTACAGTGTCATCTTGTTTCGTCTGTAGCTTTTCAATCAGTGTTCATCATACCAGAAATAAATATTTTGCTGAGAATAACCAGCGTGCAACCCATGACTTTTGAAAGTTTTCGATTGTACGCGACGTTTTATAAGTTTTTTTTTATCGCCCTTGTTTCTTGATTGTAATCAGATTCAGTACTAGTCTGTTCAATCTGACCCTTTGATACTTAGGAAATTATTGCCTTTGGTTTGGATTGTTTGCATTTAGGATGATTTAATTTTGCATGCTAGTTATCGCCCCAACAACACTGTCTGTTGCATTATTCTTCGAGAAGTGTGCTTTGTTCAGCACTCACTGTGATTATCCAGTCCATAACGGGATTGTTATTACACGCAACTCCCTTTGGTGGTTACAAACCGTAATTGTCAACAAGCCTTTTGTTTGGTGTCTTTAATTAATCGATACTTTACAACAGTGATCGTCTACTTGAGTGGTTACTTGTTATTTGCCAAATGAGAAATGATAGCACACCTCGAGGTATGCATTGCCTGCTTGACCTTGGTTTGTTTCTGTATGCTTTCCCATCGTGTTCAGTGTTTGTCTCTTGGTTTTCATGTTTTGTTCATACCCAACTATCATTGCTGTTTCTAGTTATGTCTACCTTCTTCCTCCGTCAGCTGGAGAAACTTCTCCTTTAGAAATACATAGATAATAGCAATAATTATCACCATACATATTTCTAGACCATAATTATGTAAATGTCTGTTTTAAATTTTTAAATTTCATTAAACTCAATTGTGAAATAGCAATTGAGAGATACATAGCAGCAGGCAATATCCCATGATCAAAAGTATCTCATGTAACTTATATACTGTGCTTGATACATGTTTAATATGTGTCTCATTATTTATAGCCCCGGCCAAGTGAAGCCAACATTTTGCCAGCTTTTTCACAATAATAACGTGATCGATGTTGTGGAAAAGCTGGCAAAATGTTGGCTTCATTTGGCTACCCCAGTCAACAAATTTCAACATATTTCGATGTTGGATTTTGTTGGCTGGCACTTTGAAGATGATAAAAAATTGGCCAACATTCTGCTGTTCTCTTCAATGTTGTGAAAATGCTGGCTTCATTTGGCCACCCCAGCCAAGGTCCAGCCAGCATTTTCACAACATTCGACATATCGAATTTCAAAGAATGAAAAAAACGTCTCTACTATTGGTCAATGATTCTGTAATGTTTTTAGTTAGTCACTTAATGACAACAGTTTGGCGTGAAAGTTTTTATCATTTCATGGAGTCGAAAAATACAAATAATTATGTTTGTCATTTTCTGTAGCAGTTTTTGCTCTTTAATCGAAATTCTCAAATGATTTTAATATTTCTGTGATGGAAGACACAACTACAACATTCATAACCTTTAAAGTTACAAAGAAAGTACATACAATTCAACAGAGACTGATTATTAAAATGTACTGAGGTTTATTTTATAATTGCCCACGAAACAGAGCAAAGAAGGACAACCAAAAAGAAAGATATTATTGAACGAGAATAATTTGAACAAATATAAATCTTACTCGAATGATGCCAAAAATGATTTCTCTTTTAGAAATTTTGTTCCGCCTCCGGATGCTGCTGGTTTCATTTGGCCACAATTGACATTGATGAACATTGATGCAAAATTTTATCAAATGCTGTGAAAATGTTGGCTTCATTTGGCCAGAGCTTAAGCTGTGAATCGTCATTAGTCCAATGAAATTAGGATAAAAGTTTTTTTTCAACAATTTCTCAGATTTTGAGGAGAAAACTGATCTGATCCAACTATAGTTTTTAATCCAATCTGAATCCAACACAAATCTGTATTGATATTTTTAAGACGTCTATTCTGTCACGTGTTTATTTTCGTGGCGTAACTATTCAAATTGGTCTCAAATAAATTTAAATAATATTGAATATTGAACGGTTTGAATATTCACGTTACAAAAATAAACGCACGGCAGAATGGATGCTTTAAAGACATGGATATCTACCTCATTTCTTATCGGATCGGCTTCAAACTATTACCAATCAATTTTTGTAGTTGATATACATCATTTATTTGAAAAATATTTTTAATAGAACTGTTGTAAATTTATAAAACAAAATGATCCATCTTAAGTTGCCCACCTTGGTTTGAACTCTATGTTTGGAGTCAAATTATATCAAATAGGCATTACTGTAATTTCCATTGCAAGAACATTTCAAATTAATCTTTGTAATATTGGTAATACTGTGTAAGCTGTTACATGTAAAAACTTAATACTTGTTCGTCTTTGGCTCTGTTTAAAATTTGTAATGGCTCTTCAGTGAAGCACTTGTTGTTGATATAAGTATTCCCTCTTCTTACCATACTTGATAGGAAAGAATATCAACTTTACTTTTTAATAATAGCTTTACTATTCATATAAGGGATATATTCAACTACAGTAATCCATTTTAAATGATCATCACCAATCAGCTTTAAGATTTGCAATACACAATCTTTTGTGTTTTATTACATCCACTACTATACCTGATTGCCTCTTTTGAATATTTATTGCCTAGTAAAGCTATCAGATGGTGTGCTACAACCATAATTCTTCTCTTTGAATTGTATTGTAATATCTTAGTTGTATTTATTTTATCCTGGAAATAAGTTTTTCGTTAAATGTTAGTCGCATATCTTTTTAATTACTTTATTTCGTCGCTTGACTTGTAAAAATAAAGTAATGTAGACGGTGTCGCCCTACCAAAGGCACCAGTACTACTCCTCTATTTATAGACGAGTGGCTTTTTTCGCTGAGAGCAATGATTTTAAACGCTCTTTGTTGATCTCAGCCGCGACACTGCAGATCTATTTCAACAGATTTCATGGCAGATATGTCTTGATTGTCAATGTGCAACGATGCGCCGCATCTACTCACAATGAAATTCCCTCTGGACCATTCCGTCCGCCATCCTCAGAGGGTACTTATCTGATGTTTCAGATAAAGTCAAGGCTGAGTTGACCTGAGGGGGATTTGAACCACAGTCGATCAGATGTGATCCGATCTGAAGTTCGGTTGCTCTTCCATGTGAGCTAATCCTCCTCGACTTGTCCTAGTTCGACTTGTGGGTTATTCATATGTATAATTGTTGTATTGTTGTTTGATTTCGCTCAGCGTTTGACTTTTAACGAAAAACTTATTTCCTTGAGGACTTAAATTATGTAGTTTCAATTAAAATATCCTGTTTGAAGGTTATTAGTTAAGGGAGTGTTTAGTTTTTTCCGTTTATGATAGAACTTCATATCATACGGCTTTTACATGAAGAAGTTTTCATGTTACACTTTCAAATTCAAGTGATATATTTTGTAATGATCTACAGTCAAACCTGTTATAACGGTCACCTCTATACAACGACCACCTGTCTCATGGCTTGTATTCCTGAAATCATACGCGTGCGACAAAACGCACGCCCCAGAAATCTAAGGCGTGCGATGGCGTGAGATCATTTGTTACCACGACAACACGATAACCGATTGTCAGGGCAACACGATTTCAAGCTGTTTCACAAATCGTTTTTACTGGTGATAAATACAAACTAGACATCACATTTATTATTTAAAGTTAAGGATTTTATATTCATGCTAAAAAAAAATTCTGCTTTTTTAATGTAATATTGAAACAAACACAATTTTGAAAACACTCCTGCCTGAAGATCTCATTTCACAGTTATTCGCTTGATTGATTCTAATAAAACAGGAAGTTGAAAGGCGGTAACTTTTTCTAACAATGTCACACTAGTAACTTTTTTCAAGGTGTTGAATTTCAATACAATAAAAATTAGGCGAAAGTCAAAACAGTAATCGAATATTCAACAATACATTATTCGATTCTAATTGAATAATTAATCAAAATCTCTTGTTCTATTTGTAAACCATGCAAGTAGACTATAAAAACACAAAAAAAACCTTTTCCACGACTGCAAGAAATGTGTTGAAAACATCAAATTCAACTTAACTATCTTTACATAGATTTTGAAAAAGATTTTGAATACATAGATATAACAGTTTGTTCGCTCAGTTTGCTTCGACATTAGTTTACAGAATTCATGTTATTCAACGCACTTTATGCTTCATCACGTCTGTTCGATCAATTAATTGTCACAGCAACAGAGTCTGGAATAGAACTAATGGCGCGTAACTTAAGATCTTCTTTGTTATGGTAATTAGGGGGAGTTCCGTAGACCATTCAAGTATGCAAAAGACGTCGCTTTGAATGATTTGTTGCGTGTTTGTTTCGTATTTTATATCGGTGAAAAGAGCATTTGATTTTGAAGAAAAATTTATCCAAGAAAGGTTGCTTTATATTTGGAAACAAGCATATTTAAAATTAATTTAAATAATCGAATTGCATCCCTAATAAAAATAAATATTTGTTTGCTTTAATAAAGCTTCACATTGATAAATTCGAAAAAAGGAAAAGAAAGTAGGCGTGCGATAGATCGCACGCCTTGGAACGCGGAGGCGTGTGCGGAGGTGTGCACGTGCGATCGCACGCCTCAGAATACAAGCCATGACCTGTCTATAGTGGTCACCCTTGCAATGTCTAAAATATCTAAAATAGTATTCTCTATTGAATCAAACCTGTATATAAAGGCCACCTGTCTATAGTGTTCAATTTATTTACCTCTCGTAGCTGGCTGTTATATACAGGTTTCACTGTATATTATTTATTACGATGTATGATGTTCATGATAATGAAATTCAAAACAAATATTTATTTACAATCAAGTTTCAATAGTTGCATGATTAAATAATTTTTAAAGGATTTTATTTTGCTTTTCAAATTTCCTTTGTTTACGATTAACCAGCCTATTATTATAAATAACCGGTAAAAAATAATCGGTAAAAATAATCGGTAAATGTTGTGATCGGCTCATCTCTACTATGTAAGTGCCATTAAAATGTTTAATTGCCTTTTGTATGTATGCATGTTGCTTAATATGGCTTACCCTGCCATAAAGACACAGACAGATGCAATGTTTAATAAAATATTTTTTCCTCCCGGGATTCCAATTGTTCCTTCCAAACTTCGTTATATACAGTATATAAACATTTTCAAATCTTTTTATTTTAGTGTTATTGTCTTGAAAGTATGATAAAACTGTGCAGTTCTTCTTCTCTGTCCAAGAAAACATTAAAGTGATAACAAAGAAAATTATTTTTTTATTGAACTTTTCTAGACTATTTCTTCCCCTTCCTTCTGAATTTAATTCTTGTTAGCCTTCTAGGATTCTCTGTCCCAGATCCCCCAATTTCATCCAACCTGCCCAGATGCATAACATTTCAATAATTGTTTTTTACTTTATAGGGTGACTCCACTCGTTACTTCCTGGACAATCTCCTCCGAGTATCTAAACCTGTAAGTATATGTTAATTATCAAACATTATTGTATAATCTAATTATCAAAATATAGCAACTATCAACTGCTGCTTCATTTTGGTTCATTGTTTGCAAACAATAAATGGCCTCACTTACAAGATATCAGTAGACAAATCGTTTTGAATTTTCATAGTTGCCATTTTGTTTTCGTTTAAAGAAAAAGGATTCACAGAAAAATGAGTGGGTTATTTCAGAATTGTGGTTTCGAAGAATTTGAAAATTTAAAAAAGATTAAAAGGACATGTCATTCTTTTCTTCATGAAAAGCATTTTGTTTTGCCCTTCAATACTTCTTAAAATAACTTTCACTATTCAAAACAAGGTTGAATAAAATAGAAAAATATAATAGAAAAGTTAGTTGAATAGTTAGCTTTTAAAAACTATTCAAATGTTATTTGAATAATTTGAATAGTTGCTATTCGAATATCATCCCTAATTGATTTTCCAGCGTTTCTGGATACTTTGGGCTCAATCACCTAGGGAAGAGACGATTATCAAATTTACCGATGTACAAAGCCCATTAGTTATTAGCATAGCAGATTAGTCATATTGACCGGCCGATTGATCAAATTTTTTAATTATTCTCACTTCAAAGAAATCTTCATGAAATACTGGCCGTCTGACAACACGCGGATCGTAGATATGTTCATCAAACAATTCAGAGTTGATCTAAAACATTAAATATGTTACGCTGACGTCGTAAACAGTTTGTTTTGAATAAATATTTAAATGGAAATTAGTATTAGTAAATTAGTAGGCCTAAATTTTCAACAAAATCAAAAGGTTGCTGATCAACTCAACGAAGACACTTTCTTCCCGTAACTGATTGGTAAATCCTTCCAGCTCTGATGAGTAATCGAACCAAAACAATCATGATTTGCTAAAATATCGAGCTACTTTATTTTATGTGGAAATTATTGTCTTAATATTTTAACTCGACCGCCGCTTTTTCATTGTAAATAAATGTATTCATTCAACAGTCCTCGCGTGTTTTATTCATTGACGCTAATGTTTTGACTTTTTTCACGCTATAACAATAGAAGATATCAAGTGGCATGACAAATTATTTGAACGTTTCGAATTACAAAACGATGTGAACAAAACAGAAGCAACTATTTCGGAACTTATTGTTGGATAATAATCTCTTCAACGGTTGAAAATTAATTAATTTATTTATTGATGCTGATAATTTTCAGATTACTAAAAATAGCGCCAATGATCGGCAAAACAGGTTATTTTCAGAGCAATCCTCTCATCTTTACAATCAACATTTTTTCTTTTGTGAATTCTGCAAATTTTATTTCATTATTCTCATGCTCAAAATAATATCTATGCAGTAATGCAAATATAAATTAAATAATACTCTGTCAAAAACAGCATTGCAATTAGATAAAAAGTCAGTTGACAGGAAGGGGGAGATACTACATTCACAATTTTATTATGATGGTAAAAGTAATGATGCAAGCTGAGAACAATAAAGATACGTTACGTTGTTCTCCCAAGCCGCAAATTAAAGATATATATTCTGTTTCAATGCGAAGAGCATAAAACAAAAAAACAACTCAAGACAAGTATAAACCTAGCTCAGAACACTGCAATTCTTCTAATAACAAATATTGCATTGATAATTCAAAGAAATATGTTCAAACAAACATCCAAGGGTTCTTATCAGGAATGTGGATATGCTGTGATAAGAACACCCACAATATTTGATGGATAAGGGCATTGTTTAACAATGTTGTTATTTTGCTTATTTCTATTGCAGGACTATTTACCATCGAAACAAGATGTTTTATATTCGCGAAAAGCAACAAAAGGAATTCAAGAATATGAGTTTCACATAAAAGGTATTCCTTTTGTCATGGTCGATGTCGGTGGCCAACGATCTCAACGTACAAAATGGTTTCAATGTTTTGATGAGGTTACATCGATATTATTTATGGTATCATCAAGTGCATTCAATCAAGTCATAATGGAAGATAGAAAAACCAACTGTCTAATTGAATCATGTATGATATTTGAAACCATTGTCAATAATAAATGCTTTTCTAATGTTTCAATTATATTGTTCCTGAATAAAACAGACTTGTTAGAGGAGAAAATTGCTCACAGCAATATTCGTGACTTTTTCCCTCAATTTCAAGGTAGTCCTACTAACCTTGCTGATGTTCAGAACTTTATTCTACAAATGTTTGACAGTAGACGACGAGAACGATCCAAAGCATTATTTCATCATTTTACAACTGCTGTTGATACAGAGAACATTAAATTTGTTTTCCATGCAGTCAAAGATACGATTCTCCAAGACAACTTGAAATCATTGATGCTGCAATAGTTTCTAATTACCGACAATTGTCTTCAAGCACACGCTTTAGCTGACACTGCTATGGTTGGTTATATTAGTATGTTGATGCTTATAATGCCCTGGCATGTAAACATGGAAACACTGTCGTAAAAGATGGCTTATTAATATTTCGTAGTACGTTCGTAGTGCTACACACAGCAGATGCAGTGTTAATGGTTTAATTGTCAATAAAATTAACTCCTTCTAAGGCAGTATTCTATATTGACCAATGAATATGTGAATATCAATGGCACCACACTTATATAGTAATTACTAGTACCCTACTCCAAGCAAGAGGATATTCTTGTATTAAATTCACTTCTCTGTTTTTGGTTACTTTTTTAATATATATAGATTTTGTTTATATGAGAATTTATTATTGTCTTGCTTTAGCAATAATTACTCTGTGTTGTGGTTAACAATTGTGTTGTAAATTGATTTTTAAGTAAAATAATGTTAAATGATGTTACAGTAGCAGAGAAACATTTTAACAGTGATGCCTTTCTTTAGATCTTTTAAGCAATGAATGTCAATGAAAAATACCAATGTTTTATTGTTTGCTTTGATTTATGATCCACTTGTTGTTTCTTGTTTTATTCTAAGTGTCAATCATTCTTTTGTTATGATAATGCAGATGATGGTCTAGAACGTACCAACGGAGATGCCTCTTTTGGCTGATGTGGTCTTCTCACTTCAAAAGGGCTTGATTGTGGCCTTTGCAGATACTGTGGATGTTAAGCAAACAGTTCAGTTTTCATGAAGCAACTTTCAACCCATGCCCAGGATAGAGGCAAACTCCAAAATGTGCAGTTTCAATTTGCATTCAAATTTATATATAAACCCCTTATCTAATTTTTCACCATACCTTGAAATACTTTTGATTAGTATAGACTGCACGCCGACTCATCTTTTTTTTATGAAGAGCGGGAAAGTAGTCTTTACCTAGAAATGAGTCTGTGTGTGCAACTGTGTGCTGTTCAACTTTAATTGGTAATTGTGGACTTGATTATGTTTTTAATATGTCTTACTTGTCTTACTTTGTCATATGTTACAAAAGAGTACTGTATTAGAGTACTAGTAATACATGGAATCGAAAGTGCTTGTAACCAAAATACAAAGTTAGAGGTAGATTTGTATCCACTTACTTGGTTCGTATTTGTATGTTCAACTCTGCCTTTGTATAATCTACCATCTTGTCCTTGAAGAAAGGTTTCGCTACTGTCATAAAAGAGAAGTAATGTTACAAAGGAAGTCAAGTAGCATTCTCATATATTATTGTATAACACTCTTATTTTATAAAAATACACAATGTTACTCCTTACCTTCTTGGTTAGTTTAGTTTCATGTTTCATTGGCATAAAAATTTTCTAAAAGTTTCTGTAAAAGCTGTTTGAGAACAGTCCTTTATAAGAGCCTACCCCACCACATGAATTTAGTCCAGATGCCCCAGAATAATTTCATTATACTAGGCTATAATGGATCCTCAAATAACAGGTATCCTCAATCAAGAAATAATCTGGAGTATCAGCGCTCAGCCCTAGTTGATGATAAGTTTTACAATTTTTAGAAAATTCAATAATATGACTTTCTCATAATAATTTTGTGTGAAATCCATTTTAATAAAACCATTTTGAGTAAATATTTTGATTTACATATCTCTTGAATTATTGTATTGTTCATCAATTATCATTTTTTTCTTATCTTAAACAAATCACCAATATGAGTGCAGTTCATGAACTTTAAATAGCCCCATTCCCATAAAAAATAGTTCATGAACAGATTATGAGCATTCCATGAAAATGTTCAATGAACTTTTATAAGCTATTCATCAACTGCTTATTACTGTATTGTTCGTCAACGGTTATGGACGGACTCATTGAATTTTTGAGGAACAATATTCTCCAAATTCTGTATAAATGTGGAGATTTCAAATTGATGTGTTTAACGAAACACTGTTGAAATTATTGAATTTAAACACATAAATAAAATTAAGTATTTAAGTTATACAATAGTTTATTTAGTTGCATTGTGTTCAGAGATTTGAGTTTAATACTATTGCTACTCCTCAAGCCTATAAATACACAATACAAATAGCATCACCTGTTTCGAGCATGACCAGAAGACTTTAATTGCCATATAACTGATGTATGTTGGCCTCCGCATGGTCTGGAGTCATTCCTTAACAAATCATACACTCAAACAAATTATTCTTTTCATTAACTTATGAATATCTAACTACCGACATTGTAGACATGCACAATGAAGTATAATTATTGAAATTAAACTTTCTAATATTGTATTCTATGTTTGCAGTTTTACGGGCGCTACCTATTGTATTGGATTGTTGTTGTATGGTCAATTGACTATAATGCATTGTCCAATTATTATAGTCCATACAAATATGCCCCATTTTCATGAACTGTTAATGCCCAGTTTATGAATCATGAAAAGTTAATGGACTTTGAACTTCTAATGCCCAGTTCATTAACTTTGAACTGTTAATGCACAGTTTATGAATTATGAAAAATTCATGAACTTTTAACTATTACCGTAATGCACAATTTATGAATCATGAAAAGTTCATGAACTTTGAACTGCAAATGCCCAGTTTATGAATCATGAAAAGTTCATGAACGTTGACCTGTCAATGTCCAGTTTATGAATAATGAAAAGTTCATGGACTTTGAACTTCTAATGCCCAGTTCATTAACTTTGAACTATTAATGCACAGTTCATGAATTATGAAAAATTCATGAACTTTTAACTATTAATGCACAGTTTATGAATCATGAAAAATTCATGAACTTTGAACTTCTAATGCCCAGTTCATTAACTTTGAACTGTTAATGCATAGTTTATGAATTATGAAAAATTCATGAACTTTTAACTATTAATGCACAGTTTATGAATCATGAAAAGTTCATGAACTTTGAACTGCAAATGCCCAGTTTATGAATCATGAAAAGTTCATGAACGTTGACCTGTCAATGTCCAGTTTATGAATAATGAAAAGTTCATGGACTTTGAACTTCTAATGCCCAGTTCATTAACTTTGAACTATTAATGCACAGTTCATGAATTATGAAAAATTCATGAACTTTTAACTATTAATGCACAGTTTATGAATCATGAAAAGTTCATGAACTTTGAACTTCTGATGCCCAGTTCATTAACTTTGAACTGTTAATGCACAGTTTATGAATTATGAAAAATTCATGAACTTTGAACTTCTAATGCCCAGTTCATTAACTTTGAACTGTTAATGCATAGTTTATGAATTATGAAAAATTCATGAACTTTTAACTATTAATGCACAGTTTATGAATCATGAAAAGTTCATGAACTTTGAACTGCAAATCCCCCGTTTAAGAATCATGGAAAGTTCATGAACGTTGAGCCGTCAATACTGAGTTTATGAATCATGAAAAGTTCATGAACGTTGAGCCGTCAATACTCAGTTTATGAATCGTGAAAATTTCATGAAATGCAAATGCCCAGTTTATGAATCATAAAAAGTTCTTGAACGTTGAGCCGTCAATACTCAGTTTATGAATCATGAAAAGTTCATGAACTTTGAATTGTTAATTCCTAGTTTATTAACCATGAAAAGTTCATGAACTTTGAACTGTTAATGCTCAGTTTATGAACCACGAAAGTTCATGAACTTTGAACTGTTAATTCCCAGTTTATGAATCATGAAAAAGTCCATGAGCTTGAACTGCTAATGCCTATTTTTGAATCATAAAAGTTCATGAACTTTGAACTGTTAATGCCAGTTTATTAATTATGAAAAGTTCATGAACTTTGAACTGCTAATGCCCAGTTTATGAATCATGAAAACTTCATGGACTTTGAGCCGTCAATACTCAGTTTATGAATCATGAAAAGTTCATGAACTTTGAACTGTTAATGCTCAGTTTATGAACCACGAAAGTTCATGAACTTTGAACTGTTAATTCCCAGTTTATGAATCATGAAAAAGTTCATGAGCTTGAACTGCTAATGCCTATTTTTGAATCATAAAAGTTCATGAAATTTGAACTGTTAATGTCAGTTTAATAATTATGAAAAGTTCATGAACTTCGAACTGCTAATGCCCAGTTTATTAATCATGAAAAGTTCATGAACTTTGAACTGTTAATGCACAGCTTATGAATTATAAAAATTCATGAACTTTCAACTATTAATGCACAGTTTATGAATAATGCAAAGTTCATGAACTTTGAACTGTTAAATCCTAGTTTAATAATCGTGAAGCATTCATGAACCTTGAACCGTTATTGCCCAGTTTCTAGAATCATGAAAAGTTCATTAACTTTGAATGAGGTTTCATGAATTTATATGATTTAAAGATGCCTGTATTTATCAACCTTTTTATTAATTATAAAATTTTTGAAACAAGCATCTGGAGTATGATTCAAATAACACATTGGAATTCAAGATGGCAAACAATCCATACCGTGAGTCTGATGATAAGTTCAATGAACGTCCACATGATAAGCAGTCAAATGGATTCAGAACTCTATTTGGTAATTGAAGATTGAAAGATGATTAAAAACAAATCTGTATTTGCAATTTCAAATGTTTAAAAGTTGTAGGAGTCCACCAATGAGATAGAAAACGCTCCATCATAAAACAGATGTACTTAAGGAGTTATTAGTAAAGCCAGGAATACAAAAGAGTTATGATAAAGTTGCGATTTGAATCTGCAGCATAGCAACGATTGTAAATGCCTATAATTAGGTAATTGATTAGATTGGTTTGATGGAAAGTTTTGCCCTTTTGTGGTAACAGCAATAATGTACATAGATAGTTCTACTTTTCCGTACGAAAGCAGCTAATTAAATGCTTGAACTCTAGGCTACCAATAATTATTGGCTGATGGTTCTGTACCTTTTGAGCCCAGCTGCTGCATCTGGTATGTCAGCGTCCTGCGGAATCTTACTTTCTTGTAGACGGTTCTTCAATGCATTGACTTTGCTGTCTAATATACACAAAGGCAGATTATATTAGGGATTATCTTGCAATGAACAAGAACACATTATTTCTCCTAAAAACCATACAGTGAAATCTATATATAACTGCCAGCTATAAGAGGTAGATAAATTGACCATTATAGACAGATGGACTTTATATACAGAATACAAAAGACTATTTTAGCCATTGAAAAAAGTTACCGCTATATACAGGTATCCACTGTCTAGAGGTGACCGTTATAACATGTTTGACTGTGCTATATTTCTGTAGTTTAAAATCACAACGTAATTGTTTGACTCACACATAATATGAAAATTGTATTTATTGACTTCGCGTAGTTTGAACCGTGTATGGGTTCTGTTACTATATTACCAATGCAATTACCAATGCATCCTCATTAATAATTGTTTCTGTAACATTAGTTGTGATAGAAGATGACTTTGGAAATAGTTGAATTTACGAGGCTAATTGGAGCAGGTTATGATAAATAAGAAATTTCCAACCAAGCATATTGTGTTTGCAAGGACCTGGCTATCACTGGCTACTGCTGATAAAAATGTTAAGAGATGATGCTAGTCAAAAACTTACTTATCAATTTTTTTAGTGAATCTACTTCTGATTTGTCTATCTTCAGGTCAATAGAAATCTGCTTTACATCAAGTTGATCTTTAAATGAATTCTCCTTGATTGACATCGGAAAAATAAGAAATAAACCACGTCAATGAACTATTATAGGTGTAATCAAGTAAGCACACTAGGCTTACTAGTGCACGACAATATAAATTTAGAGAAGGTGAGCAAAGGACATAAGCGAAGCAACGATATGGAACAGGTAACAGGGTTGGGAAGTGTTCTACTAACTCAAATGGCATAGTGAGTCACAGAAAAAGAGTTGGAAAATCAAGAGCTACTACGGGGAGTGGTTTTCAGTGTTTCACTTTTCTCACAGCACCTTGAATTTTAATAGAATGCTTTATAGCCTGTACATTTGTATAAGAATGTTATTCGATTATTTGATTTATTCAATTCTCAACGGTACCATGGAAGCTAATATGTATATCCCTGTGAAAGCAGTTCATGAATGTTGAATGACCAAATTTTCTTGTACTGTCCAAGAAAACGTTCATGAAAAACAGGGAATTTAATGTTCATGAACTCAACAATATTTTTGGCAGGTGATAGCCCCAAAATTAATGAATAGCCTATCTAGAATGCCTCTTATCACAAGTCAAGTTAAATAAACATTTTGACAATTTCGAACAGTAGGCCTAATAATAAATATTCAGCTATCTAACCTGGTTTGTAAGACCCAATTGCAAATTATCCATACTTTGTTTCAGGTCTGAGATACATGAATCAAGTTGCCATTGAGTAGCCAGTTTGTCAATGCTCATAACATCAGCTTTCTAGAAAAACTTTATCCATTAAATATCGAGAACATTTCAGTGTACTTATTTACATTTGCTAATCAATATGCATTATTAGCATCATCATCAATGTGGCCTTAGTGTAGCTATTAGAGCTATTTGGACCTTGACTTGAAGGTTTGTGGGGTTCAGTCCCAGATAGAAGCACAGTTACTTGGTGTCAGAAATGGAGATTGGCCATTAAATAAGGTTGAGCAAGGCCTGATTAATAAGCTGTTCTGTACATGTGTTGATCTTATTACGCTATAGTCAAAAATCAAAGATTGACTTATGAACGGCGTATGAAGCGGAATAAGAATGCCGTTGTAATTGGATTGTATTCAGGCGTTCACAGTTGCCCATACACGAACTCCTCACACATGAAAGGTTATTATAAAATATAACATAAAATAGCATAGTCTTGTAATTTGATTGGTTCGCTCATGTGTCTGGAAATTCTAAGATAAACAATTAAAACGTTTTCAAAAATTCTCATTTCGAAATCTGAAAACAAAAATTTGCCAGAGGCTCAAGGTTGGAGAGGAATAGGAAACTACAATGTCGGCTTTGTTAAAGATGTAATAAGAGGCTGTCAGTACGAGTGATCTTACAAAAGAAAAAAAATATTACCAATAAAATCGGTTTCTATTTAAGAAAGACTGACATTGAAGTCTTAATTCTATACAAGGGCATTGTACACAATAAAAGCAAACTCTGAAATTTGTTTTATTTTATGAAAGGGTTCCTACACACTTGCTAAATGTATGTACTCATATTTATTAAAGTAGGAAAAGTTGGAAGACACTCGAAAGACTCATAATTTGAACATTTCACTTGTGCTATACACAAACTTCATGAAGTGTCCATGAGAGGTTCATCCTTATAAACAGTTTAGGAACAATACATGTACAGCTCATAAACGTTAAAAGTTCATAAACGTTGAAAATACTATATTTCATGACCTGTTTTCACAGGGCGTAACACAGATGGCATACTATCTTACTTTGAGTAATTCATCTTCTAATCCTTTGTTATCAGCCTTTGTTACTTTTAATTCATTGACATCATCAGAGAAACCCTATTGTAAACATAACAGCTGAATAACAAATACAGTATTGAAAAAGAGTTCACATTTGTATGACTTGATATTGTCTGCCTTCATCTAGCACTAACAATTGAATCAATTAGTGATAATTGAATCAAAGGTCAAATTACAGTGAAACAAGTATATAACAGCCAGCTAGGAGAGGTAGATAAATTGATCACTATATGCAGGTAGCCTTTAAATGCAGGGTTTATTGAATAGAAAATACTATTTTAGATTTGGCAAGAGTGACCATCATAGACAAGTGGCCGCTATAACAGGTTTTACTGTAGTAATATTTATTTACATCCAGCAGATGCATAGTTATTTTGTTTTAGCATAGATATCAAATTCCTATAAGTAGCTAACAATAATTATCATTGCTATAAATGTATGTCCTTATTCGAATTGATACAATTATATCTTTATTAAGTGAATGCTAGTAACACTGGTTTACCAATTTTTTTTTTGTAATAACTTCCACATCTATTAACCTATATACATTATTGTACTAGAAAAAAAAATGAAGTTCATGAACTGATTTTGTAGATATATTTGTAATATTTATTATACTCACCTGAATTGACAATTTTAACCCTTCCAAGTTTTCCATTGTATCATTTGCTGATGTTGTTAACTGACCAATGAGCAATGCATGCCTACCAACAGTATCTTTCAAATTAGAATTAGTAGCTAACTACAAATAAAGAAGATAATAATTAGTCAATGAATTAAAGAACGAAACATGTTTTATACCAATTGAGTTGATCATAATTTATGCAACCATACTTCCAATTGCGCAATCTTCAAATCATTTACAGTATTTTCCAATCCATCAATGGTTCCATTCAATTCATTGAACTGATCTAGGTAAAAAAACCAATACCATGACTTAAATTGTCCCTTCTTCAAGAACAATGATTAGCACACACACACGCATAAATATTGAAGGTGCACACAAAACACTGTAAATAGCCTACCTTTCGACGCTAAATCTTCTAGATCAGATGCTTCAAGTTTGGATGATATTAGATCCTATGATATACAGTAATATCACATATACTGCATTCAAACCCAGTTATTAATATCCCTTTTCACCTCCCACCTTGCATATTTTCCTTTCTTCACACCAACTCTCGTATTGATACCTCACTTAGATGTTCTATTTTTCAAATGTACCAACAGAGGTGGAATGTTAAGCAAGTTCAAATGTATATGTATAATATAAAGACTAAACATCTCTCTACGAATTTCTCTATGAATTCAATAAGATTCTACAAGGAATGGAATGTTGCAGAACTCTGGGGAGCTTGATTGGCAATACACGAGTAAAAGTAAAGTCGAACTGGCCCAATATCCCCCTCAGGTACAGATGAAAAGTGGGACATTAAGTGAGGTGGGATATAAAGCAAGGTAGGAATATGAGAGTTGGTATGGAAAATGGAAATAAATTTTATGTGGGGATATTAAGCAAGGTGGAATATTAAAAGAGGGGATATTAACCTAGTTCGACTGTATCATACATATATGTTCTACATGAACCAATTACTTATCATAAGTACGCAATGGTACCTTCAACAGCTTCAGTTCAGCTTCTAGAGCTTCATGGCATCCAGGCAATTTGCCCAAAGATTCAAGCATGGCCCATGTTTCTTTGTCGGCCTCTTTTGATTTTAAATGTGATGCACTAGATGATTCAACTGATGGATACAATGCATGCTTGAGTTCTTTCCAAGTAATACATTTGGTCACAGATGCCTTTAGTTGATCATTAAGATTATCCATTTGTTTCTGTAATTGAAACAAAACAAGAAATGGACATTAATTACTAGTGATGATTCGCTTGTACTGTTGGGTTTAAATAGACAAAGTTATGAGCATCAATGAACATTTTATAAAAATTGGGCCATTCATGAACTGTTTTCACAAAAGTTTTGACAGTTTCACATATTTTGTTTCAAATTTGTAATGATATGTAACACCTAGGCTTAGCACAGCATGATATGTAATGTTTGAATACGAATAAATCAGTCTTGAGTTGAACTTCTCACATGGCGCAGTTGATTTTATACGAACCGAATTTTATGTTAAAGTAACTGACTATTACTCTTATCTAACTGCTTAGCAGTCTATTATACAAACAGTATGCCACTACCAACAAAGGCGGACTTGGAGCTCGAGAACGGTGAGTTGCGTAGACAGCTTGAAGAGAGCCTTCATGGCAACGACACAGACTCAAACGTTTCTAGTACAGGTGCAAGCAGTGCTCCAATTCAAGTCGACCCCATGGTAAACTTAATACAAATAATGATGGAACAGCAACAGTAGCAGCAAACGCAATTTGCTGCACTAATGGAAAAGATTATTACGCCGCAAGAGTCTCCTCTATC
Source organism: Haliclystus octoradiatus (assembly GCA_916610825.1). Lineage (NCBI taxonomy): Eukaryota > Metazoa > Cnidaria > Staurozoa > Stauromedusae > Haliclystidae > Haliclystus > Haliclystus octoradiatus. The sequence goes on from OU744449.1 coordinate 17,101,707, forward strand.
CAATCTCGGTAGAAGCACGATCGAACGCTATGTCTCGTCTGTAGCGCCGAAAATCACAGCAAAACCACCACCGATGTTGGAAAGCGATACGACCTATCATCAATTCAAACAGTGGCTGAAAAGTTTGGATAACTACTATCAATTGGTAAACTTGAAAGAGCAAGGCTACACACAACAAGTCGCCGTATTCCGAAGTTTCTGCACACCGGCGATGCTTGACAAAATGACCTTCTCTATGGCCATTCCCGAAGACAACACGAGCACCCTCGCAGCCATAATAACAGCCATCAACAATTTCTTGAAAGCCAAACTGAACGTGGCCTTGGATCGCTTGAAAGTCGTTCAAAGACACCAAGAAGACAATGAGACATTTGATGATTACTACACAGACTTGTGCGTAAAAGCAGCCAACGCAGACCTTAGAAGTATGACCCACGACGATTGGATCGCTACCCTTATCACTATCGGTATTAACAGCAACGATACAAGACAAAAGCTATTGGCAAGGAGCCCTACTCCTACCTTACAAGAAACGCTGACAATATGTAGGAATGAAGAAAAGGGCACGATAGGTAGCCAATCACTGCGTTATCCAGCCTCGACAATAGCGGCTACAAATGGATCAACACCGACCACAAAACAGCATAACAAAGACGAAGTAAATGCAAAAATGTGTGGAAATTGCGGATATCCGCACTACTCAGGCAAAGACTGTCCCGCTAAAGGAAAAGAATGCAACAACTGCCAAAAAATTGGCCATTTCGCGAAGGTATGCCGTTCAAAGACAGCAAGCAAAACTTCTGGTGATCAACACGACTCTGTGAAATCGTTATCTTTATCATAAAGTTCGCTAACCATCTCGTCGTGTCAACAAAACACAGATCCGACTATCAAGATTGACGTGTGTAATTCACGCACTGCAAGCTATTTGGGCACGTGTGACATCATTCCAGACACTGGGGCTCAAGGTTCAGTCATGAGCGCATCACTGTTATCACAGCTAGGTTTAACACGCAAAGATTTAAAAGTATACACCACGCCTACTATATCTGGGATCGAAGGTTCACCCCTTCGCGTAGTTGGTCACGTCACAGTAGACTTAAAGCTGTCAGGCAAAATAGCTTCAAAGAAAATATATATTTGTAACAATATTAAGAAGTTTTACTTATCGTTGACAGCATGTCGGAAATTGAACATTGTCCATACAACTTTCCCACAGCCTTTAGCTCAGACTATTTCTGCCACATCGACCAGTAACCATGGAAACAGAGATTACCCGATCAAACCGACAGAAAAGGAAATCGAAATCATCAAAAATGAACTGCTGGACGAATTCAAAGATGTCTTTTGCTCAGAGGATGAACTAAAGCCGATGAACTGTGAGCCAATGAAGATAGACTTGAAACCAGATGCTAAACCATATGCAATATACAATGCTCGCCCGATTCTATACGTATACCGTGATGAAGCTAAAACAATGATTGATGAATTGGTAGCTAAAAAGATCTACGAGCCGGTTTGTGACCGTCCAATCGATTGGTGTCATCCGCTAGTTGTGATACCGAAACCTAATGGCAAGTTACGATTATGCGTAGACTTAAAACACCTGAACGATCAAGTCAGACGTCCCGTTCACCCTATGAAGACACCAAGAGAGGCAGTCTCTGGAATATCATCACGCGCACAGTATTTCACGACAATGGATGCTAAACACGGGTATTGGCAACTTGAACTAGACGAATCAGCTCGAGATTTAACATGTTTTATGACGCCTTGGGGACGTTACATTCATTTGCGCTCTCCAATGGGTTTCATAGCATCAGGTGACGCCTATAATTTAAGAGGCGACATTGCATTAGCTGGGCTACAACATGTACACAAAGTGGTAGATGACATATTAGCTGACGATGAAAACTTTCGTGAACACATCTTACGGGTCCGTAGCATTCTAGAGCGATGTCGTACTCACAAAATCACTTTGAATGCAGATAAATTTAATTTTGCTAAAGCCAATGTACGATTTGCAGGTTACAACTTATCTAGAGATGGAATTGCCACCGATCCGAAGAAATCGGATGCAATCCGGTTATTTCCGCAACCGACGTCTCGAACACAATTACCTTCATTCATGGGTTTGGTTAATCAATTGGGTCAATTTACACCTCACATCAGTAGCGCTGCGACTCCACTTCGTGAATTATTGAAACCATCATTTGACTATATATGGACCACTGAACATACCGCCGCTTTTAATAGACTCAAAGATTTACTTGTTAGTACACCTATTCTAGCATCCTTTGACTTGACTGCAGAAACTGTTCTAGAAACGGACGCATCTCGTTTAGGTGGTTTGGGATATGTACTAATGCAAAAACATGGATCAGATTGGCGATTAATCCAATGTGGCTCTCGATTTTTATCAGATCCAGAAACAAGATACCCGACGATTGAACTTGAGTGTCTAGCTATCGCCTGGGCCGTACGAAAATGTCACCTCTATCTAAGTGGCTTATCTGGCTTTACAATAGCTACCGACCACCGACCATTGATACCGATCATGAACGTCTCCACATTCGATCAAATCACAAATGCTCGTCTGCTACGATTCAAACTGGCACTAAGCAGCTATCAATTTCACACCACATGGCAAAAGGGAAGCATACATTACATTCCTGATGCACTATCAAGAGCACCGCTGCCACTCGATGAGCTCTCTCATGAATTAGCGAACTGTGAACCAGATACTCACCTTCATCATGAAGCCGTCATCAACATAGCAATAATCGCGCTCAATGAACAACAAGACAATAAATATGAAGATGATACTCTTAAACATTTACGGCAATCAGCACAAGGTGACCAGGAATACCAGCATTTACTAAATGCAATTGAGAATGGTCAACCAACTGAACACACCACATCATACAGTAAAATATTCCAAGAACTATCGACCGACGATGGCCTTATACTATTTGGTACACGTTTAATCATACCAAAGATTCTGCGCAAGGAAATATTATCTAAGCTTCATGACTCGCATCAAGGGATAGAGAGAACGAAACGGAGAGCTCGTCAAGCCGTCTATTGGCCGGGTATCAACGCTGACATCAAAAACTGCGTAGAGAATTGTGACCAATGTTAGCAGAGACTACAAAGTTTACCGCGTGAACCAATGCAGTATGATATCCTGCCTTTAAAAGGGTATTCGAAAGTGTGTCGTCTGATTTATTCAGCCACTCCGGAAGCACGTACATGGTATACGCTGACCGCCTATCCGGCTTTCCGTTCGTAACACAATGGCGAAGTGACCCAACGGCATCAGATGTTATCAAAATTGTGTGCAAATACTTTGTGCTGACTGGAGTGCCTGTAGAAATGAGAACAGACGGTGGCCCGCAATTCAAAGCCAAAGCGTTTAATGATTTTTTGACCAGATGGGGAGTCCGATGGAATCCGTCTACTCCGCACTATCCGCAATCAAACGGCCACACCAAAGGTGCTGTCAAGTCCATCAAAAGTTTGGTTGTCAAACAGCCAAACGGCGATATAACATCAGAGAATTTTTTACATGGCCTGTTAGAGCTACGAAACACGCCCAGAGCTGATGGCAGATCCCCATCTCAAATTTTATATGGCCACCAACTCCGTTCCAAAGTCCCTGCACATTATTCAGCATTTGCCAAAATCTGGCAAGAAGCCGCCGAGGATGCAGAGTTGAAGATATGAAAGTATTACAAAAGTTTTATTATGATCGCACCGCCCAGATTTTGCCACGGTTAAACATCGGAGACACGACCATAATACAAGACCCTCGAACCAAGAGATGGACGGAAAAGGGAATCGTTATTGGCATCGGACAGAATCGAGACTATCACGTCAAACGACCGTCTGGTCGCTTGTACTGGCGTAATCGCCGATTTTTAAGACGAATTAAACAAACCAATGCCGATCAACCAACAACATCAACTGACCTTGATGAGCCACCGTCAACTGACACGAACAAAGAAACCAAAGCAACATTACGTAGAAGTACGCGACTGACTAAACCGGTTAACTGCTACGGACAGTAAACCTCAACGGACTTGAAATGGACTTATAACTCATAACAATTTAAATCTAATTTCTTTCTATTTGATCTAAAAGTATATAATAATTTCTATTTGTTTTTGTGCTTACGTAAAAACGTATTGTTAAAGTTGAAATAGAAGTTAGGATACCTCCTTTCAACTAGAGGGAGGTGTGATGATATGTAACACCTAGGCTTAGCACAGCATGATATGTAATGTTTGAATACGAATAAATCAGTCTTGAGTTGAACTTCTCACAAAATTCTCATTAAAGGCAGTCAAGAACATTTTTCTTAAAATGCAAATGATTCAAAAATATTTCATAATACTTTGAAATACATACATTTAACATATTCCGAAATATCAAAATCTCATCAAACTCAGTAAGCTAAAACTCACTTGCCTCAGAGGCTTGTGATATCTTTTTAACGCTTTTCACTTGTGTCTTCCAACTTTTTCTCTTTTATAGTAAATATGAATACAAACATGGCAAATGTGTGCCCAGGGATGAATTTAGTTGTAAGCTGAACAAGGAAGTTCCTTTAGTGCTTTAGACCCTAAGAAAAAGTAGGCCTTTTCAAAATTGAACCAAATTATATCACATAAAGAAAATGGATGACATATAACTGATTTTTATTTTGTATATTACTTTAACGGCATTACCATAAACATAAAATATATCAAAGCTTTCATAATACCGGTAGGATTTAAAATTAGCAAAGGAATTTTTTGGAGATGTGCTTAAGGCCTCAAAAAGTGTCACGCCAGAGATTCGCATTGGGTATTTATCATCATTGTTTTTAGGGAAAACAGCTACTCTGCTACATTTTGATACCACTCTGCATCAGATCACGTCAGAATCGTAACTTCATCATATTTGATTAAATCAATAGTAGGGCCTACCATTTTCTCTTCCATGTTCATCATTCTTGAAGTATTATCTAGAACAAAGAAGAAAATCTAACTAAAACTGAAGGATGAAACTGAATTCCCCTTTCTTATTTCTTTGTATCGATGACTGATGATGAAAAGCTTACAAATGAAGGGATTATAATATCCCCATTGAAAAAGAATTAATGAATTTGTAAACAGTTCATGGACAATTCATGAACAATTCATGCACAGTTTAGAAACAATTAATAAACATTTCATGAGAATTTCCGTCTGGGTTCATAAAAAACAGTCCATGAAGAACAGTCACGAACAGTTCATGAACCAGTTAATTAACGTGAAATTGCCCAACTTCCACAACTACTTCATTAACATGTCATGAATAAATCATGAAAAGTTCATGAACATTTAGGTAATTTCACATTCATGAACTCATGAATTTTTAACAGGGGTTGTACTCAAATATCTAGATAAATTGACCAATATGGACATGTGACCTATATTTTTATAAGTAGGGCAGACTGTACAGGTGAGTTAAAGAAAAATCAAGAGTTTAAAGAATTATATAGTGTATCAACATGGGTGTTCTTGATCCTGATAGCATTTCATTAACACGACAATCATTGTCATATCTAACATTAAAATTTACAATATCACAACATATTTGAAGATTAATTTTGAGGAGAGCTTTTACTAATGTTCATAAATCCTAATGCTGCTGTCTGAATACCATACCTTGCCGTTTCTCAATTTCATTTATCCTCTCTTCAAAAGATTTGATTGTATCAATACTCTCACTCAGCTAGAATTAATGAATGGAGTAATCAACACAAACAAATCATGTGTGTGTTAATTTATATCTAGAGTAGAGAGAGACTATCGATGACTCATGACTGAACCACCGAAACAATATTCAAACATAGGCCTACTGGTAAACTATATAATGTCAATTTTCTGTCTCTAAGGAAGAGAGCTTTTATTCAATCACCTCATGAACTGTTTATCAACGGTCTATGAACAGTTTATAAACGTTAACTGGTCTGATTTAAAATAACAGTTCATGAAAATAATCTGATTTAATGTTCATATATTGATTCACAAAGTTTCAAAGGGAAATCAACAAAATCTTGACGTTCATATTTTTTTCTAAATTTGAAGAGTATAAACTGCATAATTCTATCGCGCACAATGACACTGTGTATCTGAAGAAAGAAATATTTTGTGTGTCTCAAGCAAATAAATACACTCCTGTGAAAACAGTTCATGAACATTTTATGTTGTGTTAATGAACAATTCATGAACAGCTCATGAACTCAACTTTTTTTTTCGTAAGAGCCTATCAAATTTCTGCTTTATAACATAATTGCAAATTGTGCCAACCCCATTCGAAACTCATTACCAGAATCCATTGGTATTGCACCATTTTATGTATTCAAATAAATAATTAGCTATTGATTAAATGTTTTTTTTGTATGTTCAAGATAATGATTATGATTATGTTTATGATTCTCATGAATTATCCATAAGCATGATGGTGAACTTTTAACGAATCGTTGATAAACATTTCATGAACTATAAAACCAGTTCAAAAAAGTTTATGAACCTCAACTGACAGTTGTCAAAAAGAATGTATAATACACTTACCATAATAGAATTTTCTATATTTTTGATTTTCATCTCCTTTAGATCAAAACATGCTTCATTTGTACGCTGGAGTAATTTGTCAATTGTAGCACCAACCTTATAATTAGGAATGTGATACAAATGAATTTGAGATGAAATAAAAATTAGAATATTTCCAAATCAGATCAAGTGAATCCTCTAAATTAGTGCCAATGACATGTCCCCAAATTAGTGCAGAATAAATCATTTTTAAGGCATCAAAACATCTTTCACTCAAAATTTAAAAATCAAACATTGCTATCATACCAAGATGAACATGCAGCTTTATTATCTGCGAAAACCTCAACATCTGGTATTAGAGGCAAATATAAATTTATTTGAATATGCTTGTCCTCTTGTCACAATTGTTTGCATCTGTGGCAGACGGATGCTTATGAATTTTGATGAGATGTTCACATTGGATGTGTCTGGAACACTGCACATAAGAACCAACACAAAAACCATGGAAATGCCATGAAAGTTTTGTGAAAATGTAAAAATCGCAAATTTTTGAAGCCATGAAAGGTTTGAAAAAAATGTCAAAAACATCCATATTAACATGCAGAATTGAGGGACGTGATGGAACGACGTTACCGGTAGGGTGGAACCAGAATCTCAACGACAACTCCTCTGACGTGTGGCTATTTGTAATAAATATTTGAAAAAATAATTGAAAAAGTACCCAAAATTTTCCTGACAGTCAAAAACATTTTCATTAACGAGGGGACTGAGTAGTCCCCTCTTGTGCCACCCACCCCTGAATTCATCTACTCAAAGGTTTCTCCCATTGATAGAGCGCCCGAAGGGATGCTGACCAGCAGAGACAGGGGACTTCTACAGGACACACTACTGATCTTTCATATCAATGAAAGACTCTAGATAAAGGTCAAACTCATAGTAATATCTACTATCTATTTATTTACGCGCTGTATGTAAACACTTATTTTGTCGTCAACTAACTCACGATCTTACTCATTATGTAGTACAATATTACATCTAAATTTTCACCTCTTGAATGTTTCTTCGGTTTGTCTGAACGTTGTCTTTTGTTTCTATAGCACACAGGAGCCTTTCAACAGAAAGATGGCGGACAGTGGTTGATTGTGACTGCGATTCAGCTACAATTTCCTCTGTTGTTGGTAAGCTTTCTAGTTTACTAAGACGATTTTCAATTGATGTTACTTTATCCCGAATGATCAAATCATCATCCAGTTGATTATTGTTGTCATTAATACTGGTAGGGCTGGTAGGGTAAACTATCATTTTCAATTCGTCTAGTTTGACTTTACTATTCTCTATTCCTATCGTAGATACCATTTTTGATAGAAATACATACAATGCTTGTGCGTTAATCGTTTGTGGTTTGATGGCATCGTCGAGCAACTCACTGAGTGTCACTCCGTTATCGTCATCCATTAAATCGAAATGAACAGCAGCCTTTCGTCAGAGTCAGTCAGAGAGTGTGAAAGGGCATAGCGATTCAACATATATATCTGTATCTGACAATGTCAACATTTAACATTATAGAACAGGTTACTACGCAACGATAAACAAATCAATGCGACAAAAGCGTCAAGGTCTACTTCATATAGATTATGCATATTAATTTTTCCTCATTTCTGTGCCAACGGCCTTGAGAGTTCAGCCACTTGATTGAGCTTACAATTCAGAGCAATGTTGCATTCCAGCCAATGCAGCTAACTGCAGCTGAGCTCCGATAGTGTTTGAATCTATCTGGGAAGTGCAAAAATCACTGTCTTTTGGTTATCATGTGAATACGCAGGCGCAACTCAAAACATGCCTAGTCAATGGTCAAAACATGGCGGAAGATACAAATTGGTTTTGGTTGCAGAAGTTACCGCTCAAATTGAGAGAAAGGCTTTTGCCATTCCAGAAGGAAGGAATAGACTTTGGCATAAAAAAAAATGGAAGGTAAGTTTAATATTCAAAATGTTTGAATGTGTCTGATTACTTGACTTATTTGAACCACAATCATTTAGAAGTGTGAACTTTGGATGAGCGAACTTAGCCTAATAAGTATGTAGGCCTAGATAGTTAGTGGCGTTGCTATCTAGACCTACTACATAATTTCTCTTCACATGCTGAGCATAGACTAAATAACAGGCCAACCCATGTCTAGCGAGTACTTTTGTAGCTATAGCACTGCGGCTGGCTTCCATTGAGCGGTTCAGCAGGCTACATGATTAGCCTAGTAAATTAATAATCTGCCCATTCAAGCTGCGGCTGACCTTAATAAATGGAATATGATGCAAGTGTAGAGACTTGTATGACAATTTATTTATTATGTGTTAACTCTACAAAGGTTGACATAGAAAGAGGGCGATTACATATTACAGTGATTATTTACATGTAGAGAAAGACTGATACAAACGGAAGTTACAATATATATAAACCACTATACAAGCAATGCTGCAAGCTATGTATCATATGGCATGTTTAGGGCAGACTGGCTGGCTCTATAACATTAAATAAAAGTCTAACTATAGGCTAGGATCAAAACAGCAGAAAGAGACTGTAATGATAATGCGTTATTGTTTCATACGTATACATGAAAGTGAGACTCCATAAAGGAGGCTAGGTCTTGTATAAATAGCGCTGTATATCTAATATTGAGTTAATGTACTTAATCCATGTGTTGGTGTTGAGTTGTTCCATGTGTTGGACGAAAGTTGATAGTTGATTGTATTATACATATTACTTTTACTTATCAAGTGTCATTTTCTGAGTTATATTACTACAAGCTAACGGGCCATGTCAGTAACTTCTACTGTTAGTTCTACAACAATTACTTCTACTATATCATCTGGTAGTGTTTCTTCAAGATCAACTCCTGTTCGTGAGACTAGTTTTTCAATTAGTCAGTCTCGTTCGTCAATGGCTGGAAAATTGAAGTTAACAGACGTAATAAGTCCATATAATGGTGAAGGAGATGCCGCAGAATGGTGGGCCAGATTCGAGGCAATTGCTACGCTAAAAGGATATTCAGAAATTGACAAAGTGTTGAGTGTACCTTTATTGTTACGTGGGCCAGCATTTTTAGTATACAATGAAATGCCTGTTATTAAAAAGAATATACTAAAAGACGTTAAAGAGGTTATATTTACTGCTTTTTCGTTATCAAAGTTTGCTGCGTTTGATCGTTTAAAATTACGTGTGTTAAAAGAAAATGAAAATGTAGATTGCTATTTTGCTGACGTCAAACGGTTGTGTACCTTGGCAGGCATATCGTGCCCTGGAGTGATTTTTGTTACCGGATTGCCTGAGGACGTCGGCTTACAGTTAAGATCAATGGTTAATGCGTCGGATGCAGAGTTAATAACTAAAGCACGTGTATTGCTTGAGGCACGTGGCGTGGACAATATTGTTCCTGTTAATATATCGGCGGCTAAGCGTTATAATAATACGAATAATCCTGTCAACAACGCTGAAAGAATGGAACTACGTACGTGTTACGCATGCCGCACTAAAGGGCATATTGCTAAAGACTGTCAAAACCGTACAAATAGACCGCGTGTATCGAAATGTGTATGGTGTGGTGACAATGGTCACATGGCTTATGAATGCCCTAAGTTTCAGGGAAACGGACAGCGGACCGTAGTAGCTTCTGTGGATACTACCGCGGTCCAAAACCAATAAATACATTGCCAATGTGTGATCTTAGTGTAAATGGAATTTTAGTTAAATGTTTGATAGATACTGGATGCTCGTGGACCGTAATTTCACGTCGCTTAGCAACGGGTATGTGTTCACGTAATTCTTTTATTACAATTACTATGATGGACGGTAGTACAGTTAAAGTAGAAGGAGAGGTAAATGTTACATTGGAGAGAAATGGAAAATCTGTTGTGAGAAATTGTTTAATTGTTGAAAAGATGTTAACTGGTATAGACGTAATTCTTGGAATGGATGTGATCACTATGTTTGGAGGTTTATCTATCTCGGCTACTGGGCAACCTGAATTTTGTTCGGTGTCAACAGTACCTTCTTGTAATACTATTGAGAAAAAGGATATAGTTGTTGAAGATGATAATTTCACAGCAAGTTTTAATGGTGAAAGTTGGAGAGTGTCCTGGTTGTGGAAAGATGGTAAGGCACCGAATATATTAAAAAATTGTATACCCTCTTATTATATGAATGATGCCACTAGACAAGAATTTAATAAAAAGTTAGACGAATGGATAGATAAGGGGTACTTGATTCAATATGATGCTGCCAAATTTGGTGAGGCAAAAGGTTTAATACCTATGTTTAGCGTTCGGCAAGAAAGTAAAAACAAGGTTAGACCCATATTTGATTTCCGTGAATTAAATCAATACGTAGATGTATTTATGGCTAAAAGTGATGTATGCTTAGATAAATTACGTAAATGGCGACAAATAGGGATCAATTGTGCTATGATTGATCTGAAAGATGCGTATCTTCAGTTGAATGTCGACGATAAACTTTGGCCATATCAAACTATTAGTTACAAATCAAAATTATGGTGTCTAACGAGAGTGGGTTTTGGGTTAAATATTGCCCCAATGGTTATGACAACGATTTTACAGTATATATTGAAATGTGATGAATTAATTTATAATGGAACAGATTCTTATGTAGATGATATTATTGTTAATACGGATATTGTATCTCCGGAATATGTACGCGAGCATTTACGTAAATATGGCTTAATTGCTAAGCCTACAGAATTGCTAAGTAAGAATGTACCTACTCGAATTCTTGGATTAAATGTTAGTAAAAATGAAGATATCTTGTTATGGAAGCGATCAGATATAATTTCAACTGACGATATAGATTTTTCATCATTAACTAAGAGACAATTATTTTCTATTTGTGGTAAATTAATTGGTATATACCCTGTTTGTGGATGGTTAAGAGTAAATTGTAGTTTTATCAAAAGAGCTACAAACAATGTTGATTGGGATATTAATGTATCACCGAATGTTGTTATTATGTTAAAGGATGTTTTTGAAAGATTAAAAAAGACTCAACCAGTTCAGGGAAAATGGAATGTATCCCATAATGGTGAAGGTACAGTTTGGTGTGATGCCAGCTCTATAGCCACTGGTGTGTGTATTCAAGTAAACGGAGATACCATTGAAGACGCCTCTTGGTTACGAAAAGATGCAGCTCATATTAATTTAGCAGAATTGGAGTCTGTAATCAAGGGCTTAAATCTTGCTATTGTGTGGTCATTAAAACGTATTAAAATTAAAACTGATTGATCTACTGTACATGGATGGGTACGTGATGTGTTAACCAGCCGACAACGAGTTAAAACCAAGGCTGTAAGTGAACTTCTTATTCGACGAAGATTAGAATTAATTGAATCTCTTGTGAGAGAATATAATTTAGAATTGTCTATTGATTTAGTTAAAACAAATGAAAATTTGGCTGATATTCTTACTCGCGTACCGACTACTTGGTTAAAATTAGGGAACAGTACCAATTTAGATAGTATAAATGTATGTTCTGCAACTGTGTCAACGTCTGAACGTTCTACTGTAGAAGATGCTCATCGTTTAATTCATGGCGGATATAAACAAACGAAATGGTTACTGGATGAAATGAATGTTGTTAATGTACCTAGAAATTTAATTAAAGATGTGATATCAAAATGTGAAGAATGCCAGTCAGTAGACCCGTCTGGCGTGAAACCTATTGAAAAAGGACATTTGACAGTTACAGAAAATTGGAAACGGCTAAGTGTAGATGTCACAAAGTACAAACATGAAAAGTTTCTTACTATTGTTGATTGCGGCCCTTCACGGTTTGCCATATGGCGAAAAATTCGAAGTGAAGGCGATGCTGATATTATAGCACAACTTAGTAATATATTCAGTGAACGAGGTCCTCCTCAAGAATTATTGTTAGATAATTATTCATCTTTTAAATCCACAAAAATGAAACAGTTCTGCGTTAATTGGAATGTACGTTTAAATCCAAGAGCTGCGTATAAAGCAAGTGGTAACGGTATAGTCGAAAGGAATCACCGTACGGTAAAATCACGCGCAGAAAAAACAGGGAATGGAGTTTTAGATGCTGTTTACTGGTATAATAATGTTCCAACTTGTAAAAATACTAGTATGTCTCCTGCAAGGATTATTTATTCTTATATTCCCCGGTTGAAAGTTATTGCTCCGCCAAATGAACAATCCGAAGTGTATGATAATGTGTATGAAAAAGATGATCTTGTTTGGGTGAAACCTGATAATAGCGTTAAATGTACAACGAAATGGAAAGAAGGAATAGTAATTAAACAAATATCTCGTTATAAAGTTGACGTTAGTATAAATGGGATTATTAACCCTAGACATGTTTATCATTTGAGAAAGCGTACTGTTAATGAGAATGAAATGAATGATGATGCTAGTAACAGTACTGATATTATTAACGATAATGTTGCATCTGAATGTTCTGATTCAGAGTCGTCTTTAGATACTGATAATAGTGAATTAGAATTACCAACTGGTAATATTAACAATGATACTTCTATCCGACGATATCCGTCTCGTTTACGACGACCGCCCGCATGGCAACATGAGTATTATGTTTAGATTTAAGTTTTTTGTTATATACATTGTATAACTTACTGTTTTCTGAATTTATTTTAGCTAGAGTTTTTTAGCATATGTTTTGTATATATTTTGTTTGATGAGATTTAGATATCTAGGGGAAGTGTAATGATAATGCGTTATTGTTTCATACGTATACATGAAAGTGAGACTCCATAAAGGAGGCTAGGTCTTGTATAAATAGCGCTGTATATCTAATATTGAGTTAATGTACTTAATCCATGTGTTGGTGTTGAGTTGTTCCATGTGTTGGACGAAAGTTGATAGTTGATTATATTATACATATTACTTTTACTTATCAAGTGTCATTTTCTGAGTTATATTACTACAGAGACAGATCAAAATCATAGGGTTTAGTAGTAGTATAGACAGTCACATTATAGGAATGTGCCGTCCCTCTTACGCCTTACATATTTGCTACACAAAGAACGCCACAAAACACGGTCAGACATAGCTGACAAAGAAACTTTTAAATAACACAATTCACGATACAAAACATTATGAAAAGATGCTACTCTCCCATAGCCCTGTCGAAGCATCTCCTTTGGTTGCCAATGAAGGATGTCATGCAGCGGTTGAGGGGCATACGTCTTTGATCTTTCGATGTGACCTAAAAAAGACATCTGACGTTGGTGAGCAATAGACAAATTCGGCTAAGAATCCAAGGTATGGTCACATGATCTGAAATAGGTGTTTACAGTTGAACGAATGAATGGTTGAATGCGGTCGCACATACTTTTCTGCAGTTTCATAAAGCTTGTAAATTCGTATTACTGTATTTGAAGATTAATTTGATTTATAGATTCAAAAAGTTGCTTCTGTGCCTCGTTGTTTACTCAACATTGTTGCTGGCGTGTTTCATGTCTTATTTATGCCCCTGGGAGAAAAGTTACAAGGATTAGAAGACAGAACGTTTTCGCTGCCAGATTAGTCAAATTGTACCGGTTGACATATTACTTTTTGGAAATATTACTATGTATAAATACTGGAGCAATGCACTGAATGTGAAGAATCACATTCTTTGCTCTTTTTCAATGATGACAGCGAAGGAAAAACGTATTTCAAAGCTGGCGCCGTTTTCTTGCTCGTTTTCTTTCTATGAAGACTGACGATCAAACATGAGCTTTATATTATGGAAGAAGTATTATACTAGCAGAAAAATAGTATATCTCATGACAATTAATGCAAAATATATCTATGATGTATTTTATAATAGCCTGTACAGTATGCTTAGCCGTCCAACAAACTCTGAGTATCAAGAAGTTTAGAATTGCAAACTGTCTGGCCGTATTCAGAAATGCGAAGTTCTCTTGCTAATTTTGCTCATGTATTTTAGTCTTACTAAAGATGGTGTAGTTATTATATGGCTATATATATTTCACAAAGTATGTTTTTGTTGCTCTATCCTCTTGTACACAGTACCAACAATGAAGTTAACATCTGTGTTTGTTCTTGGGAATGATGTAAATATGAAGCAATCCCACTATCAATGGTAATCATGCTCGAATGTAACTCCAATTTTACTTAAAAACTTCCTAAAAACTTAAAAACTTTGATAGACTGCAGACATGTTCTATGACTATGGTTTATGAATTTTTGTTTACTCAATGTTTGTAGATCTTCAGCTTCTAAACAATATTTGCTTTGAATATTTGAATGTATGGGTCTGTTCTATGATGATAATTGTAATGCTGATGTAAACATTTTTGCTGCTACCATCTTCTTAACTTCAGTAGTGATTGTAGTTGCTGTCGTAGCACCCGCTTTGCCCTTGTGGCAATGTAGTTGGCAGCCTGCAATAAAATTGTATCCTCTCTGGCTCACTGTTGCTCTGTAATGCATTGACTTGTTTCTTACGCTACAAGTCCATACCCGGTTTCCAATCTTCCGTTGTACCTTTATGGTGTAGGTATAGCCATGGCTGTCATTTAACATGTCTCTACCTTGTTTTGACCCATGCGGTACAACAGTATACGTTGGCATGTTGTTGTCTTCTGAATCACCTGACAAAATTGTGGGGCTCATCTTGTAGCGAACTTTCTTCTTGAACAAATGGATTTTCGAAGCTGATCTGAGATACTCTGCTACTTTCTGCAACAGGATCAACTGGTTCTCCAACTGGTTCTGGATCATCCATTTTACAGAACATACATTTCCATTGAATTGTACTTTCATCACATACTGCTCGTTGATATTCTTCACACGTTATTCCAGTACCACAAGTGGGATGCTGCCAACACTCACGATTATCACAGCAGGTTGTTTCTTGCCCTTTCCTAACCTCTGCGTTACGTTTAATGCAAAGCTCTGCCATCGTATAAAATGTAGAATGTTGATAGTTGAGCTATAAATTTGATGCGTATAGCTGGCTTAATTCTAAGTAGAATGATTTACAGAACACTTGCATCCTTTTTACATTTTTATATCCCAATGCAGTGCATGTTCCTACTAAGTAACAAAATGCTATTGTTGCTTTAGGAGTAGATGTGCAATTGTTAGTCTGTATTTTGTTGATGCCGCCGTTATTCCAATTGTAACGTAACATAATGGTATTGTTGCTGTAGGAGCGGGTGTGCGATTGTTAATGTGTAGGGGTTGATCCCGCCGATTTTCCTATTGGGAAAGGAAGACATCTCCTGGCATTTCAATATATTTATACAGTATACTACAGGCAATGATAAACGTAATGTGTGTTGAGCTGTGTTTGTGTAAACCTATGATCTAACCAGTGTTGGCCAATGTTGTGAGATATACAAGAAACAATAATTAATAAGATTACAAATTACTTCCCAGAAGCTTAAAAATGACTAATTACTCCCTAGAAAATAATTATTTATAATGTAATTACTTTGTTACTTTTGAAATATTTGTCGAAACATTTGATATCGTTACAAACTTTAACATTTCAGGTAAGACAACGGTAGGAAAATGTACAGTGCCTTTAAATTGTATTAATTTAACTGCCTAAGATATCTGGAATTTGGCATAGGTGCTTGGATGATGGGATACAGCCATTGTGGACACAAGCTGGCTGGAAGAGAGGCCTGTCTCCACGACCAGACATCAGTCACACTGATAATACAGTGGAATCTAATAAACTAAATACTTGGGTAAATACTAAATGCTATTTTTCTTAATGCTTGGGTAATGGGAGGAGGGTGGGAAAGAAATCCCCACCTTCTTTCAGTTCATGATTGAGATTGATATTAGTGATACAGTTGAACAGATGGTATGAACTATTGTTTAAAAGCTTGCAAGCAAGCGGTCACCGACACCAAGATGTCAGGAAAAGCAACAACTGTGTGAGTATGACGCATGTGAATATGCAATAGATTCTGAGCTGACGATCTCGAGAATATTGATGAATTTGTGCAGACGTGGCTGAACAGAGAGACAATTTGACTGGCGCTGAGGTCGAGCCGTATGATGATATGCAAGTGATTGCGATATGTTTGACGCTGAGGCCAGAGCAGTATGATGATATGCGAATGATTGCACAAGAAATGCTTGACACTGATGTCAGAACAATATGATTATATGTGACTGTTTTCATCAGATGTGCTTGACGCTTAGGCCAGAGAAGTATGATGATATGACATAATTGCACGAGAACATCTCTAATTGAAGATGGGCTTTAGACATGCCTAATTGAAGATGTGATCATGTGGCCTACTTAATATCTATTCCCAGGCCATTAACATGATTGACATGTCATGTCAATCACCTGAGATTTCTTAGTGCATCCAAGTTTAATATCACCTGAAAATTACATTCAACAACATTTTACTTTAGGTTGGAAAGGAAGCGTATTATATTTGTGTACAGTATGTAGGCTCTGTAGTTGAGTAAAGTCAAACAACATTGTAATGTGGTAGAAATAATTTGAGTTTTTCATCATTCAAAATTATTCATTCAAAAGTACTTGTGTGTTCCTCTCATTAATATATGTTACTTATACTGTACCTTCAAACCACACCATTGAATAAAATAATAACAAACTCGCACAAGCGGTCATGAGCACCTACTTTACAGAGAGAGTAGTCAGATCGAAAAACATTTACACTGTTATCAATTACAAGTAATTTTTGGTACTTAGCACAGATGCAGGAAAATTATTGCCATCAACATTTGAAGGAAATTCTCTTGGGTGTCATATTGCATTCCTAACTTCTAATGGTGTCGGAAAAACGGATCATAATATGCCAATGTCGAAGGGAGGAAGAACAACTCTTGGTGATCACACACCATTGCAGACCAGATGGCGAGCTGGCTTTAAATTTGTTGATTAAAACAATTAAAGCAATGGCATTTTATTTCTAATGATCCATATGGCTGTTCAAGTGACGGATTAACAACTTTTCCATCTGGGCTCCCATCTAAATAAGGTAAACAAGATTAGCTACAAGACCAGAATCAAACAACGTAACGTTTATCATTTTCTTTTGCATTTCTTTCACATCAATTGCTTTGGCAACTCTCTCCTCATTTTTACCATATGCTATAGGTCTAACCTTCGACAGGTCACAAGAATCAATTATGGATATCATTATAGGCTCAGTTGGTGTTTGGAATCGATAAACAACTTTCCCAAAGTTAGAAATTGTCTACGAATTTTGAACTACAGTTGAAGTTGACAAGTACTGAGATTTTTGAGAACTAACAATGACAGATCTTTTCAAAAATGTCACGATGAAACAGGATACTGACGGAGGATAAATACAATACAATCAATCAAGATGATGCGTTTGGCATAACAGGATAAACAGGAAACGATTTATGTCAAGAATCTACGTTAAAATCTTTACATACAACACAAACAGAAGGTTTGTTAAAGTCAAAAAGTTGATACCCCAAACAGGATCTAACGAAAACATTACCAAATACAGTGTTCTGTAGAAATCTTGCTTTTTGATCAGATAAAAGATAGATATAGGATGCAGGATTAAGTAAAGCCTGTAGTTTTGATACTTGATCCATTGTTGAAGCGGATGTAATAATATTCTTTATTTTCACTTTTACATCAGGCGTCATAAAGCTTGCAAGTGACTTGTCCTCTTTTTCTGGTGTTGTCTGTAGCAGACTCAGCAAAATGTATTCATATAACGGGTAACAATGAAATATTAAACTGCCTTGGTACGTTCTACCCACGGCTGGGGTCTGCTAGCATCTCTTGGAATTTCTTTCATGCCCGAAGAATGGAAATCAGCAAGCTGAAACAATAATGCAAATGTATGATTGCAGCGACCACCACTACTAGCTTTACAACTGCAATGTGCCATGTCAACGACAGCAACATAACTCTGACTGGAACATATATTACATGTAGTTCTTCGTTTTTCTTCATAGATCGATAGCATCTTGCTCGAATAAAGCTAATACAAAGCGATGGTTTTGAAATAGAGTCAAACTCTTCATAAGCGACCACTGAATGGACCCCCCAACTAGTTGTCTCCAGTTGATTTGGTGCAGATAATCCAACAACTTCTCCTGGAGAGCCAAATTGAATAAAACACTTATTGCAGGTTGATTCGTTAACTTGGTCCCACGATTCTGCAACCAATGTAACCACATTCAACATACATCGATCATAGGATGTTTGGAGCTTGTAATTGATTGTTAGTGTCCATTTTTCTGATAACATGACTCAGTTGCAGCTTTCCAAACTTGAGTTTCATTGCTTGGATAATTCCTTGATCAAATGGTTGGGTATAACATGTTGTATTTTACAGTAACAGCAACAATTTAATGTTAGATAACTTCATTGATTATATGTTTCCGTGACACAGAGCATTATCCAAAACAAGAATTATCTTTCTCTTTTTCGACTCCATCTGATTATTAACAGTGTTCAGCCAACTTCGGAAATGATCTCCGTTAGTCCACAATTTTTTAGTCTTTCCATATCATCACAGGCAATCGATCACTGTTTTATGTTTTTAAAACATTGCGGCTTTTTAGATTTTCCATTTCTCTCCTGTTGAACTACGACTGTAACTCTCACTTTACATTTCTTTCCACCAGCACAATCCTCTCCTTTGGGTATAAATGTATTAGTGCTGGTATCTTCAAACTGATGATCGCTTACAAAGAGCGACTGGTATGACGAGTTTGACTGGATTAATAAGCTGGCTACAGTGAATGTTATAATATAGCCAACTGTGATATTAAATAATAAACTAAGATCCACACAATATCTTTCATAAACAATTTACCGTAAACATTTTTCTGTCAACCCTTTCAATTAATGTTTTCCAGTCTTCCTTGAACTACATTTGTAAGAGTACAACGTTTCATGACTATACCAATCTTCATTTTCAAAATAAATACTTTGCAAATCTTTGAGCGGAATATGATTTTGCAAGCAAAAATGGAATATGATAGTTATTTTCTTATTCTGGCATTTGCTATATCTTACGTACCAATAGGCTTTTCCTCGGATGTGTGACCCGGAAATTGATTTATTGGTGAAAGATTGCTCACATCTAAAATATTGATAATATTGATTTGCTCTTTCATGACCAGGCTTTACTGACTTGCATAGAAATGAATAATTACAAATGTTAACTTATGAACATGCTTTGATACATTTCTTGATGTGAATGCATTTGGCAGCTGTGGAGGTTGTGACGATGCTTGAGAGCCACTGGAACCTGAAAATGTTGTAACCAAGACAATAAATTACAGTATAACTTGCATATAAGCAGTGTTTGACCTAATATTTTCCTACCGGGCTGTTATTTTCGCTTTACAAATTTTTAAACTTGCACCTAATGACTGTATTCAATCACTCACATCATAAGTTCATTAGCTTTCTAATTCAGCTCATAACTTACTTACTTCCAATCCATCTGAATCTTCAATGGGGGCATCTGTAACGTCAGATTCTATAAACATAAAGTAAAGCAGCTTGAAAGTCAACATAGTGAACTATTAATGAGCGCAATTGAGAATCAGCACTCAACACTCACACATGACAAAATTTGGGAAGGTCTTCTCCTTGTTTCTCTTTTGTCTTTACATTTGAATATCTTTGAAACAAACAGAATGAGTCTGTTATTGTCAGAATCCAAGCTATAGCAATGTTACCACAATCGTAAAGAAGAGAGACATCTTACTAACTTGATATTATTGCCATATTAATGTCAGTTTCTATGATTCATTTGTTACATCAATTCCATAAAATATATATAAAATAGGTATTTTAGAAAGACAAAATCAAAAGCTTTAAAACTAATTTGATTTTATTAAATGTGAAAATAAAATTTGATTAACTGTGTATTGAATTTAACTATTAATTGTGTATTATATTAGATACTCTATCAAAGCAGCATTGGTGAGATCACATAGCCTTATTCCTATTGAAGCTTGCTTTTCTTCCAATATCATGTCCTTCCGAAGAAATTGAATAGCTAGAGTATACTATTGTTGTTGTTTTCAAAATAAACGATTTATCACACAGATTAGAATTACAGAGACTGGTGAAGAAATTAGCACTGTCATTTTTGCTGACAACTGTCAAAATTGAAATTTTCATCTGATTTCCTGTTGAAACATGCAGCATCTCCGTTGAGAATATGTAGTATTTCCTTTCATGATCTCCAAGTACTTCATTTGTTGCTGGTATTGGTCTCCCAGATTTGTATTCTTCAATACAATTAAGTATATCTGTGCTATGAGATTTTGAGCTTTTCTGTCTTTTTAATGAACTGGAGATGATTGTTTAAAGGGAATGCAGATAAATGATTCAATGAACATTGGAAATATCGACAGTTATCACAGATATGTTTCATGCTATGGGCATTCAACCTAACCAAAGGTTTTTCCAAAAACAGATGGACTTTTGAGGACAAAATGAAGGAAGAGTTCCTCAGAAAATTGTGGAAAATGCATTATTCTGTCATATTCTTCTATCAATGTTATTGAGGCACCAATTGAAAGCATGACAAACAAATTATATATCTCGTCAGATACTATTCCCTTCAATACAACAATCCCCGTATAAAGCAAAAACTGCCTAACCTCTGTTGCTTTCCAACGTGGTAGCTCTTTTAATTAGCGTGGCTGCCTGGAAAATTCTGATGGTAGTACACCATGCATACCTTCCAATTATGTAGGCACTCCTGTAAGGTACAATCCCTGGAGGTACATCAACAAATTCCTAACTTTATGCATTTTCTTTTATTTTCAGATGTATAATTGCAGATGAGGTGAGTTTTGTGGAGATTCCTCTCCAACCTTCTATTGATTTGTAGATTTTTGAGTAATCATATTCACTCCTTCAAATTTCTTTTCAATATTGAAAAATCAGATGCATTCAGGATTGAAATTGGATCTGCTATTCGACTATTTGTGTATTCCATATTGGTATAGGAATTTTTATATCAAAAGCTCAATTATAGTATTTATTGGGTTGTGATCTACTCTGAAATTTTATTTCAGATGGGCCTAGGAAAGACATTGCAAGCCATATCTATTATGTATTACTTTAAGAAGGATTGGCCTGTTCTCATTGTTTTGCCTTCTTCATTGAAGTATTCATGGGTTGAAGAGATTGAAAAATGGATACCAGAACTACAGCCAGGGGAAATTTGTATCATCAAATCTGCGGTGGATCTTTTGTAAGTTTGTTTTTATAGGCCTACTGATAAGAACTGTCTCAGCAAATACTTGTGACTTGTTTGTCCCAGAAAGTTGAAATTACTGAATTCATATGGTGCTATTAATTTATGCGATGGATATTATTCCAGCTACCGGAACGCTGTTCTCAAAAGATAATGTTCTGTGTGTTCTTTGTGAATGCATATGTAGATAGTAAACATGACTCCTTCTATCGATTTGACTAAAATTATAAATAGTTTGTAAAAGACTTCATAGCACTGTAGATTAGATTGAATGTTTGGAATAAATATAAGACAGCAAAGATATTCAACATATCTTTGCATTAGTAATTTTATTCTGTGCTTGATTTATCGAAGCTCTTCAGCGACGCAACCCAGCGTTTCTAATATTTGGGTATCGTGACATTTATTTGGCGCTCTTGAAGTTCAGAGAATATTTATGTAACAATATTTCAAAACATTTTTACTTTTGTGATTTGTAATGATGGTGGATAACTACTTATTAGTCATCTCCCTATCTCGTAGCTTGTGCTATATGCCTACCAATTCTGATTTTGTCGTATACCAAAAGTCAAAACCGAAGCAGAGTTTGTTCCCTTTTTTTATAAGTTTTGGAGCCCGTTTTGGTGTGGCATCTAGCGTCGCGAATCTCTCATATGAAGTGTTTTCCACCTCTAGCACTTTCATTTTAAATTCTTTTATATTCCATTTTCAAATTGACGAACAGAACTGGTATCAACAGGATCGAGGAACAAGACCATCCGTCGCCATTGCACCTTTAAACGAATGTGAGAGAAAAGCACATAACACATTACGCATGCGCATAAAAGATGAACGGAACATTATCTCTTGTACTTAGGATTCCGGCTTCCGGAACATTATCCACTTCAAAAATTAAATCATAACCACAGTAGTACTCAAGGTATTAATATTCCCTGCATCAATCTGGAATCTAATTAATTTTCACCTCTTTGGTTGTATTGAAACAACCACTATCAGCTCTACCTTGTTATTATAGCATTAAAGAAATCCGAAGTACATAACCAAAATTGTGCATAGGTGCTTACATAACTCCAATAAATATATTTTAGTCCTACATTATTTCAATTGGGATAACAATGTATGTAAAAATACACTTAGAAGAGAACAATTAATCTGATTTTATCTGCTGATGCAAATTGTACATGCGCAAACGCAGTTACTTCACCATAGAAGTGTAATTCATAAAAATGTTCCTATACTTCAACTTCATAAATTATAATACATTCAGTCAAGTTTTGATATTTCTGAAAAATCGCTAGAATTACTATTATGGTTAAGCTTGGTTTTCAAGTAGAATCAAGAGGTGCTGGCATCTTCTCCTTAATATCAAGTATGTTTGATTTCCGTGAGAGGACCAGAAATGAATGTGTTTGATTTGTCTTGTGTCCGTTCAATTTTTATTGGCTGTGGCTGCCAGTGCCTCCCGATTTTAAATGGAAACCAGCCTTTATGGGTATGTGCTATAGCAACACATTAAATCCTTCACCATAGCGTGCTATAATATTTGGGTGTAGGTGCTTGGCTGGCGGGAAGTGACAGTATAGCGATATGCAAGAGCTGATAGTCCAAAGCAAATCACACTTCTAAGAAAGCGAAGAAGTTTGTAGTTATACTTACCTTCTCACCCAAAGGTGGGTGGATTAGGGTGGATAATTTCAATTTTGTTTTCTTTTTCTACACAGCCTCTTAAGTAAATGCAAAGTGAGCATTATTACATATGGTCTTTTTAGTATCTTCTGTAGTAGAAATAGTCGTGTTGACATGATAAAGTTTGTAACAGAAGCAAGATTTGGCTGTGCAATTCTTGATGAGTCACATACTATCAAAAATGGCAACACCAATCGCACTAAAGCAATGGTAAAAATCATGCGTGGTATCAAACATGTTGTGTTGTTGAGCGGTACTCCTTCTCTTGCAAGACCCGAAGAAGTATGTCATTTATTGATATTTTGGCCCACTTTGATTTGAGCTTGCTTTGGATATAAATTTATTGATCTACTAGCAATGACTCTCCTGCTTTGCTGGGCTTAAGTGGGCCAAGGGAAAATTAGATGTGACGATGCATCCGATTCTGAGAAATTTAGCAAGAGAGCCAGGCAAACAGCCATAGATTTTATTCTTTTAATGCATGGCATGTTACGATCAGAGCCTTTCAGACCATGGTCGGAAAGCAGGGATTTTAAGGACTAAAGATAGCTGAGCTTGTTCCTGGCCAATTAGCCATCATTAATACTGCTTAGACAACGAAAAACTCATTCCGCCACATACTGTTTATTTTACAGTATCAGAAACCTCAACCCTCCCGATCTCGTCGGGAGTCTCCCTATTTCGAGACTATTCTCCCGCTCTCCCGATTTCGGCAAAATCCTCCCGTTAATTCGATATTATGCTCATTATTCTAAATAATCAATTAATTTATAAGTTATAACATATTTTGTGCAATAACGCAATAAGCTTTTCGGCTCTGAAATGACGAAAAACAGCCACAATAAACATTACAATAATTGTACCTTCGTAAAATCGCAAGTAAAAATGTGCAAATGTGACTTTCGCTTTAAAATTGTTAAGGAGGCTATTTTAAAATGGGCATATTTTTCCGTGGAAATGAGATTTTATGTTACCAGACTGTATGCAGAATGTCCATTTTCCAATTTCTTTTATCAAAATATACTCTCAAGTTGTCAGGAGAGGCCTTCACGCACATTATAATTGCTAAAAATTTTCGGGGGGAGCATGCCCCCAGACCCCCTAGAAGGAGGCA